>CM057455.1:990567500-991047500 GCA_016271365.2 Neoceratodus forsteri
GTGTTATCGAGTACACAGACCCCTGGTAGACTAACTCTTTCTATCTGGAGACTCTTTTTATAGTAGAGAAAATCATGTGATCAAATAACTCCGCCCTAAACATCTAAATTGTAAACCAAAATTAAGATACAAGAAATATTATCTTCTGTTATGGGCATGAGATTAGGACATTTAACAACTCTCATCAAATGTCATACTGTACTGTAAAAATATAAAGATTTAACTCAGTTTAAACAGAAATGTACCGACGACCGCCCCTTTAAACAAGAGAATATAATGGGGAGAGGTTCGGCCGGCCAGCCTTTACTCCACCCAACTGCAGAAACAGAAGGGCGTCCTTGGATTAACAGCTTTGAAAGAAAGTTTACCTAGCTAGAGACCAACCTACTTATAAATAACGTATCAATTTGGACCACTTTTTCAGAGTGCTACAACTCGGTAAGTTCCTTCTTTTACCGAGAGTTACCCTAGCAAGGAGAAGTTTAGGGATAAAAGAACGCTAGACATCTTCGCTGATAGTGAGAGCATTCAAGGTAAGCTGTACCAAGAAAGCTCCGCACTATCGCTTATTCAGCTTCTTACTGTAGGGAACTCCCTTTGATAAGACCTCATTTGGACTGCATTTGCCTACTAGAGTGCACTACACCAGAAGAGAAAAGAACCCCAGTTTTAAAGAATATACTCTCGTGATGCGAGTCTTGTTTTTAGGAATTACCGCAATTACCATTGAACCCTTTTATTTTAATAGCGGTACCTATACGTCTATCGCTGCCTCAAACTCATATTCGGAGGTAATGCTTCTATAAAAAAGAAAGGGGGGGAGCTTGTTTTACCCACGAGAAAATATCAGGAAATTATTGAAAATAAATAAAAACGTTCCTCCCCCAGGCTCCTATGAGGATTTTGGAAATCACAATATAAAAAGAACGATAACATAAGACAACGAAGAAACACAAAGAAGGGGACATAAAAATGTGGGTGGCCAGCCCAAAGAAAGATCACATAACACAACGTCCACAACATTTAAATATGTGCTTTCCAGAATTCCAAAAACAGAGAGAATAATAAGGGAAGAATGGGGGGGAGGGATTTAGTTTAATTTCCTCTTTCACAGCGGGAGAGAGCATTTGGGGAGATGTATTCAACTGAGGGAGTGAGAGGGTAATTGATTGGATCTGTATTTTGGGAAAGTGGGGCACATGGGGGCATGCAGGGGCTTTGGCTGGGGGATAGGATGATGATGTGAGGAGAGGCCTAGGTGCAGTGGAGCACAGTCATGGAAGGGGAGATTAACAATTTGGCAGCACATCACTGCTGGTGAATACCCTCCCAGAGCAGACTCCAGGACCTTAATGCACTAGGGCAGAAAGTTCTCACCTCTGCCAGGTCACTCTTGTCAAGCCATATGGTGGCATACCAGCACAGTCTGTAGATGCAGATACACAGCTTGCTGTCTGCAATCCCTCCTTGCATGTCCACTAGGCAGTCCATAGACATTTCCTTAAAGAGTCTGGAGGCAGCTAGGTACCAATCGAGGGCATAATAAAATGCCAGCGATGCAGCCCCCAGGATGGTTGGATCAGCTGTCTATATCAGACAGATGTCCTGGCTTTGCCTGTCCAGATAAGAACCTTCATCCCAGCGTAAGGTGCTAAGTTCACAGTACTGGTTGGGGGGGGGGGGCCTTGCTTTTTCAACCTGCAGGTCATGCAGTCAGTCACTTTTGGAGAACCCTCCTGCTCTTAAGCCTCAGGTGCCACTGCCTGACTCAGAGCAATCGCCAGTCCATTTGAAGCCAGAAGAATTCCGTCCTTCAGGTGTTGTCCCCAACTTGGAGGGCTGAGGCTCCTGTAAGCCCCGGGGGGGGTCAACAGATTCCTCCCTTATTGAAGAGGAAGCTTGTTAAACTGACCCAAATGTGTGATTCCATGGAGAAAATTGATCAGAGAAAAACAGTAAAGTTACAGTACTTAACACAATTAAATATCTTCCTGAATATAGTCTCCATAGAGTATTACTCCCTGCCCACCATCCCCTTCTCTATAGAGCCAAGTCTGCACTGGCAGCTCACTCCGAGAGAGGGGGGAAGGCTTGATGGCATCCATTCTGCCCCCCGACTGCCCATCTTCCCTTATAGGGACTTTTCATCCCTGACAAGATTATTCTAATTGTTTCTAAAATGTACAAAAAAAGGACCAAAGAGCTAAAAATAAAATGTTCTTGTTACCTCCTTGTCCCCCCCTCCCTTACCTGTGGTACATCTCTTTTATCTGAGGTATATCACTATTAGTTGCTATAGGTGACACCGCACCCTAGTGGTGCCCTGGCTGCTCCACTTAATTCTATAGAAACACAGGAACATAGAAGTTGACAGCAGAAAAGGACTGCAAGGCCCTTCTAGTCTGCCCATCAGATAGTAGCCTTGTCAGTGTAGGCAAATCAAGGATGTGCACTGTTCTTGCCTGGACTACTTTGGTTGTGCCAGGGCATGCCTGTGCACAAATGTCTCTGGTAGGGTAAATCTGTTTTTGAAGTTGCAGTGGCAGGCAACTTAAAAAATAGTCCTAAGGACTGGACACCATTCTGCAGATATTACCAATCTGCTGGTCACTTTTTTCTGTGGAACTAATCTCTGAAAAAGCTGAGGGGTTCTCCCTTTTCGTGGGGGAAGAACGTCTTTTCTTACTCTGCCACAGCTGTCCTACTCTTGTGGGTGGGGAGTGTGCCCTAGTGGATGGCACATGCATTTTCAAGTGGGCCTCTGTCTTCTCTTTTTTCTGGTAAGGAGAAGGTGTTAATGAGTGTAAATCTCATTCCATTACACAGCTCAGAGTTTTATGTTGTTATCACTTGAGAAATCCTCATAGGTGACATGATCCTTCCTGGGACAGTTTTAGAGATTCTGGGTTGAATGTAATGTTTGGATCTTGCACAGATCTTAGGCTTATTCAACTCTTTGGGCTGCTTCCCATGTTGCCCCCCCCAGTTGCCAGCAAAACTTTTTCTTGTAACTGGGAAATTGTATATAACAGTAGCTATGGTGTAGGTTTTTGTTTTTTGACTGCTAACAACCCCACCAACAGGTGTAGTCTCTTAATCTGTCCTGTTCTTTAGGTTGGTAGCTGGATTGTATTCAGTTGCTTCTTTTCTCTTCATATATCCTTTTCTATTCTTTCTATACTATCTGTTCTACAAGCAACAGCTTGTAGCCACATTTTTCAGACTATACTAGCTAGAGCTGTCGGTAGACTAGGACATCAGCGACAATTATTGGTAGATGTATGGCACCTCAGAGTGTCACGCATGTACCCATGCCAGTAGCCAGTGCTAATGCTCTGTCTGAAAAGATTTACTCCCACAGGGTCCTAACACCTCTCGCTAAGACCCAAGAATGGTACTCTACGCAGAAGATATTCAGGAACATATTCAGCTATGGTAAAAACTGTAACTTTTCCTTTGCCTGTATACAGCTAAATCTTTTGCACTTTACTACAGTATTGACATGTAAATCCAATGCCTGCATCCATAAACTAGAATGCGTCCCTTACTAGTTCCCTGATTATCTCCTCCTATTTTAACCAGTTGATTTACTGTGCAATGTATGTTCTCTTTTACCTGTACTTTGTCTACAACTACTGAGGTGTATTGCATTTCTTCCTGTTTTTATTGTATTGTAAAATTAGCCTGTTTACTGATTTGTAACCTGCAAGGTTGTGGGTGTAAAAGGCAATCCTTTGTCTAGTGCACATACCTGGTAAATAAACAAATAAACGTAAGTATCCTCTGGTGCACCCTCCCCACTCTTTGCTCAGCCTTTATTCAGACATAGCAGTGATTGGAGCCTGTGTGTCTTAAGGTACATTTTACACTCACCTTTCTAAAGTATGTAATGGCCAGCACAAGGCCTGCTCCACTGCAAGTTGTGTTGAAATGGACAAATTATGAGTAAAGTTGACTACAAAATGCTGAGAAGTTCAGGTTGTGAGTAGTGAAACCAAAATGGATGTTTTCCATCCTAGCGTAGAAAGCAAATTAGCACTTCTATAGCACTTTTTCACACACATTGTATCCCAAAGAACTTTACAAAACTGTTGTCGTCGTTTTTTAAAATTTTATTCAAGTTTTTCATGAATTGGAAAACATGTTACATACTCCATTGAGCAATGCTCATTTCAAAGGAGGTCCATATTACAAAAGTAGAAAAGACAAATTGTTACACATACACCATTTAAAAAACGCATTAGATACATCACACAAAATAATTATTGCACATTCACATTATGGAAATTTAGCCACACAATACAAGTATAATCACTTAGCAATATGTGACATAGGATCTACTATGTAAGAACATCTACACAACAGGTTAGTATTGCATCTGATTTTGCTCCATATCACTGTTTTATGTTACCCAAATAATTACCTGATTGCTTTGTCGTAAAAAAATGAGTAATTGATTCCATACTGCAGGTCCCTTTACCCAAATAGCAGATCTGCCCATGTTGGAACTGCATCTAGAAACATCAAATTTCTAAACTGGAGGCAGACCTCAGGTTAAGCTTGATTTCCCTAGTTGAGACTAGGGGTGGGATATTCAAAGGGGTTGCACATGGCTCAACAGAGTTGTACCATGCACAAGCCACTGATGCGCCCCAGCGCAATATTCAAAAGGGGATTATGCGCTGAACAAATCCCGATGCACCGGGGCACATCAGTAATGTATGTGGCACAAGTAAGGGGGGCGTGCCCATGCATATTCTGAAACTCCCGATATTCAGACTGGGATGTGCTGAGCAGATGCAGGTGCAACCCCTACTTGCGCCGCACACAGTTGAGCCTAAAAAAAAGGAGCAACAGCTAGCCACCCACAGGTGAGCCACCGTGTTGCAGGGCGCAACACGGCAGCCACCAGCTGTGGGTAGCCAACTGAGTTCCAGAGCCAGGGTCCATCAGTGTCGCGCCCCCCCACACCCAATCGCGGGCTGTAACAATAAATAAAATCCCTGGTAGTTCAGTGGACCTATCCCCTTGCCCAATCATGGGCTGTAACAGTAAATAAAATCCCTGGTGGTCCAGTGGTACCTGTACCCCTCTCTCAACCTGCCAACCCCTTCCCGCCACCCTGCTCCCCCCAGTCAGTGGTGGGCAGCAGCTGCCCACCCACAAGCCGCACGCGACTGACAGCATACAGTACAGTATATAGCCTATTGGTCTGATAGCGTAGGCCAATGGGTGTGCAGACTCATATTGTATTACAGAGTCCCAATATGTGAATGGATCCATTCACATATCGGAACCGGTAGTACGGTATGAAATTGCACACCCATTGGCCCTCACTGTGGACCAATGGGAGCACAGCTGTAATGTATGCTGTCAATGGTGGCAGCCAGCGGCTTATGCAGTAGGGATACCACCCGCCATTGACCGGGGAGTGGGTATGGAATGGGTGGGCAGGATGAGGGGGGTACGGGTGCCACTGGACCACCAGGGATTCTATTTATTGTTATAGCCCACAATTGGGCAAGGGGATTGGTCCACTGGACCACCAGGGTGTTTATTTAATATTACAGCCCGCGATTGGGCATTGGAGCACATTGCTGGTGAGGTTGCAGGGGGCGTCAGTCCCCAATAACTGCAGCCTGGCAGGGCGCCAGGTGCATGTCGCTGGGGATCGGCGCACCTGCATGCAAATGGGGCCATAATGACATGTAAATGGTCCCATTTGCACCTTGCATGCATTATGGCCCCATTTGCATATCCACCACTGAATATCTCGGTTGCTGTGCCTAGCGCAATGGCACTTGCACTGGCGCATCCCCCTGCTCCTCTCTGGCCACATATGCTGGCACAGTGACACTACACCATGCACAATGCAGGTGGCCACAGTGCCATATTCAGTGGTGCTGTGCCATGGTGCAGCACCATTGAATATCACCCTGTCACCACCCTGGCGCATCCCAGTTGCGCTGTGCCTAGGCTTGCGCCACAGCCTGGTGCAGTCTGAATATCCCACCCTTGGTCTAGTAAACACTTTGGTAAGCTGAGTTTATACACCTTGTGCATAAATGTAAGAAGGTGCCATTCTCTTCTATCATTCAATCTTGGCCACTGTAAAGATCTATATAAATTACAGTGGTGAGTCTCTTTAGATACCTCAAATATGAAGTGAGCCAAGCTGTTGTATAAAGTATCCAGTCCAACGAGTACTACCCCTGCTGCCCCCACATAAAAAAACTGGTAATGAAGTGACTATAAAAGTATGATGGCAGCCATTTCCCACATCAAAATCCACACGCAGCCTTGCACAATTGCATGAACAGTTTTTATGGTAAGGGGAAATGCTAGTCTGGACACCACGGAAAATCCCTGACTCTTACAAAGAGTGCCTTGGGTTCTTTTACATCCACATGGACACTCACCAGTACAGCACCAATGGTGAACAGAAGGTTGCATGGTCTTATGTCTCATATAAAGGAATATGACACCCTGCTATTGTAATCTCCTTGGTACTGCACTTGGGTGACTGCTTTTATGGTATGAGCACAGATCCCGGTGTGGGACTAGAACCCACCACATACAGCATTTCCCAACCCACTGTGGCTGGCCAGTGAGCCAGTAGTGTCCATCAGAATGGTATGCTTCAATAACTGTCATTGACCCAGACAGTGTATCAGGCTGGCATAGTACGCTGTCTTCTGACATGGCTTACCATTTATAAGTACTCCCAGGTCGCTCCTGTAAAAAATCTTTCAGCTAGTGTGCTATACCTGGTTGAACAACTAAATAAAAAAAAAAAAAGTACTGTATATGTAAATACATCATTGCTCAAGTGGCTACAGTACTAGCATTTCTGCTTTAGAACACCTGGGCTTTTGTCTCCACTCAGACTACAAGTGAACTGAGCCTGCTGGTTTCAGTTTAATCCTGTGTAAAAGGTAGGTGAATGAATGACTTTAGTGTTATTGGTCTGTTACCTTTCACATCAACTAAATCTGTTACTAATAAGAAAATGAGAGAACTCTAAAAGAGTTTTCCCATTTCCCAAGCATGATAATGTGTTTGAACAGAAACTGTTTCATGAACGAAAAAAAAAGCCATTTGATTTTTAACCATTTTTTCCAACTGTATATTCAACCGTGACCAACTATTCAAAAACATAAAATATTGTACAAATGCATGTATTGCATGAGATGACACTGTACCTACATAACATTGTTTTTTTCCTGTCAGCTTCACTGATGCAAAAAATACCTTATTTTATGTGTATGGAAATTTTTGAATGAAGTCAAAACTTAAACAAGAAAAAAAAAACTGAAACTAATCAAGGACTTTAGCTTAAAATATCCTAGAATGGTGTGTTAGTTACTCAGTGCATTTACTGAAGGTGTACTTTTCTGTTGAGGTAATTTAAACCCCCCACTGACTGTAAATATGCTTGACACATTGATCTGAGGTAGTAAAGCAGAGTTCCTGTTTTTCAAGTAATACGTGTGTATTATTGATGAATATCCAAGATTTCACTGAGGGAGATTTCATTATTAATTATGTATTCCTACTCTGAAGAATATGTCAGTAAAACATGTCAGTGAAAAATCACTATAAGCAGAAAGGAAAAAAGAAAGGCCGATCTGACTGTATTTGGGGTTTGTATTTTTGATCAAAATGATTAATAATACGACCAGTTAAATTGCTTTCCTTTATTAAACCCGAATGTGTAAATGTCAGCCTTTTGGAAAAAGATGGAGCAGCAGTCCAAAGTCAGCAGGTAATAATACAAGGGAGGTCATAAAACAACCTCTTCTGAAATACTTTAGTTACTGTCATGGCAGTAATTTAAAAATAAATCCACTTCAGGAGGGGTGGTATTGGGCATGGGGGAATTACTTAAAGCATGTGAAGGCCTAATGGAAAATTTGTAATTTATTCAAGTACCTTTGAACATGTCAGTCAATGTTTCATGTTTTAATTTTATTCATTTTAGGTTATGTCTAAGGATAGATTATCTGTTCTGGAAAACAGCTATTCCTTGTGACACAGCAGGGATTGGCAGTGCCAGGGCTATCTTATATTAAACATTAAAGTTGATTATTTTATTTATGGCATTGTAATTAATCCTGGTGGTTTCATTAGAACCACTGCTTTAGGTTTACATGGAGATAATATATATTTCTTTATTACAGGGAGCAAGAGTGCAGAACTCTGCCAAGAATCTGGGAGTGAGGGACCGAACACCACAGTCTGTCCCTAGGTATCCAATATGAGTAATTGAAATAATGTCTTTCACTGAGGTCCTGATTTGTGTCAGGTTACTGTGTGACTTCACCAGCTACTGAACCATACAGGAGACACAAGTACATGGCTTCAGTTTTCTCTTTCCAGTGTTTGCTTAGATAGAGTTTCGGTCAAAACAGTAGCAACCAATAAGGAGCATTTGGATTTTAAAACTTAAAGGAAAAATAAAACCTGTATAATAACTGGTCAGCTATTTCTCTCAATGTACTGCCCAGGTTGATATTGTCCATAACAACCAGCTGGTTGTTATGACATTCATGAGCCATGCCAGTCAAACTATGCTGCTGCCTCATTGGCCAAAGTTCTGTATGTGGGTGGGGCCAAACAGTCTCACAAACTGCTGGAGAAAAATTGCTGGCCTGTTATTATAAAAAATAAAAGATGGGGAGGGTGTTTCATATGAGAATTTAATGCACACCCTCATTGTGGGATGCTTTGATAAACCCCTTGGGGTTTATGTAGCATCCCACAACTCAATGTGTGCATTAAATTCTCATATCAAACCCTTCCCCATCCCTTATTCTCTATTTAATACTGTATGTGAAGTCTGATTACCCTAGTGCATTGTTTTTTTGTGTTTGTTTTTTGAAAGTGTTCATTTTTTCCTCTTGTTTTAGGGCCCCATTTTAATGCAACCTTTTTCCCACCCAATATTCTTTTTTAAATATATTGCAGTTCCAGAACCCAGTGACATCAGTTAAGCTAAAGACTAGGCAAAGGCAAGGCACATTTATTTATATAGTGCTCAATAGGGTTGGGCACAGAATCCTGACATGACAAATCCCATCACACAAAAGCCCAACACCAAATTCCAGACTGTCAAATAACCGATAAGTACTTAATACTGACTGGACAAAATCCCGACATCTCAGTAGTGGCACAGATCTGACACAACAGAACTTTCACTTGTATGCCTAAATGTATTTAAACTATTCTATTTGTGCGGTTTCAGAAAAGTATAAATAAACAAAAAAACTCATCAGTGTAACTTACAGATATCGCAGCAGTGGTACTGTTCAGACACAACTGAAATTTCACTTGTATGCCTAAATGTATTTAAACTATTGTATTCATGCAGTTTCATAAAAAAATAATCAAATTAGTGTAAACTTACTGATATAGTACAAGACACTTGGCGGTGTGTAGGGAGTTGGCTGACAGTGAAGCAAGTGAAACAGTGCGGCAAACCATGTCAGACTCCAAACTCTCTGGCAATACAGTTAGAAAGCACTGCACCTGGCATTGTTAGTTTTCAGTGTCATTCCGATCAGACACAGCAGAGCTTGTAATTATGCAATTTTGTATTTCCTTAGGTGCTGGGCATAATCAGAGCAGTGAAATTGGCACCCTAAGTAATCAGATCATTGATTCATGATTCATCATTCTGTGAAAAAATACCCCTCAAAACCATCGCAGGCACTGATCAGCTGACACATCACTGTGAAAGGCCATGGCAGAGATTTGTTTAATCAAGCCTTCACAGAAAGGGAAAGACAAAATATATATTGGCGGTTACCTCTATGTAAAAGAATGCAACAGAGGTATATTATTGTTGCTGCCAAAGCTGCAAAACCAGCAATTGTCATGGTAGAGCCACAACCATAAAAGTTGGTGGTCAGCAACACCTGCACAAGCACACTGACCATAATCACTCACCACATGCTACTGACGCTTCCATTGTAACTGCCATGGCATCATTAAAGAAGCGGGCCCTGAGTACACATGATACTCCTGCACAACTTAATACGGGCAGAAATTGCGAGTGTGCCAGCAGGGATGAGGCATAACTTGCCTAGTAAACAAGCGCTTCAACAGGTGGTGAAATGAGCATAGTGACAGCATGTGCAAGGACTCTGGAGGAATTAAACATTCCTGATGATTTAAGGCATATCAGTGGACATCCTTTCCTTGCAAGGGAGTCCACGTATGGAGAAGAAAAAATTTTAATATTCACCATGAAACAAAATATTGAAAATCTGAAGAATGCAGAGTGCCGGATAATGGATGGCACTTTTAAAACTGTTCCAACGTTGTTCCATCAGTTGTACTCAATACATGCGTCTGTTGGCACTGATGACACATCACAGACTGTGGCACTGGTATATGCACTGATGTCTTCAAAATCTCAAGAATGTTACCCAAGTCTCTTTCAATACTTACAAGATATAGCAGATGAATATTGCTTAAATCTATGCCCTAATTTCATCATAAAAGATTTTTAAAAAGCAGCTGTTAATGCCTGCAAACAAGAGTTCCCAAATACAGCAAATAAAGGTTGTCTGTTCCACTCTGACCAAATTATCTGGTGTAAAATTCAAAATGTTGGTCTGGCAACAATATATGGGACAGATCCGAAATTCATCCTTAAGATGCGCCATTTGACTGCCTTAGCACTCCTGCCTCTGGATGACATACAAGCAGTTTTCTTCAAACTGAAAAATGAAATGCCACCCTCAAGTAGTGGTTTGCTTGAGTAGTTTGAAGAAAACTATATACTGGGGTGCATCAAGAGATGAATGCAGAATGCCGAATTACACCACCATACTAAGCCCCCATATTTCCATCTCAGTTTTGGTCAGTGTATGCCCAGATGAGAAGTGGTATCTCATAAACACAGAATACGGTGGAGGCATGGCACAGGCAATTAAGCACTTTTAAATTGGTAGCGTTCATGTTGGCATTAACAGATTTGTGGAAAAGCTAAAAAAAGAGCAGCTGGTGACTGAGAGTACCATTGAAAAAGTCAACAGAGGACTTCCGAAATCACCTATGAAGAAAAGATATGCCATGAGAGAGGAGAAAATAGCAAACATCGTTAGTGAGAGATCAGAAAGGACAGCAATTGAGTACATTCATAGAATAGTGCACAACGTGACCCTGTAACCGATGCTGTGGTATTGTACTGCTTTTGGAGTGGAATGTTTTTCTATTGGATTTTAAGGAAATAAAACATTTTTAAGTATCTGTTTTTTCAGTGGACCTCACTGGATTTTAACAATGTACGAATAAAGAAACAGTTTTTTAAGATTTATTTTTTTCTGTGGACTATGCTGAACTGCACTGAAGATGCACAGCAACTACATCACTAAGGAAGGCAATACTGGGTTACAGTGTTGGAGTTGGGGGGGGACTCTGACACACTTGCTTCACTGTTAGCCTATTCCCACGAACAATAATGATTGGTGGTATACTCACACTAGTTGACTGATTAATTGTACAGTGTATATTGCATAATTACAAGCTTTGCTGTGTCCAATCGGAATGACACAGAAAACAAACTACGGTGGGTGGAATGCTTTTTAACTATATTGCCAGATAGTTTGGAGTCTGACAGTGCTAATAATTGAAATAATCAGTTTGCCGCACTTGCTTCGCTTGCCTTACTGTCAGCCTACTCCTGATGCACAGTGTATATAATTTCTTTTTTAAGAGATCCATCTGTAATTGTAGGTTTTTGAAATTGATGAGTAAATACAAGTGAAAACTCTGTTGCGCATTGGTTGGGATTTTGGATGTCGGGAAATAGTTTCATGGGAAACCAGGCTCAGGATTTTAAATGTCGGGCTTCTGCTTGTCGGGATTTCATACAGATCCCACTCAATCCAGTGAGGGCTCCGAGTGCTTTAGAGTTAGATACCAATCACAACACAAATATACTACAGCATTAAACAACAATTAAAATAGAATTGGATTATGCAGCATTAAAAGCTTGATCAAACAAGAATATTTTCAGTGAGGTTTTAAAGGCCTCCACCATGTTGGCAGAGTGAATGCAATAGAGGAGAGAATTCCATAAAATAAGGGCTACTACTCCAAAGGCTCTTATCACCTGCTGATTTAAGCCTACCCAGAGAGACAGTCAACATACCTGCATCGGTGGCACAGAGAGGGCATACTGGGTGGTATAGAATCAGGAGCTCTTTTAAGTAGACTGGTCCCAAACCACATAGGGCTTTGTATGTCAACAAGCAAATCTGGAATGTGATGCACAAATGTAAAGGCAGCCAGTGCAGAGTGTGCAGGACTAGTGTGATGTGGCTCCTCAGTGAAGAACCCACCAACATCCAGGCTGCAGCATTATGGACTAGCTGCAGTCAATGTATCAGCCCTCCAGACAGTCCTACATAGAAAGCATTACAGTAGTCCCACCTAGTGGTGATGAAAGCAAGAATAATCATTGGCAGGTCATCCTGAGCTAAATATGACTATATTCTGGCAATATTCTGAAGATGAAAGAAGTCAGATCGGACAACAGAAGACACCTGCTGTTCAGATATCAATCTGTCTCCCAAAATGACCCCCAGGTCCTGGACAGCACTAGCTGCTATGAGGGAGTGGCCGCCCAATATAGAGCGAGCCATAGACATTGTACCAGAAAAGCCCCAGTAACCTGTTTTGGTAACCATGATGTCTATTTTTGCCTTGGTTAAGACATAAACAGTTTGAGTCCATTCAGTCATTAATCTCAGCCAAACAGTGGTTCAGCATCAAAGGTGCAGATGTATCATCAGGGTGCACAAGACAGGTAAGCTGAGTATCATCTGCATAGCTTCATTGTAGTCTTCAGCTCAACTGATACCACTGGGTTCCTGATCAGGTCTCTCTGTTTCCCAGCTCCACCCTGTCCCAGCTACCTGCTCTCTCAACTTCTCCAGGTTGCAAAACTCAGGACTGTGCCAATGACTGTATGGGCCCCCCTGCAAAATATTTTGTGGGGTCCTACATCTTCACCATTAAGCACAATATAATCATTAGTGCATATAAAATATTTATAGTGTAGGTTCTTTTATTATTTCATATCAGTCCTGCTGAGCATCTATAGTTTGTCCATGCTGCCCCCCTTTCCCTAGCTGGCACAATGATCAAGGAACTGTCATTTTTCCTACGTCTCCTGAAAACATTGTCACCCAGATCAGATGTTTTGAGTCATTATACATTATAGTGATGTTCCTAAAGACTCTAGAGAGTAGTTTTCTCTCCCAATCTGGCCCCCCAAAAAGTGTTTTCGAATATGCTAAGAACCCCAAATTGCATGTACAAATATTTAGACTAGAGTATCTGGCCCCACATTTTGCCATTATTCTGCTATGGTTTCAATTTTCATGACATGGTTTTGGTCCATGAGTGACTAATGAAAGTGCTCTTTCACACCAGAAATGAATCTCCCTGGATATAATTATTACATAATAATAGATAATAATAATAATACATTATATAATCCCCCAGGACACTTGGAAATGAGCAGCTCTGCTCAGTATGCCTTTCCTGGTGAAACTTTTAAATAAATATATTAGATTTTCACAGAAGATTTATGCCTGTCGCAGACATACAGTGAGTGCCACAGCATGGCTCATTTCTGTTAGCTTTGGCTCTGAGTAACCCCCACGAATAGAACATTATGTGTCTAGAAGGAATCTACTGCTATCAGCAGGGAAGGATTCTATCCATTGACAGAGAAAGGACTTTGACTGTGGAAAGAGAATGTCATGCTCTAACAGTTCTGCAGCACAAAAGATCTTCTTGGTACCTGATACATACTTACAGTACTGTAGGAGCAAAGATTAAACAGAAATAGCTGTCCACCAAGTCTATCATTTTCCAAGGAACAACATGCCTTATAATCTGATTGTTTTCTATAACATACATGACCAGCATTTCTGCTTGTGTCACACTGTAAGTCACATTACTGGGATCATAAGCATAAATCACAAATGTTAGCCATGAAGGCATTTAATCAAAACGCTCAATATTCTAAGTGAATTTATTATAAAAAGACAATTTAAACATTTAATTTAAAATGTCTAATTTTATGACACGTGATCTAGAAATATGCACTGTAGCTTACAGTCATTCAAGAAAGTTAAATATGCAGCTTATTTTTATTCTGTGTAGCAGTGAATATAATTCAGTTTTCATCTATGAGTTGTTGCTTAACACAGTTCTGATCATATTTAAAGCAGCAGTGTGCATTTTATTTGACAAATTATGCATTACGAGTCATGCCACTAAGCTACAGTAGATTGACGAACAAATGCTAATAATTGCAGACATACAGTATACAGGGTTATGTAACAATTGGCGTATGTTTTTATTAGATTGTACAAGCTGTGCCAGCCACCTCCCCCTGATGGAGAAGCATGAAGACAACTGCCTGTCAGATATTTTTGAAAATGGGAGACAGTTGAGCCGAACAGGGAATGATGTTATTGTCACCAACAGAATGTGGAACGCTGACAAGATATTATATTTGCCAAGACAGATTAGCAAACTGATACTACCCCCAACTCACCAGAGGAAAAAAAAAATATTTTCCCAGATTAACCATGAGTATTCGTGATATAGATGTTTCAGACTCCCTGCACTGAAGATAATATAAAATGTAAATATCTACCATAACATTGTATATTCAAAACAATTTATTTTTTGTTTTTCCTATCAGGTCTGTTGAGTCAGTCTTTGTAAGCAGTTTTGCACAGTTGGCAGTTTTCAGTCACTCTTTATAGCATCGGGGTGTCTTGAAATCTTACACATTGCCTTAAGCTTTTTATCTCTTTATACATATTGATAGTGTGTGTGTGTGTGTGTGTGTGTGTGTGTGTGCGTGTGTGTGTACTGTATACAACACTGTCTTTCTAATTGTACTCCTGGAGTACATAAGCATTTGTACTTTGTGATTGTATGGAAATGTAAACTATTTTCAGAATAAGGTTTGTGGATTGGGATATTATAATCAATCAGCATAATGACACAGCATACATTACTTTTAAAATGTATAGGCTATATGTTTTAGAAATCCAGTAAACATTTATTTTCGCTGAACTCATCATACCCAGTTTGCATAATGATGTTTACTTCTAGTTTTTAGAGCAGCATTTACCTTGTACATTTTAATTAGAAGGTGAGTGCATTTTAAAATGTGTTATTTATCAGTCTAAAAGACATATTTGTCATATTATCCCTAGAAAGACAATATCATTTTGAACGAAAATCATTAGTCATCATTAATGTGTTTATCATGTTAGGCAAATGTTAAAACAAGTGACTCCTTTTGTTACCCAAACTAAAATAATGGTTTAAGCCACTGAAATGGTATACTCCAGACCAAACTGTTGTTTCTCAGCCCTCAGCAACAAAATGTTAAAAAAGGCATTTATTCAGTGTTGAAATTGTTAATATAATAGAAACTGTATTTTGAGAGGCAATTTGAAAGATATTCAGTTATATAACTGTATAATATGTCTAACTGCTTATACTGTAGCATGGGTACAGTGTTCTATTTTATATGTCTTAAGCACTTGAAAGGTTTTGATGCAGCAGACAAATTGTCTATATTTCTTTGCAAAATACTGTACATGTTGCATACTATGACTTTACTACAATATGTATTTTTTATGAAGTTATGAATTATGTATATAAACATGTTTTTATTAGTTATGTGAGACTGGTATATGGACTTGTTTTGTTAATAATTCCCTAATATTTGAAAATGGTGATGATGGTTGGCCAGCTAGGTGCCTTATTGTCAGATCAGGCCATCCATTCCAGTGGCACAGCAAGGTGCAGAATTATTCACTACTCTGTAATTTCCTGTTAACCAAAGTTCTTAAAAAGTTCTTCACTTCTCATTGTTGCCCCAGCTGTTTCAAAGAACTTGGATAAACCATACACAAGGACAAGAGTAGGTTTCTAATCAGAAGCCCCTACTTAGATTATCCCGTTTACAGGCTTACTACCATTTTTTGTAACATACTTCCTTTAATAACCCTATAAGAGCATATAGCACAGTTCTGTTTTATCTATTTGACTTCTAATAGCTCTGTTAGAAGTCTGAACCATCCATTACTTAACTTTGAAACAAAGTAGCCATCTATGGGAAGATGAGTTAAACAGCAGCTAATGCCTTTGTGAAAATGTTTGAAAACATAGTGTTCTGACACAACTTAGTTGACAAATCATTTATTTTCTGTATTCCTGTCTCTCTTGTTCTTTCGTGCTAATGATATTTGAGTGTCATTTCCTTGGCAGAAAATTGTAATGTCACAAAGAGAGAATAATAACTTTAAGCAGGGAATGAACATCAGGAGTAAATGAACTCTAAAGTAAAAGAACTCAGGTTTCTTGCCAATATCCATAATAATAAAGACAAGGAAAGACTAATTCTGCAAATACTTTAGCTGTTGTATTTCGTCTAAATATTATGTTTCTCAAAGATTTCCTGGAGTCCTCTGTTGGTCTTTAAAGACTACTCTTTCTTAACAGAAAGATGGGCACTCCTGCACATCAGCAGACATACAGTTCCATGCTCTGACCATCCTCATGGGCAGTTTAGACCTTTGAGAAGAGTTGATACTATTCACGCCTGCAATCAACACCCCACGCTTTGTTTTCAAAGTACACGCAAAAGACTTCTACACCGTGCAATCTTTAGGTTGGGGAAGTCTTTTAAGAATGCACTGGTAGGGCCAGCTCCATGGTGCAAATAATTTGGGAATCACTTGGAACACTGGAACCTGGGTGCATTCATGCCCCAATCCAAGGATATCAGAAGTGGAGGCTGGTAGGAAAGGATCAAGCATCTACTTGGGCACTCATCATCTTGTGTGTGTGTGTGGGGGGGGGGTCTTACCAATGCCCAATTGGGAGAGATGTATACCGGGACACATCATGCACTTAGGGTACACATCACAGTCCAGAACTCTAGGGGATGGCTGGAGAGGAAAAACAGAATTAAAGGACTACTCCTCTTGGTGGATTAGAGCTACCAGCTCCTCTACATCAAAGAGTCTATCTCCAACATGCTCTACCTCCTTTGATATCCCTTCTTGTTCCTCAAACCCCCAGTGCATTTCTGCCTCCAACCTCCTGTTTTGGGGACGGTGCTCGATCCACCAAGAACAGAGATGGGACTAGGAGACAGAGGATGGGGCTTATAGAAGATCCAGAAGGGCAGTATGTCAGCATAGACCAATACTGCAACAGGAGCCAATTCCTGAAGGTGCGGCAGTGGCAGAGACAGAGAGTAGGTGCATAAAAAGAAAAAATGCTGCGGTAGCAGACCAGTAACACAATGGTACTAATGTGCATTATAATACACTTGCATGGCACATGAATTGTGAGAAATGGGCCCTTTTTAGAGACTTTGGCCACTAGAACCATTATGTTGTTGGCACAGTAATGGGGATTTTTACCATTACATCATTGTTACCTGAAGTGAGGAAAATATTGCCACACATGAAGTCTGTTCGTGATTATTATTATTGACCAGGTAAATAAACTTTTATATTGTACCTACATTACACAATAAAGTCCACTAATTTAATAAAAACAAAGGTTTTGTGTAACCCAAAATATTTCTCTTATTTAACAAAATATATAAAATACATGTGCTGTAACTAGTACTGTATGCTATGAAAAGAAAAATGCAGAACAGTGTCTATCTATCTATCTATCTATCTATCTATCTATCTATCTATCTATCTATCTATCCACTGTATCTATCCAACAGGAGTGCAAGTAAAAATGGCAAGGTAAATGATAACTTGGCTGATGACATCAGTAACCGTAAGATATCAACAATGTGTTGCTGTTCCTGTTGTCACAATGGCTATCTTGCAGGTTAGTATCATCACAAAGGAATATTGAACCAAACTCAGCAGCTATAATGATGCTGATGACATCACAATTTACTGTTCCCTCCCTATGGAACAACCCCCCTGCTTCGCTTCAATTTGCTGACCCCACTACACCTTCAAACTTCGACTCAAAGACTGGTTACTAAATGAGGCCAAATACCTGTTTCAACCAGGGTAATCTACTTTGATCTGCTTTCCTTCACCCCTTTACCCTAGGCCTCCTTTTACTTTTTTGTTATTATAACTGTACTACCTCTATACCTGCTCCTAAATCATATTCTGTCTTCCTGTTGTTATGGAATCAATATACCATGTATATTTTTATTTTGCTATTTTGCACTGTTTATTCCCCCTGCTTGTCTGGCATTCTTCCCACCCTGTTTACCCAGTGTAAATTATAAAGTATTATAACACTTGCTCTCCCATACTGTTGTAATTGTACAGCACCTGCGTTTTTTTCCCCGTCACATTGTCAAACTGTACTGTCTCAATCTTGTTCTGCCTGTACATTGATGTCACTTGTGTGTACATTTTGTTGTGTCACTTTGTTGGCTTGGGTCATGCCTGAAAACAGTCCCTAGGATCGGTGCACTTACCCGGTAACCAAAGACTTAAATAAAAGTAAATAAACAATTGCCTGGTGCAGCACTATAGGAAGCAGCTGGAATAAAAGAGAAACAGTTAAAAAACAGCAGATTTAAAAGTTAAACTATTAAAACTGATGTATAAATATGTAATTTATTCAATGTAATAGATGTATAAATTACATTATTTATACATCATTTTATTAACTTAAATTGATTTATAAATTGAAGTGTAATTCAACTTGTACTTCAGTTGATGTGTGCTCAGATGGGTGTTGTTCAATGTTTACATTGACAATGTTGGAGGTGGCATGAAGGGCACTATTTGGTTATACACGGATGAGACCACACTCTGTAGGAGGGTGGACATAGTAGAAGGGATAAAATCCTAAAGGAGTATTTGAAAAAGCTAGAGAGATGGTCCAGAATTTGGCACATTGGCTTCAATACAAAGACATGCACATTGGAGTCAAGGACCAAAGGACTGAGTGCAACCTGGGAGGGTTCTGGGTTTTTACATGACAGGAGAAGGAGAAGGACCTAGGTGTGATAATAACTAGGGATCTAAAGCACTCCATGCAATGGAAGACAGCAGCAGCAAAGGCAAATACAATGTTGGGCTGTATTGCCAGAGGGATCAGCAGCAGTGGAGAGGAGGTAATACTGCCATTGTATAGGTCATTAATGAGACTGCATTTGAAGTACAGTGTACAGTTATGGTGCCCATACCTTAGAAAGGACATAAAGCTGCTGGAGAAGGTCCAAAGGATGGCAATAAAAATGGTTATGGGTCAACAGGTTAGGACGTACGAGGAGAGGTTGAGGGCACTGATTACTCCCTGGGAGAGAGAAGAGAGAAAGGATACATGATTGAGACCTTTAAGTATTTGAAAGGAATAAATAAGGTGGAAAGAGAGGGTCTCTTCAGGCTGAGTGGAAACCAAAACATGAGGGAACACAGTCTTAAACTGAAGGGGGAGGTTTAGAACAGAGGCTTGAAGGCATTTCTTCACTGAGAGGGTGGTGGCAGGTTGGAATGTATTTCTGGAGGAGGTGGTTGCATTGAAAATGATTGATAGCTTTGAAGAGAGGTTGGACTGTGGGAAAACAAGGGTCAGTGGTGGGGCAGGCTGGATGGGGAGGGGACATTGTCAGTAGCTTATCCTAAGGTTTGTGCTATATGAGCAGACTAGAGAGACCTTATGGCCTTATTCTGCTGGCTTTGTCATATGTTTGTATGTCAATTTAAACTATCAAATTGATATATAAATTAAATATGTAATGCTGTAACTCAAAAAAACACAGTTTATCATCAATTCTGAGGAGGCAGAACTTTAATTCAAATTTGTGGCTCTGATGTGTGAGGTATGGTCCTGTCCCCTCATCTTTCAAGATAAATTGCACATGTTGAGTCAGGCCATTGCATATCCCATATACAGTCTGTTCCACTTGTGTGCCATTCAGTTGTGTGCCACTTCCATTTGTATGCACAGTTTTTTTCAGGTTCCGATTCTCAGCCTATTCTTCCTACGTCTGTTTCATTCGGATATATATACAACATCATTTTTGGATGTATGCCACTTTCTTCAGGTATTTCTATAGTTAAAGGGGAACTGTAAGTGTTCGCATGCCAAAAACATGGGACCTAAAGGTCCCGATTAAGAAAAATGCTCTCTTCCTGCCTAGTATGCTGCTGTATTGTTAATTGGTGGTCAGCTGAAATGAGCTGCTAACGAGCTGGTAATCGGCTGGTGATCAGCAGATAATGCTGAGTGTATGGGGCAGTCTCATTCAGAGTACTGTCTGAATGCTGTAGTGGAGGCCAAGATAAAGAGAACAGTCCTTTTAAAAAAAATTGAACTCCTTGATAAATAAATCTGCCTTACCAGTGGGAAAGCGAATATAACACTGACTGTGAGAGAAAGTATATGAGGACTGCTGAAGATGATGATAAGGAACGTGATATAGTACCAATGACATGGGAGGTACGGTGTATGGTGCAGAAAAACAGGCTGTTGCGTAGAGACCTACAACTTCAAAAAAAGTAAAAACTCTGGCAAAGAGTGAAGCTCAACAAACAGAACTCCCAAACTGTCTGAATGGATAGGCAGCAGCAGCCAGTGATACTGACAAAGTCAATAGAAATACTGTGCAATAACAAAGCAGAACAGTACTTATGAGTTGTATTTTAAGTCTTTTAACATTTGATCATGCTTTTCACTGTTTTTATCTTGTTAAGATGGACTAATGAGCAATAGTGAGCAACTGTGAGCAAATGTGATTAAAAAACAGCATTGTTAGTCTTTTTCAGTTGTATGCAATTCCACTTGCAAGCACATTTTCTCATGGTCCTAAGCATGTGTATACAAAAAGAATTGACTGTATGTATATGTATATATTGTTCGAAAAAACCTTTGTTCATGCATTAGTTAGGGTTCCAGCGACAAAAGTTTGGAAATGTAGTATTAGGGTTTACAACCTTAACCCCTCACCTACACCTTGCATGCAGCAACAGGCATGGAGGGGTGCCTTGGGGTTGTCATCCCTAATGCTCACACCATTCCATGAGTAAATAAGCTTAGATGGGTAGAGTGCATCAGAATAGGGTGAGTGTTAGGGCTGACAACCCAAAGGCACACACTCCACACCTGTTGCTGCGTGCAGGGTGGGGGTAAGGTGTTAGGGTTGGAAACCCTAACACCACATTTCCGAACCTTTGGCACTGGAACCCTAACTGGTGCATTAATGAAGTTTTTTTGCAAACCATCTCCTTACATTTTTAGAAAGTATAATCATATCTTCATTTGGCCATAGGCGTGCAATGCCCTCTGGGCCCTACACTTCCATCCCTCAATAGATGTGTATATATATGTTGCCGTGGAAGCATTTCAGCACAAACAGCAACCAAATTATTAGCATAGCCTTGTTATTACTCCACCTCATGAATGCTGGTCTGAGAATTTTCAAATCCCCACCAAAACATTATTCCGCACCACTGCAGCGTTATTCCATGCCACCGGTAAGAAAACACATTTTGGATAGGATTTGAAAACTGACAACCATCATGCTCATGAGGTTATGTAAGGAAATGTCTATATTGAAAATTTGGGTGAAAATATTGAAAATACAAAAATTAGGAGCGAGTGTAGCGAAATGTCAAAGGATGTGCACAACACTGCCATTTTAATATATTTTGACCACAAATTTTCAACATACACTTCTTATGACCCCACATCATGAACAAATGTGGTGAAAATTTTAAAATCCAGCCCAGAAAGTGATTTCACCAACTGATCACGAAATCACCTTTCAGGCAGGATTTATGAAATGACACCAACATTAGAAAAATAGAAACATAGAAACATAGACTTTGACAGCAGATAAGGACCACTTGGCACACCCAGTCTGCCCATTTCCCTACCTACTGGATAAGCTGCAGATTCTAGTTAACCAATAGCCTACTTCCTGCCACCCCCACGACAATTGCCTTATGTCTGTCCCATGCATGTTTGAAGTCCCCCACTGTTTTAGACCCAACAATCTCCCTAGGAAGGCGGTTCCATGCATCCACCACTGTCTCCATGAAAAATTTTTTCCTCACAATACCCCTGAGCCGTCCCCCCTCTAA
The DNA here is from genome assembly GCA_016271365.2 of Neoceratodus forsteri. NCBI lineage: Eukaryota > Metazoa > Chordata > Ceratodontiformes > Ceratodontidae > Neoceratodus > Neoceratodus forsteri. The sequence goes on from CM057455.1 coordinate 990,589,637, forward strand.
CTTTAAATTTTGCCCCCTTGTTCTTACACATCTCTTTTTCTGAAAGATGCTACCCTCCTGGACTTTGTTGATTCCCTTGAGGTACTTGAAAGTTTTATCATGTCCCCCCGGTCCCTCCTTTCATCAAGGGTATACATATTAAGCTCTCTCAGTCTCTTCATATGGTTTCTAATGCAGACCCTGCACCATTTTAGTTGCCCTCCTCTGGACTGCTTCCATCCTGTCTATGTCCTTGCATAGATGAGGTCTCCAAAACTGCACACAGTACTCCAGATTGGGTCTCACCAACTGTCTGTACAGAGGGATAACCACTTCCCTTTTTCTACTTGTGATGCCCCTTCCTATGCATCCCAGTATCCCCCTGGCTCTCTTTACTGACTTCTCACATTGCTTACCCACCTTTAGGTCATCTGATATGACTACCCCCAGGTTCTTTTCCATTTTTGTTGTTAGTACCTCCCCTGCTATTGTGTACTCTTGTCTTGGGTTTCTGTTTCCCAGGTGCATTACTTTGCACTTCTTTGCATTGAATCTAAGTTGCCATATGTCTGACCATTCCTCCAACATTTCCAAGTCCCTTCTCATCCTTTCTACCCCCCCTTGTGTAACAGCTCTGTTACAGATCTTTGTGTCATCTGCAAAGAGGCATACCTTTCCCTCCAGACCCTCTGCAATGTCACCTATAAAGATGTTAAAGAGGACTGGACCCAGTACTGATCCCTGAGGTACTCCACTAGTAACTCCCCTTTTTTCAGAATGCGTTCCATTCACTATTACCTTCTGTGTCCTGTTGTGATGCCAGTTTGCTAACCCAGGCTACCTCCCTGGGACCCACTCCCAGGCTGGCTAACTTGATTATTAATCTTTTGTGTGGGACTGTGTCAAATGCCTTGCTAAAATCTAGGTAGGCCATATCCACAGCCCCTCTCTGGTCAATTACTTTGGTCACCCAGTCAAAGAAATCAATTAGAGTCATCTGACATGACCTTCCTGCTGTAAATCCATGCTGCTTTGGGTCCTGTGCCCCACTGGCCTCTACGTACTCAACAATTCTTTCTTTCAGAAGTGATTCCATCATTTTCCGTACCACTGAGGTCAAACTTACAGGTCTGTAGTTTTCTGCTTCTGCATTGCTCCCACTTTTGTGAAGGGGAATCACATCTGCCCTCCTCCAGTCCTCAGGTACCACCCCATCCTCCCAAAATTTGTTAAAAAGTGTGGTCAGTTGTGTCACTAGGTCCTCCCGTAGTTCTTTTAGGATTCTGGGGTGAGTCCCATCAGGCCCCATTGCTTTGTCCACCTTGAGTTTTAGGAGTTCTTTCAGGACTCTTTCTTCTGTAAATGGACTGGTGTCAACCCTCCCCCCAACCCAGAATGCTTCTATTGTCTGGTTTAGGTAACTCCTCCTCATCTTCTTTTGTGAATACTGAGCAAAAGTATTCATTCAGTATCTCTACCTTTTCACTGTCTCCCTCTGCCCACCTCCCCTCTCCTTTATTAATCTTCACTATTCCTTCCTTAACCTTTCCATGCTCCCTAATGTACCTATAAAAGGTTTTATCCCCCTTCTTAACTGAGTTAGCTGTTTTTTCCTCAGTTTGGGCCTTTGCTATTCTGACTGCCTTCCCCACTTCTTTCTGCTTTAATTGATACAGTTCCCTGTCATGCTCCTTCTGTGAGTCCTTATACTTTTTGAATGCAGCCTTTTTCTCCTTAACCTTCCCTGACACCTCTTTTGAGAACCATGGTGTTTTTTTACTCCACTTTGTTTTCTTTATTTGTTTAACACAAAGGCTTGTTGCCTCTATGATGGCAGTTTTGATTTTTCTCCGTTCTTCCACCCCTCCTTTTTGGCCATTTGCTAGTGCATTCCTTAGGTATTCACACATTTTGCCAAAGTCAGCCCATCTAAAGTCTCAGTATTCTTGTTTTTGTATGGCTTGTCTCCATGGTTGTGCTTATTGTGAAGCACACTGTGCAGTGGTCGCTTGTTCCCAGATGTCTACTGACTTCTAAATTTGTGATCCTCTCTCCATTTGAGAGTACCAGGTCTAGTATTGCTCCTTCCCAAGTGGGTTCCAACACTAGCTGTCTAAGGCCTGCCCCCTGCAGGGCATCGAGAATGACCCTACTCTTGGATGCGGCTGCAGTACATGTCATCCAGTTAGCATCTGGCATATTCGGGTCCCTCATCAACAGTATCTCCCCTTTTTCAGCCATTTTGAGAATGTCCTCTATCATTTTCTTGTCCATTTCCTCCCCTTGAGATGGGGGTCTGTATACAACCCCTGTGCAGATTGTGATGCCATTCCCTGTCTGCAAGGTGACTCAGAGAGCAACTTGTCCTCCCCCTTTACTTTTTAGTTCTGTAGCTTTGATCCCTTCCCTTATGTATAGAGCTACTCCACCTCCTCTTTTACCCTCCCTGTCCCTTCTGTAGGCTGTGTACCCTGGTATGTTGACATCCCAGTCATGGTTCTCTGTGTACCATGTTTCTGTGACTGCCACAATATCCAATTGTTCATCTTCCATCAGGGCTACTAGCTCAGGAAGCTTGTTTCCCAGACTACGGGCATTGGTACTCATTGCCCTCCATTTAATGTTGGCTTTATCCTTTTTTTCCCCATCCCTGCTCTTTTTGCCTTTGTCTATTTTTCCATTTACCCCTGTCCTGCCCTCTGTTGAGATCTGTACCTCAGTGTTAACCTTACTACCTGCAATGTTTTGTGGGGGGAGGCTTGAAATTTACTACCTCTTTTCAGCACCTCCCACCTTGGCTAGTTTAAAAGCTTGCCAAGTAAGCATTTAAACCTGTCACTTAGGAGCTTGGTTCCCTTCATGGACAGATGCAGACCATCGTGTCAGTATAGATCTTCATCTTTTCAGGTGTACCCCCAGTCCCCAATGAAGTCAAAGCCCTGTGCTCTGCACCAGTTTTGCAACCATTCATTAAACTGCATGGTGTGCAGTACCCTAGCCTTACCCCTGCCATGGACTGGCAGCATCTCTGAGAAGGTAACCATGCTTGTTACTTGTCTGAGGCCACTCCCCAACTACACAAATTCATCCTGCACTGATCCCATGCCTAGCTAGGTCATTTGTCCCAAGGTGGACAATGATATCTAGTTCCCTCTCCTGTGATGCTGCTTCTGCAATTCTGAGGATTCACTTCTTGCCCCTCCAAGCCATGGCACCAGGCAGGCACCTTACATCCCTCTCCTCTCCCTTCCCCAGGTCTACCCCGTAACAATTGAGTCCCCTATCAGAAGCTGTTTCCTTCCCCTGTGGTGTCCCTTGCCACCCTTTTGTGGGTCTTCCTTGTGGATGTCCTCAGCATTCTTCTTCATCTCCACTGAGGGTGCCATCATAGAGGAACCTTGCTCTGCTAGACTGGCATATGACTTGTGTAGAGGTACAACTAGGGGGCATCGCCTCTGTTCCACCATCCGCACCCTCCCAAAACCCACTGTGGTCTAACTGCTCTTCATACTTGGCAACCTCTGAGGCAGTGGTTGTGGCAGTGGTGATCTTTGGGTGGGGGAGACTGGAGGTGGGCAATCTCCTCCCTCAGAGATGACAGTTGTCTGCAAACAGGACAGCAATGCAGTTTAAGGAATGTCTCCCAGAAAACTGCTGCCCCACAGCCAGTGCACTGCACCACTCTCCACATGTCCCTCTGCCTTATAATATACAATATGTAATATATATATAAAACCATTTTTTTTTTGTGGTGTGTGCTTACCCTTTATGCACTGTGCTGGATTATTAAAAATACGACAGTTCTGCCCCAAGACCTTTTGAGGAACTGATGTCAGAACATTAGCTATAAAGGAAATGCCACGCCTGGGGGTGTGGTGTGGGGGGAAGGGGAATGGGTAGTCCACAACCACTGGTGACTGTTAGAAACAATCAAATACACCACTGCTCCACCACCCTCATGAGTACTGCCCTTTATAGTAATTCAATTAACCTCCAGTAACTTATTTAAAATAGTTTAACTATCACAAAATCCTACGCACCAGTAAATTATTTAAACATAGTTTCTGTCCCAATATCCTAGTAGTCAATCCAGCTACCCCCAAGGGACAACCAAAATGCAGTATTTAAACCCTTATGAAGTTACTTCCAAGATAAGCAGAATTTGCAAGCTCCTTATTCAACTCCTCAGCCACCTGCAATATATTTAAAAATAGTTTAACTGTCAGAAAATCCTAGGAGACTATCTAGCTACCTCCAAGGGTCAACCCAAATGCAGTATTTAAATCCTTCTGAAGTTACTCACAAGATAAACAGAGTTTGCAAGCCCCTTCTTGGTTAAACACTAAATAAATATGTAAATAAAAAGCAATTACCAAGGGTAGTTAGTTTCACCTCCCACAGAACTGAACAAAAGTGCACGTTGTTGCAGATATCAAGTGCAATATAGAATTTCCCACACAGCTCACAGCTGAATAAAGTACTCATCTCCTTCCAGGTCAAGAAGATGTGCTTTGTGATTTGATCATGAGGAGGTGTCCCCAAAAGGCTGTGTTGAAAATTTGGTGTCAAAATCATTAAAAATGACAAAGTTAAGCACCAAAGTTGAAAACCCCATTGAAATACATTGAACTGCATTTACCTTAGTTTCTCAATTACCTGGTAGTGTAGTGATCCCTTCCCCATTCTCTGATTGCTATCCTGTCATATAGAAATAATCACCTGGTAGTCTAGTGGTCTCTCCCCCCTCCCTCCCCCATGTCCAATTGCCATCCCCATATAAAAAAAATATATGTTTCCCTGGTAGTCTAGCTGTTCCTCCCCCCCATTCACTGATCGCTGCCCCCATATAAAAAAAATACATTATTCCCTGGTAGTCTAGTGGATATTCTTCAAGGGTATCTCAGTCATCAGGTAACACTGTACGAACTTCACTGTCGGTAAAGGGGAATCCACATGGAAGATTTTCAGCAATACAGCAGGGGCTGCCCACACCATCGACGTCCGCTGATGCCATCAAACCTAAAAAGGCATGAGCGGCCCCTCTCTCTCTCCTCAGTTCTTTCCCAATGTCAACTCACTTGCATCAGTCTCCACAGAAGCTCCATAACAGTATTTGTGCCTTTTTCTCCTACAGCTTTTCTAACTTTATTTTTCAGAATCACTTTTTCTAGTGTATGTCGAGGGTTAATCCTTCAACTTCTCTCTTCTGTCGCTACCACTGTGGAAAGAAGATTGCCTCCACAAACAAACACTCTCTCTGTGTCTGCTGTCTTGGGCCTGACTACAAAGTTTCTTACTGTGAACTCTGCCAGACATTTAACCAAACAACCCTCAGGTGATGCAGGGAGGTTCTCAAAAATTTCCTGATGGTTCAACAGGTAGCCAGTTTTGGGCAAGGGTCCTCCAGGGTCCCAGCCTCTTAGTCACCAACTGGATCTTCAAGCTGCCAGGCCTCCAAAGCCAAAGCCAAGTCCTCAGGGAAAAAATCACAAAAAAGACAGAGATCACGACTGTTCCCCCCAGCATCGATCTTGTTCCCCGTCGGCCTCGCCTTCTTCTGAGGGATCTTCATCGAGTGTGACTACAGTGGTGAAGAAATCTACTGTCCAGGTCTCTGTGCCCACTAGACCCATACCGACAGCATCCATACCTGATTCTAGGGGCAATCGGCCATTGACCTCTAGGTCATCAGGCCCTCCTTCATCGACAACGGGTTCGTCGATGATGACTCCTGAGGTCTGCCCCATCTCTTACTCAGGCTGCAGGCTTCCTCAGGTTCTCATTGCCCAGCTGGTGGGTCATCGACATCCATGCGATTGACCCCCCCCCCCTTTCCATTCACAGACACTGTGGACCAAAACTAAATTTTGGTCAAATTTACCAATGTGATTGTGCAATAGCTGGGTGCCCTTAGGCCCTCCTCACCAATGCCATTGACAGCAGCTTTGTTGTCGATGCCTACTCATCTGCCATGGAAAGCCCCCTGTAGGCCACTGTTAGCACAACTGACACCAGGCTCAGACCTAGAGGAGGTCAACGTCAAGGAGAAGTACCATCCAGACTTCATTCTTTATAAGGACAAGGATGAAGAAGAGGAAGAAATCCTTGTCTCTGACAGGTCCACTGCTTCCTCTGTCAGTGAGGATTCAGTGAAGCATACACCTAGATCTCTTGCGGAGGACCCCACATTTTTCAATGTGATTAAGCAGCTGTCCTCAGCCATGGACTTTCACACTGAGGAAGAGGATGCCACCAGGAAAGAATTGGTGGACATTCTGGAGAGTCCAGACTCTCCCCCAAAGATCATTCCTCAAATCTTACCAGCCTTGAAGAATGCAGTCACAGTAGCCTGGCACAGATCAGACATGGGGCCAACTATGCCTTGCAGGATGGACAAACTTTATCATGCCCCTGAGGTTTTCCCCTGTTATGCTGCCCAGCCTGAGACAGACTCAGTGGTCATCAAGGCAGCTCATGACAGGTCTAAGGCACCTAAGCACCTTAGTCCCCTCTCCCAGACAAAGAGTCTAGTAGAATTGATCTCTGGGGTAAAAGGGTACATGCCTCCTCTGCTCTAGGTTTGAAGATTTCAAACTATCTGCCACACATGGTAAAGTACCAGAATGGCAACTGGAAGAAGGGCAAGGCTGCCGTTCAGGTCCTTCCAGATGGCACTCAAAAGCAGCAACTGTTCAGAGCCTTCAAGCTGCTGAGGATGCTAGTAAGCATCACCTCAGAGCCTGTATCACATGGCTGACACCATTGCCATGGCAGCTGCCATGGGCATATGCCTACGTAGGCACTCCTGGCTCAGGGTATCCGGTTGTGCTGCCAATGAGCAGCAAAGAGTGCTTAATGCCCACTTTAATGGCACCAAGCTGTTTAACCCTGATGTCCAGGACATCATTAATGATCTGCAAGGCTCGGGCAGGGCCCTCAAATCTGTCCACTCCCTCTACCACACCCAACCAAGGGGTAACCCCACCCCTGACCTCCTGTTATCCCCCAGTTCACCTGTCTGTTCTCCGGGAGGAAGTATAGTCCCTTCTGAGTAACCACACCATTCAGCCAGTGCTGAAGCACCAGAGAAACAAGGGGTTTTACTCCAGGATTTTCCTGGTCCCCAAAAAGACCAGCTATCTGAGGCCTATCCAAGATCTAAAAGACCTCAATCTGTATGTCCAGTACAAAAAGTTCCAGATGGTAACTATGCCAGGGCTGATGCTCCTTCTCAAAACAGGGTACTGGCTCTGCTCACTGGACAAGCAGGACACCTACCTGCACATCTCAGTCTTTCCTCCTCACAGGAGGTTTCTCTGTTTTGCCTTTTAGGGTGAGCATTATCAGTTCAAGTGCTGCCCTTTGGATCGACCTCTCCACTGCAAATCTTTTCCAAGTGCTTTGCAGTGGTCACAGCAGTTCTCAGAAGGGAGTGACTATGTTTTCCATTATCTGGATCACTGACTCCTAAAGGCCCCAGCCAGGGAACAGCTTTTGCTGACATTGGTGCAAATTCTCCAGCTCTTCTGCTCCCTGGGAATCCCTCTCAGTCTGCCTAAGTTGGTTCTGGTACCATCCCACAGGTTGCAGTATACAGAGGTGGTTCTAGACTCGGCACAGGGGAAGGCCTTCCTGCCTCAAAACAGGGCAGAGTGCCTCATAGCTCAAGCTCAGAAAGTCACCCAAAGTCGCTACATTCCTGCCATGGCATACCTCAGATTGCTGGGCCAGATGGCAGCTGCCATATCCATTGTTCCACTGGCCAGACTTCATAAACACATGCTCCAGTGGACCCCCCCCAGGTACAGTGGGGCCAGTGCATGGATGAGTTACATAAATCAGTCCTGGTCTCCTCCCCAGCATGCAGTAGTGGACGGACCATTGAATCTGCTTCAAGGTGACTCATTTCAGGTCTCCTCCCCGAACAGATCCTAACCATGGTTGCCTCAGGTCTGGCCTGGGGAGTCCACCTGGGTTCCTTCCAGACCCAGGGCTCTTGGTCTCAGTGGGAAACCTCCCTGCATACCAATGTCCTAGAGATTAGGGTGGCGCTCTATGCCACACAGGTGTTTCAGGAATACTTTGCCCAGGGCCAGCTGCTGGTGCAGTCAGACAATCTAAGCATAGTATACTACATCAACAATTAGGGAGCCTCATTCATACCCCCTTCACAGGGAAGCCATGACAGTGTAGTATTGGGTGCTGGATTACAGTCTGACAATCTCTGCAGTCCATGTGCTAGGCATGCTAAACACTCTGGCGGACAGTCTCAGCAGGACTCAGTCCAGCATCTGTTGCACAAGACTTGTTCGACAGCAGACGTCATCCAGAGTTGGATCTTTTTGTGTTTCCACTCAATGCAAAACTGCCCAGTTTCTGCTTGCTAGATCCAGGGCCTGGAGTTTTCTGGTGAGACATGTAGTCCCTCTCCTGAAGTGGGAGGTTTCTTTATATCTTCCCTCCATTTCCTCTAATTCAGAGGGGGATAATATTGTTGCAGATGGAAGGGGCCAGCATGATCCTGGTAGCTCTATTCTGGCCCTACAGATTTGTTTTCCCCTGCTTCAGCAGATAGTGGAGGAACCTCTGGTCCCTCTCCCTCTTTGCAGGAATCTGCTGACCCAGGCTCAGGGGACTTTGGTCCATCCCAGCCTTAGATCCCTCCACTTGCATGCCTGGCTCCTAAGGACATAGCCATCGCCAGGTTTGGGGTATCTAACAGAGTGGCAGACATCCTAGTGGCTGCCCAGAATCCTTCCACTCGAGCCACATTTGCCATGAAGTAGAAGTAGTTTACCATCTGGACTGCCAAACATAGTTTAAATCCTTTTACCAGCCCGGTGAACCATATTCTGGACTACCTGATCTCTCTCTCTCCAACTCGGGTCACCAGTACTCCTCCCTCAAGGTGCACCTTTTGGCTAGTTCTGCATTTCATGAACCTGTGGGTGGACACATGACTGCTCAGCTGGATGTCTCCCATAACTTTCTAAGGGGCATTCTGCATCTGAAACCCCCAATCCATTCTCCTGTCCCAGCTTGGGACATGAATTTTGTTTTGGAGAAAGTGATCCTGTCCCACTTTGAGCCAACTGTGACTTGCAATTTGTCCTTTCTGTCTTGTAAAGCATTATTTTTAGTTGCCATTACTTCTGCTTGAAGAATTTCAGCTTCAGGCCCTCTGGTGTGAGGAACCTTATTTGATTTTTCACAAAGACAGGGTGTCTTCACATATTAATCCCAAATTTCTACCTAAGGTAAACTCTGAATTTATTCTTAATCAGTCTAACCACCTTTCTGTTTATTTTCCAGAGCATGTGAATCCAGGGGAAGCATTGCTCCATACGTTAGATGTGCACAGAACTTTGAAGAACTACCTGCTTTGGGCCAAGGAGTCTAGAAAGTCAAAGCAGCTGTTTGTTTCCTTCACCCCAGGAAGAGAGGACATTTTAGTTTCTAAGCAATGTTTATCCAAATGGTTGGCATACTGCATTGTGTTTTGCTATAACAGGTATAGCAAAGAATTACCTGGAGCTGTCAAAGCTCATTCCACTAGGGGCATGGCTACCTTTGTGGCCTGTTTCAAAGGGGTCTCAGCCACTGACCTTTGTGCAGTTGCCACCTGGAGTACCATCCATACTTTCACCAAGCACTACAGTCTGGACATTGCCTCAAGAGCCCATCCATATTTTGGCAGGCTGTGCTGCAGGGCCTCCTGTCTTAAGTTTATAGTGAGCCCTCCTCCCAGACTGTCTGTTTGCACCTGTAACTGCTTGAGACTCATTCCTTATGTGTTACCTGATGACTGAGATACCCCTGAAGAAGATAGAAAAGTTATGTAAAAACTTAATGTAAAAGTAGATCGTCAAGGGGATTTCAGTCATCAGGTGTACTTTCCCTCCCACCATCCCCCTTCTTGGGGCTCCTGTCTGGGAACTGGCTGTCTGGTGTATCCAGCCTTTCATATACAGTAGGCCTGGGCACCTCTCTCTCTGTCTCTCTCTCTCTCTCTCTCTGTCTCTCTCTTCGGTCCCCCATGGCATGAGCCTGGCTCCCTTAGTCTCTGGGGGAAAGAACTGAGGAGGGAGCAAGGCCACTCACACATTTATAGGGTTAATGATGTCGGCAGATGTCAACAGTGTGAGTGGCCCCAGTTGTAGTGCTGAAAATCTTCCGCATAGATTCCCCTTCACTGATGGTGACATTCCTTTGGTGTTACCTGATGACTGAGATCCCCTTGAAGATCTACTGTTATGGTAAGTTCTTATGTAACTGTTCTCTCCTCCCACCTCCCCCATTCACCTATCACCATCCCCATCTAAAAATATATATTATTCCCTGGTAGTCTAGTGGTTCCTCCCCCGTCCCCCATTCATTGATCCTCCACCCCAGGTAAAATAATATCTTATTCCCTGACAAGTCTAGTGGTCCCTCCCTCCACCCTGAGGATAATCCCTGTCCCGTTCATTGTGTTTCCATTTCCCTGGTAGTCTAGTGGTCCCTTCCTATCCCTGATCCCCATCCTGTCAAAAGACAGTCAGATCCTTGGTGTTCTGGTGGACCCCCTCCCATTCAGATAATCACCCACCACCCAGGCCCCCCATGCTGACTGCCAGCCAGAGACTAGCACAGTCCTCCTCTCACCTACACCACTGGCTGCTGACTGAGCTGTGAATGAGCACATACTGTATACAGTATGTGCTTATTCACAGCTCAGTCAGCAGCCAGCCATGGAGGTGAGAGGAGGGATGTGCTGGTCACCATCTGGCAGTTGGGATGGGAGGGAGCAGGGTGTTGGTTGACTATCTCAGTGGGTGGGGGGGGTCCACTATAACACCAGGGATGACTGTCTTTTGATGTGGCATGGATCAGGGATGGGGAGGGACCACTAGACTACAAGGGAAATTGAAATACAATGAACAGGACAGGGATCATCCTCGAGGAAGGGGTAGGGACCACTAAACTTCCGGGGAATAAGAAGTTATTTTACCTGGTGTGGAGGATCGATGAACAGGGAGGGGGGAGGTACAACTAGACTACCAGGGAATAATATATATTTTTAGATGAGGACTGTAATCTATGAACGAGGAATGGAGAGGGACCACTAGACAACCAGAGAATAATATAATCTTATCTGTGTCAGTCTTCACCATTCATCACAGATGGGTACTGGCCGGAGATCAGGACCCCGCGGGAGCTTTTTTTTTTTTTAAAAGGATAGGCGGAGCCGATGCAGCATCGGCACCACCCTCGAGGCCGACCACAGCTGTAATCATGGTCTGGCAACCTGCATCACTGCGTTTAGCAAAACATCTGTATCTCAAACTGTTTTCAAGATATGGGCACCAAAAGGTACTGCATCTGCCACAGTGTTATCTTATGGGAAATTTCTAAACTTTGAAATGCTGTAAATATGGAAGCAATGCAATTTTTATCACCAGACCAGTAAAAGTCACATCTGTGGGGCAAGCCCTTTCTTGTAAGATAGCATCTGGAGTATGGAGTTCAGTACTGGTGCCCACACCTCAAAAAGGACATTAGCCTGCTGGAGAAGGTCCACAGGAGGGCTACAAAGATGATAGCTGGTCAGCAGGGTAAGGCATATGAGGAGAGATTGAGGGCACTGATCATGTACTCACTGGAAGACAGGAGAGAGAGAGAGAGAGATGACATGATTGAGACCTTCAAGTACTTGAAAGGGATACATAAGGTTGATAAGGACAGCCTCTTTAAGCTGAGTGGCAACCATAACACAAAGAGACACAATCTTAAACTGGAGGGTGGGAGAGTTAGGAGGGAGGTCAGGAAGCACTTCTTCACAAAGAGGCAGTGGACACTTGGAATGCACTGCCAGAAGAGGTAATCTCATTCAAGACAGTGGGCAGCTTTAAGGGAGGCTGGGACAGGTATGGGGGAGGGTAAGAGTCATGGGTAGGGAAGATGGGAGGAGTGGGGAGAGGAGACAGTAGCACAAGCTGCACACCCTGCAAAAATGAGCAGACTAGACAGACCAAATGGCCTTCTTCTGCTGCCTTCTTCATATGTTCGTATGTACCCTGCAAATTTCAGCCTGAAAGTCCTAACTGTTTCTTTACAGTGAAGTGACAAAGAAACAGAAAACTTTAAAAATCCCTTTTCGTAGCTGTCAGAATCCCTATTCACAAGCTGATTCCCTTTTTGAAAGCTGTCAAAATCCCTTTTCGTAAGCCTAAATCCCTTTTCCCAGCTGTGCACCTATACAAAAGACCGAACTGAGTATGCTCAGAAACTGAAATTTCAAAACTGAATAACTTTGGAACGGGTTAATCTTTTTTTTCACCAAACCAATGCTGGCTTGTTCTTTAAAGTAAACTCGTTCTACCCTGAAAATTGCAGACCAAAATTCCAAATGGTGTGGCCACAGCACTATGAGGAAAAAACAGCCAAAGCAGGCAAAAAAAGTGACTTTTACACTTTTTTTCACTATCCATAGCATGAAAACTGTAAATGCGATTGAAATAAAACTTGGAACATCAAGAGATCTACTCCACAGAACAATGCATACCAAATTTTGTGCAAATCAGTTAAATGGTTGCAAAGTTATTAAAGTGTAAAATTTGGGGTCTAACATTAAACTACCTACTCAACCCTAACTATAGTGGTGCTACTTTGCCATATATATAAATATATTAGAGGCAAAAAACTCCATTTAATGCATCAGTTAGAGTTGTTCCACAGTGATGACAAAGTGAAGAAATCCACTGTTATGGTTGTGAACTCTTCCTTTCAGCCTGCCCCCTCAACCAGCATCGGATGCATTAGGTCATCAGCCCTAACTTCACCCCATCACATGCATGAACAAGCTGAGATGAGAGTTAGGACTGATGACCCCAGCACACACCCCAATGGTGGTTTGGGGGGGCAGGCTGAGGGGGTGCAAGGGGGGGTTTCAACCCTAACAGTGAATTTCTTCACTTTTGTTGCTGTGGAACAACCCTAACTGATACATTAAACAAAGTTTTTTGCCTCTAATTTCCCTTCTTTTTGAGAATGAGGACTATAAATAGTGAATGGAATGGTCCCAACATGTAATTTTTTTGTGACATAGTAACGGTAACAGCAACGCAAATGCAAGCAGTAATGGTTATGCACATGGTGACAGAAACATAAATTGTAAAGCAAGTGTTAATAGAAATGCAGGTGCAAAGTGGCGCCAAAGTGAACAGTGACACAAATGGAGATGCAAGCACATACAGTAACGCAACTGTTAAAATGCATGGTGACATTACCACTATTGTAAATGCAAATAACTGTAACAGCAACAATAATGTGAAAAGAAATGGAAACGGAAACACAAATGCAAGCCCGTATGGAAACGCAAACCGTAATGCACACGGTGATGGTACCGCAATTGTAAACGCAAATGGTAATGGCAACAGCAACAGTAACGCCAAAGAAAACAGAAACACAAATGCAAATGTAAGCATGTATGGAAAGGCAAACCATAATGCACACGGGCATGTGAACACAATTGGAAACACAAATGGTAATGGTAAGAACAACGATGACGCAAAATGAAAGAGAAATGCAAATGAAAAAGGAAGGGTGGCTGCCAACAGAAATGGTAATGCGCACGGGGATGCTAAGTGAAAGACAAACATAAACAGTACTGGAGACACAAATGGTAACAGCAATGCAAATGGAAATGGAAATGCAAAGGGTAACACACACGGAGGCATACACGGGAACGTTAATGCAAATGGGCACAGAAACAGAAGTGTAAAGCCTACGTGTAACAGCAACTGGAGCTCACACCATAGTTTTCCCCAAAACATCCATTTTGAAATACAGTGAAAACAAAGAATGTATGCATAATAATGGGCCTCGGAGCAGAAAACGAGCAGTTGTAATACTAAAATGGTAATATCTCAGTAACCATACGACGTAGAAAAAAAATTAAAAATTCATATGATTCATGAGTTTCCTGGCTAGGTTTCCACTGAATGCATAGCCCATAGGGCTACCCAAAGTCACAATGAAAATTCCGTATCTCGCACAGTTTCCAAGATACCAGCCCCGAAAGGTGCGGCGGACGCCACCATGTTAGTCTATGAGAACAAAAATCAACTTTGGAGTACTGTAACTTTGCTTCTGTGCAATATTTTGTCACCAAACCACAAAAAGACACATCTGTGAGGTGTTGACTGCCGTCTGTCCAAATTTCAGCCCAAAAGACCAAACCGTTTTTTTGCAGCAAAGTGGCAAAGTTTTCCTGTCATTTTGGCCATAGTCTAGAAAAGTAGTGTTGTGATTTGCTACACCTTTCTCAAACATTTGTGAAAGTGTTGCAGGTGCGACACTACTTTGTAACAATTCTTTTCTCAGAAATTTGAAAAACATATTTCCGGGGTGTTTAACCCCAAAATAAAGACACGGCTAGCATCCTCAGGGCTCGAATAGGTAAACACAAAAAGAATTTTGTCCCTAGATGGTCCCAATTTTAAATGCCAAGCATTTCTGTGATCAGTAACTGAAAACAAAATGGCAGATTTGCGATACTACTAGGGCCATTTGTGACACTAAAAACTGCATTTGCGAACGTGTTGAACTTTTTGTTAACTTTTCCCATTGACTTATAATGGGTACTTGTATTTTTGAATAACTTTTGATTCGTTCAATATTGTTTCATGAAATCTTCAAAAGGCACATTGGGGACCCTGGCCGCTTGGTCCCTGAAGTTTTTGGACAAGTCGTGCAAACCGTGCGACCTGTAGGAATGAGCAAAGAATGCACAAAAAAATTTAATTGCATGCACGGATGTCACTTAATAACTCCACAGCCGTATATCTGACCAGTATAAAGGTTAGCAGATCTCAAGATCTATGATTACGCCCCATGCTTGCCAAATTTCAGGCAAATCCATTGAACAGTGGCAAAGTTATTAAGGTGCAAAGTTTCACCATTTAACTATAAAAGGGCTACTCAACCCTAACTATGGTAGCTCTGCTGTGCTACTATAATATATATATATATATAGATAGATATATAAATAGAAATATATATAGATATAGATATAGATACTGTATATGTGTATATATATATATACACACATACACACACACACACTGAAGGTTTTCCTATAGAAAAGACCATCATTTATTTCCCTGTATACCTATGGCTAATCTATCAATTAAAAGTATATACAGTACCTGCACTAATGAAATAACTAAAGCTGTATACTTGCATTAATTAAACAATTACAGCTATAGACCTTCACTAATTATAGCTATATACCATACTAATCAAACAATTAACAAAACAATTCTGATAGCACAATTAACACATCATTAGGAAGCCAACCAAATCATTAAACAAGCTGTAAAAGAACCTGGAAAAAACAGATAAAACCTTCCCATTCCCAGAAATCCCCCAAACTCTTACGTGCTCTCACTACATACCAATCCCTCCTTGCTGCAAAAGATCTTCAGGTGCCATAGCATGATTGCAAATACGATTTCCAAAATAATAATGATCCTAACGTATTATATTCAACAAACAATGGGTAAGGGTAGAAAACTAGGAAGTACACCTGTCTCGGGGGCTAATTAGGGCAATAAAGCCACTCACCCTTTAGGGTCATGGCCTTATAGCCCTAATTAGCCCACTTGATGAGTATTCATCCTTGAATAGCACCCTTACCCATTATTTATTATATTTGTAGATATACTATAGTGGCTGTGTACCATCACTATAGTTAGGGTTGAGCAGGGGTTTCTATGTTAAACCCCAAACTTTTTACATTAATAGCTGCACAACTGTTTAACAGAATCATACAAAATTTTGCATGCACAGTCTTGGGGGAAGATCTCTTGACATGCCATGTTTTATTCCAGTTGGATGTGCTGATTCAGATTCTGAGATACAGACTGCAAAAAAAGAAAAAAATTGGGTTTCTTTTTTGCTGTTTTTTTTTCATCACCTAGCACCCAGATAGCACCCAGACAGTTTCTAATTTTGCTATGAAATGTTCAGGGTACTAAGAGTTTGGCCAACAGTGGTGCCCTTCACAGGTTTGGTGAAAAAATATTAATCTCTTCATTTTTTTTTATTATTTTAAAATGTTGGTTCTAAGCATGCTCAGTACAGTCATTTGAACAGCTGTTTGGAATGGAAAAATAATTTAGTTCATATGAAAAAGGATTCTTTTTTCTGTGGGGTAATCCTTTTAGATGAGGAAAAATTAGTTTTTCTTACAGCCACCATCTTGCTTCCATTTTTTCAAAAGAATGTTTTTGAAAACCCATAAAAACTATATCCTGCAGAGACACCAGCACATGTGTCTTGCTAATCAGGAGCCCGTTAGATGGATTCTGCAGTTACTTTTTGGAAAAATGACACAGAAATTAGTTTGTTATGCATTTTAAAATCTTTTCCGTGACTCAGTTTCCTTTTTTATATGGCCATATGAAAAAGGAATTGGGCCATAAGAAAAAAGAATCCCTTCATATGAAAAAGAATTTGGATTTAGTTTTTTTCCAATTCTTTTTTGTATGAAGGCATCCTTTTACATATGAACAAAAAAAATACGGAAAAAGGATTCCTTCATATGAAAAAAGAATAAAAAAAAAGTTCAGATTCTTTTTTCATATGAAGGGATCCTTTCTCATGTGTTTTTTTTTTTCATTCATATGAAAAAGAATGCCTTCATGCGAAAAAAGAATTTTGACTTTGTTTTTTTCCAGTTCTTTTTCCTATGAAGCAGTCTTTTTGCATATTTTTTTCCATTCATACAAAAAAGGAAGCCCTCATACAAAACAAAATGTGGCCTTAGGTTTTTTTCAGATTCTTTTTTTATATGAAGGAATCTTTTTTCTTATGTTTTTTTCATTCATATGAAAAAGGATGCCTTCATATGAAAAAAATATTTGGAGTTTGTTTTTTCCCCACATTTGAACTTTAACAAGTTATAATTCCCTCAATATTTGCACTTAAGGGACAACCTATATATAAAACAAACATTTGCCAATGCTGAATGTTTCCTTGCATGGTGTATGCATCAGGGTCATATTGTATTATAGTATATGGTGGAACATTGTACTTGCTCGTTTTTTATCTGTTCTGAAAAGCTCTTCAGCACAGATAAAAAAGTTCATAGAGTGCTGTTCAGCCTGTACATGCAGTACAGCAATCTACTCAGTGAAAACTGTCAGCATTTTTAAATGTACGCGCACACTCTATACTCACTACAGGATCAACCAGATAATTAGTCACGGGCTTACGGTGTCGATGGCACCTTGGTGACAGTAGCTATTCTGGATACATACAATGAATCAGCAGGATAAACCAGATAAGTATACTAAAAGATTGCAGGATCAGCCAGACATTTTTTTAAAATAAGCACAAGTCTCTCGCTTAGCGAGAATATGGCTGCCAATGTTTTATTTTTTTAAAGTTCCTCCCTAATTAAAGTGACAGCCAACTGAAAAACATGATAGCTCTGTACCTAGTTTGGTTCCCTAGCACCAGCCAGTGAACCTAGCAACCAGCCAATAACATGAACTAAAATGAAGTAGTAAAACAGAATAAAATGAAGCGGCAAAACCATATTTCAACATAAAACAGAAGCCTTTAACCTATTATTTCAGGCACCATACACTATAACAAATACTTTATGGGCAACCCAATATAGAACCAGAGCTTTGCTCTCGAGGTCACTGGGAATTAGAACCCCTTTGTGGCAGAACACACTGGTTCTGCTTGGTTGCCCATCCAGTATTCTGTATATAAAGGGAGAGAAGGAGTGGCACACGTGATGAAAGTTAGGATTTACTTGTGTAGATCTGACAATGTAAAGGCCCCTAATGTTTCTTTGAATATTTCCCAGTCTAGCCCAGAAATGTGCAAAAAACATACACAGAATGGGTTAGGAGAGGGTTAGGGGAAGTAGGAAAGGAAGGAGAAGATGGGGAAGGAGGGGAGTCAATTCATCAGTTGGAGTTTATAAAACTGCAATTGCAGGTACTTAAGAAAGGCATTGATCTTTTTTTTTTTTTTTTAAACATTTGTTTACCAGGTAAGTACAATGAGCCAAAGGCCCATTTTCATGTATGACCCGGGGACCATACATATACAGTCAAGATGTTTACAATTAACAAAACTCACATCACAATACAATACGACATTAAACATAGATTACCAAATTACAAATAAATATATATAAAATAATTATTGAAAACAGCAACAATGCAATTTAGCAAGAAAATAATTTCTTAACCTAATTTTAAAAGTTTGATGACAAACATTTTCATATAAAACAATAGGAAGCTCATTCCAATTTTTAGCAGCAGAGTAAGTAAACGAACCATCCCCCATTTTAGTCTTAGTTTTTGGGACCTTTAACTTAATTTGTAGATCAGAGCGAAGTTCCCATGAATTTATTTTAATGTGTAAAAGTGAATATAATGGAGAATCTGTACCTTGACGAAGAACTTTATCTGTTAATAAACATAAACTGTATAGACAACCCATCCTGGAAGGAAGCCAGGCAGATAGTCTATACAGTTCACAGTGATGAGTAGAATAGGACAACTTAAAAGTAAATCTACAAATACCATGAAACACATTAGTAAGGAGAGATAACTCTCTATCTGACAAGTTAGTAAAAATAAATGCATTATAATTCAACTGTGGTAATAAGACACCCTCTGCTATTGCATGTCTTGCTGGTAGAGTCAACAGGAATTGAAACTTGAATAATACACCAAGTCTCTGATTTATCTAATGAGAAATAAATTTTACATGATCAGAAACTTTTAAGTGTTGATCTAACAAAACTCCGATATTTAAATTGTTTTACCTGCTCCATCCCATTACCCAACAAATCAGAGATGGACAAATTCTGAGATCTATTTAATCTAATTCTAGATCCAAACAGCATACATTTTGTTTTTGAATTATTTAATGCCAAACAATTCCATTTTAACCACCCACATAGAATAGCAAAGTCCTTATTTAAGGACTTATTTATGAGTTTAACAGAAATTGAACTTTTATACAAAATAATATCATCTGCATAAATCAAGCAATGTGTATCATTCAATAAAGATGGAACAACATCTACAAATACCGTAAACAACAAAGGGCCCAAAACGGACCCCTGAGGCACCCCCTGTGACAAAATTTTACTAGTTGAAAAAGCACCATTTAGTCCTACTTTAAGTGGATGAGCAGACAAATAACTATGAAACCAATCAAAAGCAATATCTGTCATACCATAACTTCAGAGAGTCCTAATCAGTAAAGGATGACTTACAAGATCAAAGGCCTTGGACAGGTCCACAAACACAGCACCAGTGAGCAGACCCTCATCCATAGCTACACTGGTGTGGTTCGTGAACCTGGCCAAGGCCATCCCTGTCCCATGATACTTACGAAACCCGTGCTGATCAGGAGTCCTAAGACCATTATCTTGTAAATAGGCAGTAAACTGTTCATTCACAAGTCTTTCAAAAATTTTACCCAAAGGTGGCAAAAGAGAAATAGGATGATAATTGTCCATGTCCATTCTATCACCAGATTTATAAATGGGTTTGATTACTGTCTGTTTCCATACATCAGGGAAACATCCAGTAAACAAAGACAAAATATAAATAGAAGTAAGTGGATAAGTAATATATTCAGAAATCAATTTTAAGAACCGGATTTCAAGTTCACATGCACTTGAACAAATTGGCATGTGTTTCAAAAGATAATAAACCCGATATGGTTCAATAAATGAAAAAGAAAAAGAACCAAATTCAGAAACAACACGAGATTGTCTATCTGTACACAGGTCCTGAGTAAAGGCCTGCGTATACCTAGACAAATCAAGGAATTTGTCCAAAAAAGAATCACAGATAACCTGCACATCAGAAATCACCTGACCATCCTTACTAAAAGCCCCAATAGATTCTTTTCTTGATGGATTAATTAAAGAATTTATAGAAGACCAAAACCTTTTCGGATTATTTAAACTAGAAGTTTGTAGTTTTTGAAAATAACTAGATTTACTTTGCCTAATTTTTATTTTACATTCATTTCTAAGCTTCCTATAGCTATTAAAATCTGTCATTGGCTTAGTTACCTTATACAATTTCCAAGCAGCATCTCTCAATTTAATTAAATGTAACAAAGGGGCAGTAATCCATTTATTAAGGGAGCCTCTAACTCTCCTAACCACTCTAGGAAAATATTTATTTTGTAACCCCAAAAGGGTAGAAGTAAAATAATCAACAGCAATATTTACATCCGGGATTGCATCCAGATAAGTCCAATCAATATTCTGCAAATCAATAAGAAGATCACCACTGACCTCATTAACAAACTTACAATATGATATAAACCTAGGAGGCAATTTAGGTCTTTTATATCTCCATATGCAATAAGTGGCCAGATGGTCATTTATTACATCAGGTACTACACCAACACCAGAAATGTTTACCTGTTTATTAACAAGAACCCAATCCAAAATTGTATGATTCTGACAATTCACATTCATACGAGTAAATGAGCCAATGAGCTGAGACAATCCAACATTGGTCAATAATGTCTCAATAGAAGGATCATTTATAGGATCCCAATGAATGTTAAAATCTCTTAGGTTTTTTTTCAGATTCTTTTTGCCTGCAGACAGTGCCAGTTACCCCTATCACTTTACCAATGACAGCTGCTTGTCTCCAGTATGCCATGCCCCCTAGTGTTTTAACTCTCACTGAGCTTGAAGAGATCCTCATTGTTCTCCCTATTAAGGCCTCATTCATGTCCCCTCTGTCTTCTCTCCTCTCCTCTCCTCTTAAGGAACTCCAACCTATCCTCATACATCCTACCCTGCTGGTCCCTGATCATTTAAGCAGCCCTCCTCTGGATTGTCTCCAGTAGTTTTATGTCCTTTTTAAGGTATGGGCATCAGTACTGCACACTGTATTTCCAGCTGTGGCCTCACCAGTGTCCTATGCAAGGGTGGTATCTCCTTCTCCCACCTACTGCTGATCCCACTGGCAATGCAGCCCATTTTATTTGCCTTAACTGCTGCTTTCCTATACTGCATGGAGTGCTTTAGGTCAATAGTGATCATCACCCCTAGGACCTTCTCCTCTTCGGATTTAACTACCTGCCCCCCCGCCCGCTGTACTCAGTCCTTGGGTTCTTAGCACCATTGTGCATAACTTTACACTTTTGTGCACTGAAACCAAGTTGCCAAATCATGAAGTAACTCTCCAACTTTTCCAGATCTTTCCTTAGGTCCTGCACCTCGTCTGCTGGGCCCATCTTCCCACAGAGCTTGATGACATCTGCAAATAGGCAAATTTTGTCCTTATCATCCCCCATATCATTGATGAAGACATTTTCCAACTGCTTGGTCAACTTCTCACCAACTCCTAGATCTGTCAACTTCTTGATCAACCTCTTGTTGAGTACAGAGTCAAAGGCCTTGCTGAAATCCAGATAAATAAGGTCCACTGCTTGACCCCTGCCCACAGTTTTAGTGACCCAGTCAAGGAAGTCAATCAGATTTGTTTGACATGATTTCCTTCCCATAAACCCATATTGCCACTCATTCTGCAGGTCATTCTCTTCCAGATAGTTTATTAATCTTCCCTTAAGCATGGTCTCCACGAGGTTGCACATGCATGGCATCAGACTGACTGGTCTATAGTTCCCCAGGTCATCCTTAGGACTGCTCTTATGGAGGGACCAGTCTAGAGTTCCCCAGGTCATCGGGAACTGCTCCTATGGAAAGGCACTACATGTGCTATTCTCCAGTGCTGCAGTACCACTCACAATTCCAGAGAACTATTGAACAGGCCAGCGAAGGGACCTGCAAGCTCCTCTACCAGCTCTTTATGCACCCTTGGGTGTATACCAAGGGGCCTGGGAATTTATCTAACCTTAATACTAGCAACCCTTTCCTCACTCTATCTACCTCTACCAAAATATCGGTGCTTCCTCCTCCTCTCCCATCTCCTCTCCTTCCCCCTAGTGGCACCAATCTGTCTTCCTGCTGATGACTGAACAGAAGTAGTAGTCATTCAGTATCTCTGCTTTGCCCCCATTATCCTCTACCTACCTGTCCCTTTCATACACCTAAACAATCCTAACTTTATTGTCTCTTTTCTCACTAATATAGCAGAAAAAGGCATTTTCACCCTTTTTAATTCCCTCAACTACCTGCAGTTCCTTTTGAGCTTTAGCCTGCCAGACTACCCTACCTGCTACACTAGTGATCTTCAGGTACTCCTCATGGTCCTCCTCACTCTGAGTTCTCCTGAGCTTCTTGTAGGCTCATATCTTATCCCTTAGTGCCTGAAAGACCTGTTTGCTAATCCAGTGGGGTGCTTTGGCCCTTGAGTTTTTCCCCCCTTGAGTCTAGTGCACTCTCTTGTGGCTATCATTATTCCTTCTTCAATGATGGGCCACCTTTGGTTCACCCCTTGTCCCATCGGATGCTTGCCAGGTGGTTCTTTAGCAGCTCACCAAACTTTTTGAAATCTGCCTCTTTGTAAGCAACAGATGCTGTGCTCCTGATCAGTTTGCTTCTTTAATTTTATAGGATGTACTTTTCTTTTTGCACAGAATGCTCTTTGGTTGAGTTTGCACACACATAAAGTACAAAAAAAAAACACTTAACTGAAGAGCAGAGAATAATAATATGATGATGAGCCAAGAATGTTTCAGCTAAAAACCTCTGTGAACACACTTCTGTAGGGCCTTAGGATATCATGAATATGCACTGTATTTCTGTTATTCTTCTCAAAGCTGAACTGAGAGTGGGATCAGTTGCACTTTGCCATTCTGCTGATCAGTTTTCTTCTCCATGGGCCCCACCCTCCTAGCTAATGGCTCCTGATTCCCACCCCCCAGTATCTGCTGCAGGCTCAATTCAACCATGGGTGATCTCCTATCACTGCCTAAAAACCACTCTCACACATGGTTGAGCATCCCCAAAGCAGGACAATCTCTAGGGAGGAAACTAATCTACCTGGTGGTCAGAAAGATGCACCAGCAATGGGTTCACATAGGACATCAACACTGGGGCACAGTAGGATTGCCTTTAGAAGGCTTTCTAGTGCCCCATAGATGTACAAGGGAGGGGGAGGAAGGGGCTCTGCAATGCATTAATCCTATCCCTTGGACCATCGGGGGCAGTCTCCATAAACCCTCCTCCAGTTGTACAGCATGTTATAGGGGACTGTGATCAGTCTCTATAGGCCTAATTGGGGAAGCAGATTTTATCACCCATTGTTTTGTACTCACTGGGCTACACTGGGCTTTGCAGTCACTTACTAACAGGACGCCTGACTGAGAAGATCTACTGGCCCCTATAGACGTAACATGCTACCTCCATATTAGGCAGCAGGGTTAGTTAAGGAATTATTACTGGCCTGATACAGAGGCTACCAGCATTTGGCCAATGGGCTAGTGCCAATTTCAAACCCTGGTAATGCTCCAAGACTGAGAGAGCAGTTTTAACCACTCACCATTCTGGAACACTCCAAGACTAAGAGTGTGTGTTAAAATCCTATGATCTGTTGAGGGAGTGGCTATGCATTGCACTTGTTTAATAGGAAATGGATCTGTGAGATGTGTGCTGCTGCAGAGACCCTCTCCAGTCCACTATCATGCTGTGAACCATAAAGGTCTCAGCAAAAGTGGACAGGGAAGCCACGGGAAAATGAACAGGAAAATATACAGAACAAAGTGAACACCATACTCTTGCAAGAAATGTATTTGTTAGTCCCATTTGAGTAAAAGGTGATGATTTATCTTTTCAGCCCTATTATACATCAATATGGGGAGTTCCCCATCATCTGGTGTAAAAGAAAGCCTGACTTGCCTTTTAACAGTCCCAAAAGAACACAGTATTACAGATACAGACATTTTTGTCCTAGCCAAGTAAATTCAGTGCCAAGACCTCACCTTAAACTGAAATCAATTAGTGCATATCTGCAGGCCTCATAGGGCAGTGTTTCTCAAAGGTGCAGACCAACACAATTGTGTGAGGACTCAGAGGTCCCTATAGCTAAAAAAAGTGAAAAAAACTACTAGCTTCTTAACCTAACAAAAAGCTTTCTTATGTATTTTATTTTTATTTGCAATTTTTGATGAGGAAAGGCACATTAAACTTATTTATAAAATGGGGTACAAAATACTGACCAAATCAGCTTCATTGGTTGAAACACAGGCAGCACCAACCACTCACTATTTATTTACCTAGAAACTGTACAGTCCATAACTAGCCTGCCATAATCTACCTAGCAACCACCTAACTAAAAAAAAATTAAACCTTTTTCCACTAAAACAAAACATTTTACCACTTTTTAAACATAAAATCCATAACAGGGCATAGGTTTCTTCAAAATAAATGCAGTTCCCAGGTTCATTCAAATGAACACCGTCTTTGATACAAAACTAACCTATTGTACCTAGCAATAACCTAAGAAAAGGAACATAAAACCATTTTCCATTAAAATCATTTTTAGGAGGGACCCACGAAAGTTCTGGAGGACACCAGGGTGAAGGGGCTGGGACTAGGATGGATGGGGGGCCATCAGGGACAGTGGGAGGGGAAAAAAAAACTTTTCCATTTCATAAGCACAATAACCCACTCCATTTCATGGGTTTCTTGAGAATTAATGCACTTCATGGGTCATTGAAAGTCACTTGGCCTTGTGCCTTCCAGCACCTAGGTTGTGCATTCATTCTCTAGAACAACATAGGGACCATGCACTCACACCATTAGCTCAGTGGTTGCCATCTGAGACAGAAGGGACACAAAAAGCACAAACAGGATGCACTCCAGGTATGCTGACAAAATAGAAACAGAAAATGTCTACAAGAGTTTATTGGCAGAAAAGACTCACATGTGCAAAATCGAAAGATGGCAGCCTAACAACCCTGACGCTTTGCGCCAAAGACGTGACACTCTGTCATGCCTTTGGATGTGAAGCACTGGGGTAGTTAGGCTGCCATCTCTCTTTTTTACACATGTGAGCCTTTTGCATCAATAAACACTTGTTGCAATCATTCTCTGTTTCTGCCTAGTTTTTCTACATACAAACATCCCTGTTGTGCTTTTAATTCTCTAGAAATACAAGCCCTGTTATGGGTTATTACTTACATAGCTTGTTCCCAGCTGCATCCTGCAGGGCTCCTGGATCTACAGGGATCCCTGTATTTTACAGGGATTTGGGGCCATCTAAAGGAAAATTCTTCCCATAGACTTGTATTGGTCATACAGAAAAACAGAGCAATTTGGCTTCAATGTGAAATAATGTAATCTACAAAAAACATAGAAAAATTGTCCTGGAGTTACAGGGAAAATGTCAAATCAATCTGGGAGCTCTGATCCTGGTAGGTGGGTTGCATGAACCTGATTTATTGACAGGTGACATAGTGAATGGGAGAGGGCGGCAGGAAGTGGATTAATTTTAAAAAAGAGTTTTGCTGTATTTATTGTTGGGGGTTGGAGAAATGAGGTGACCAAACATAGACACATAGACTTTGACAGCCGATAAGGACCACTTGTCCCACCCAAGTCTGCCCATTTTCCTACCTATTGGATAGGTTGCAGATCAAGACCAATATGCTGTTAGTTGCTGCACTTATGAATCCACATGATTCTAGTCTTGAGAACCACTGTCCAAAGCCCAGATAACGTACGAGGAACTGCTAGTCAGTGTTAGAAGACACACTCTCACTGAAATGAATGAGAGGAGGAAGCCTGGTTTAAAAAGTGACTACCAAGTGTTAAATCTGTCAGGAGCTCACAGGAACTCAGTTCCATCACCTCTTACAAAATTTTATGAGAGTTCTTGGAGCACGTCTGTCCTTTTTCCTCCAGTGAATACTACAGAAAAGGTCCTCCACCTAGACATCATGGATCCTGCACTTAAAAGTCTAGATGTGATCGTTCCATTACTTAAATATTAGGAATTTAACCACTGGCAATCAGTAGTCAAGATGTAGAGTGATGTCGGAACAAGAATGGAAACATATAACATTGTGAATTAGCAAATTAGTTGTTCACATTTTTTCCTTGTTTCAGAATACTGTACTATACTGCACTATGGGAGTCAACACCTGCAAGATGCTTCACCTATCCTGAGACCTATCAGAGGGAATAAACACCCCCACTTCCTTCCCTTATTAAATAGAGTTTCTCCGCGCACCCTTTTAAAAAAAAAACTACCATTGGTCATACAACATCTTACCATATCTTAAACTGAGTACCAGGCAATGATAGCTGACTTCTGTACATCTATTCCTATCCTAGCCTCTCTGTAAGCTGGGATTCTGCCAGGTTATCAAATAACTTATTGCCACGGCTGTAATCACAGCTGTCATATAAATTTCCACTGCAGCAATCCTGATACATCTACACTGATCTAGCCTTACCAGCATTATCCACTCCTTAGTATCTCTCTCATTCGCTCTGCATCCCTCTATTGTACACCTTAGTCTAGGTTGCATTTATTAACACTCACTATGCCTCTATCGCCATAAGTTTCATTCGTACAGAGGCTTTTCATGTAATAAAACACTAGCTAAGGATAAGCAGCGTTACATGCATTCCTTGTCTGCAATCATGGTCTTGTCAAAGCAGTCTTAGTTCTACACTTCAAGTAGACCCTTTCTCTATAAGAACTACCATGGAGACAAAACTGTGGCTGATACTCTTGTCCCTCCTATGCCTGGAACCATACGGGCAATTTAGTCAACAAAAAAATGTCCTGGGAGGGTGAATGCATACCACCACTGCCCTGCTATGGGCCTATTACAAGCTCAGTAGATTATATATGTGCCTATCACCTACCCCACCTACAGCATTACTTACGGACATTACACCCCGGTGGCACAAGATCGGAACTGTACAAAGAGGC
Organism: Neoceratodus forsteri; assembly: GCA_016271365.2. Classification (NCBI taxonomy): domain Eukaryota; kingdom Metazoa; phylum Chordata; order Ceratodontiformes; family Ceratodontidae; genus Neoceratodus; species Neoceratodus forsteri. Next base: position 990,616,513 of record CM057455.1, read on the forward strand.
CACACAACCCCTGCCTTACAGCGTGGAACCCTCACTGATACTCTCAGCCAGATTACTAGTTATTGCCATGTTAGGAAGGCAAAACATCAAGGTGGGAATCCCTGGAACAACTTCGGAGGACCCACCTAGATAAAAAAAAAAAAGGATCTATAAGTTATCCTTCACTGCAATAAAAATGCTCCTGCTCCTAATTCTACTATTCTCTGGTGATGTAGAACTCAATCCTGGGCCCACAGAGGCTATTTACTCTCCAACTGACTTGGAAAAACTTAAAGGCATGAGCTTCCTTCATGTCAACATGTGCAGTTTATTAAAAAAGATCTCTGTGATTCAAACGTGGGTAAATCATACATCACCAGACATTTTGGTAATATCAGAAACTTGGCTTAGACCTGCCACAACTGACAGAGAAATTAACCTACCTAATTACCTACTATTCAGAGCAGATAGAAAAACTAGAGGTGGAGGGGTAGCCATCTATATCAAAGACACCTTCGCAGTAACCTGCCTTGATGCATCATCTGTGGTCAATGAATATGAATGTCTAGTCCTTTAGGTGGTGGTCTTGAACACCACATCACTGCACATAATAGGATGCTACAGACCACCGTCCGTGGGTCTCCAACTCTTAACGCATCTAGGTGACAGCATTGGAAAAGAGTCTATGAAAATGATTATGTTAGGGGATCTCAACTTAGACTGACTCTCTAAGACTTCGTCACCCCTGCAATCGTTCTGTGATACACATGGTCTGACACAACTTATCAGCGAACCAATCAGACCTAATAAAAATAACCCAATCAATAGCTCACTGTTGGATGTCATCCTTGTGAGCAAACCACATCTTTTCTCACATGCCGGTGTATTCTTCAATGATGTCAGTGATCACTGCTTCATCATGACTGTAAGATCAACCAATAAACCTCTAGCACCATGAAAGTTCTGTATTAGAAGATCGAGGAGAAATTTCGACCCTCATGCGTACCTACATGATCTAAAGTTTTCTACACGATGGCAAGATTTCTTTCTGTCTAAAACAGTGCACTCAGCATATGAAATCCTAAATGAAATAATAATAGCAGCCTTAAATCGACATGCACCTCTAATTAAATTATGTGTAAGAAACAAGCAATGCAAATGGTTCACTCCAGACCTTAAAACTGCCCTGTTAGAGAGGGATAAGCTTTGGAAAAAAGCACAGAAAACCAAGTCAGAATCAGACTGGGTTCAGTTTAGAATGGCAAGGAACATATGTACAAGGAAAATTAGGGACAAAAAAGCAGAGTACTGTCGAACTGAATTGGACTCATCTATTAAGAACTCAGCTAAGTTCTGGAACGCCATCAATGACTTATCTGGCCACACTCCAGGAAACACTCTCAAGCAAGATCATCTCTGGAAATGAGATTATCACTGACAGATTTTTGAAATCCTGGATTCATTCAACAATCATTTCACAACTGCAGGCCTTGCTTTCGACAACTCTCCTGCTAATTCAATGTGCTGACAGCTTGGCATCATATATATTGACAACACAGTGACAAAGTCTATATTCTCTCTGCAATAAGCCACATTGAAACAGGTTGAAGAAATGCTTTGCCAACTGGATATTAAGAAGAGTGCTGGTGCGGAACCCCTCAACCCGTACTTCCTGAAGATTGCCTACTACGTACTAGTGGTACCTATAACTCGCTTGTTCAACCTCTGCTTGCCCCAAGAAACAATCCCCATGATCTGGAAAACCACTCAGGTCATCCCATTATTTAAATCGGGATACTCATGACCTTAACAACTACAGGCCTACTTCCATTCTTCCAGTCCTTTCTAAGCTGCTGGAAAAAAATTGTTAGTACTCAACTGAGATCTTACCTTGATACTATGAACCTCCTAAACCCTGTACAATCTGGCTTCAGAGCCAAGCACAGTACCATTACGGCACTAGCAAAAGTCACAAATGACTGGCAGAGAGAATTAGACAACAGGAATTTCATATGTGCTGTGTTTCTGGACCTAAGTAAGGCATTTGACACAGTCGTGCATGATCTGCTCCTCTCTTCACTAGAAGACATAGGGCTGGATTCACTCTACCTACAGTGGTTCTCCAACTATCTCTCTGGATGCCTTCAGCAAGTCAAGGCCGAAGGCAAACTCTCACCCCTTAAGCCACTGCTAAGAGGCGCACCTCAAGGATCCATTCTTAGTCCTATCATCTTTGCTATCTATATTAACAACATTGATGAAAATGTTTCCAAGGCTACAGTTCATCTATTTGTGGATGACACAGTGCTCTATGTGAGCAGCACTGCATCAGAAACAGCATGTAGTGACCTTCAAACTGAGTTCAGTTTGCTCCAGCATCAACTCCTACATAAAAAACTCCTAATTAACTCAAAGAAAACAAAAGCCGTGCTCCTCTCTCCTGGCATGCATGCGGTAAACCCTACTATCCCAGGATCTCTCTTGCTGCTATCCATAATTCTAGGGGAAAATTTAGAATTCATTACTAAATTCAAGTACCTGGGAATATGGCTTGACAACAGGCTTTCTTTTACAGAACATATGGAGGAACTACTAAAAAATCTATGCCAAAGGCTTGGTCTTTACTTTAGAATTAGCCACCTTCTCACGATGGACGCTAAGTTAAGACTGGTACAGGCAACTTTTCTCTCTGTCATTGACTATGCTGACTTTCTATATAAACACTATCACAGTTCCTACAGTACCTTTCAAAACTCAGTGCATTATACCATAGAGCCTTGAGGTTTACTACAGGACTCTCGTTTACCACACATCATTGCTCCCTGTATGCAACAGTGGGATGGACTTCACTTCAGTTGAGAAGGGACAGAAATGCTGCTGCATGGCCTTTCAGAGCATTAAATAACCAATTACCATCATATGTATCAGACTGTCTCCAGCAAAACATAAGTAAATATGCACTAAGAAGCTACTCTTATATCACTTTGAAAGTTCCCAAAGTTAACACTCGCATTGAAAGGAATGCCATTAGCTTCACACTACCCTCTTTGTGGAATAAACTACAAAAAATATTGAAAATTAGTTTTCCCATGACCATTACCTCCTTTAAGTCATGTTATTCATGCCTCGTAAAGGAACACTGCCAATGCTTCCCGCAGCGTTAGCTAGACCTCACACTTACTCCGCGCCACCACCTTGTGTGCCTAGCACATCTAACCCTATGCACTAATACTCTACCTTCCACCCATCATCCTCATCTTCTTTTCCATGGGATTCTCCCAACACTGCTCCTAAATTAGTCTATATGACCTATTACCTGAATAGACTTTGACAGCAGATAAGGACCACTTGGCCCACCTAGTCTGCCCATTAAATTAATGAATTGCAATATTCTCTTTGCCCCATACCCCTACTTCTCACATGGCTCTTACCTTCACCCTCTTGTCCCTATTACCTCTTATTCCCACTCCATACTAACAGCCCACATTCTACAACTCTCCTTCCCCAGGTTGGTCCACAATTGCCAGACCCCCCCTTCCCATCACCCCATGGCTATATCTGTGAAAGATGGTAAGGATTACAGTTTTGAAGTTTGATAATTATCTAAACCACTTATATATTCTATAAATACACTGTACAATTATACTTGGCTGCTATGTATACATATATATGGGATCTACGACCTCCGTGTTTTTGTTGTGTGTTTTGTTTTTTTGTTGCATCACCAGGATCTGTGTTTATTACCCTGTCTTATCCTATGTACACCATGTATTAACCCTTTACTTTGTAAATGTTTATGCCTATTTCTACATGCAATGTCATTTTCCATTTGAATTTTTAAATATAGTAACTTTGTATAAACCAGGTCCATCTTGAAAATGAGCTTGCTCAATGATGCCCGCCTGGATAAATAAAGATTTTGATTCATTGATTGATTGATAGAAGCATTCTAAAAGAGAGCCCTCCTCTACAGCATTGGCTCCCATTCCAGAGGAGTTTCACAGAAAGAAATAGAGATAAAAAACAATGCATGTACTAGTCAGTAGCAGAACAGAAAAGCCAACAGACCTCACTGCAGAGCTTAGTGCAATCCATCCAAGCAAAGAGGAGCTACAGCAGCACCGATATACACCAACCACAAGGAGTACAGTACATCAGCACTCAGTGGGGAGTGGGCTCCCAAACCACTGCTATATTGCATTTGTCATTGGGGAGCATTTTGTTTTTTATTTTTTTTTATTTTAGTCTTTGGTAACTGGGTAAGGCCCACTAGGCACAAGTGCCTGTTTTCAGGGGCGATGTGGGAGCACTCGACAGTTAAATGACTTTCTCAGAGTCAAACAGTATGCAAGTGGAGGTTGTGAGAATCAAACTCAGGTTTGGTCTACTGGATGCATCAAACTCGTTCACACTTTGTTCCTCTGACCTCTAAGCTATACTGCCAGCCTATGCAAAATCAGGGCATATGAGATTTTCTGAGGACCTTGGTGTACACCTCTCAATCTTTTCTCACTGAAATGAGGGACAGAAACACTCAAAATGGCAGACGATGTGGGACACTGACCCTCAGGGACATATCTTCAAGCATGGAGTTATAGGCTCAGAACACTGTGAAAACCATTGCCTTTAATCGTTTAAAGTTTTTTTTTTTTTAACTAAACTGTTGGAATATTATGAATTACTTCTTTAAAGACTGAATTTAAAGCACCTTCTTGGTGTGGGCAGCACTTTTCTATAAGGAATGGATGAGAGTGAGCAAATTTGAGGAGTACAATGAGGGCTGTATCTAGTAATCAGTGATAGTTGACAGATATGCCTCAGAGTAAACACAGTACATCACGGCAAGATGAGCTACACTGGCCAGCTGCAACATGGAAAACTACCAATGGGACCTCACTGCTGTGGGCAGTGGAGCACTGTGAAGCCGACATATTGGGGGGCAAAATAACCACAGTCACCTTGCCACCTTAACAGGTAGCTGGGCAAAAGAATGAAAAAACTACTGGACAATCAGCAGCCATCTGTCAGCAAAAAGTGCCATAAAATGATGCAAATCATAATATGGAATGCAAACAGACCATCACATCGGAATTTATGAACAAGACTGCAAAGTAGTTAAACAATCCAGTAAGCACAGTAACAAATCTCGCCCGTGTGGTATAGGGGCTGGACTACAGAACGGGCAAATGAGGTTGGGGTCTACATGATGCTGCACAGAAACCCAGCTCTCATACCAAGGTCTACTATGTCCTTGTACTGTATTTTTGCAGTAATGTGTTGGTGGTGGGGGGGGGGCTGAAACAAAAGTTTTTACTGCCCTCCAACTCCCACTAAGAAAATGCAGACTTCCATTTAGGATAGAAGTACATGGTTCAAAAAGTTCCTCCAACTTGCTTCATAAACTACAAAAAACTTTGCCCAACCATTCATAAAACAGACACAATTTCTATGGACCGCAACCTTGCAGGTAAAAAAAGGTTACAATTTTGATGGCTCCATATCGCAGAACAGAGAGGCAGACAAAGAGGGAGGGATGGGGACCCGACAGGGAGTGTGTGAGTGACAGAGTGAGTGAGAGAGTGAGAGAGAGAGAGAGAGACACACACACACACACACAAAACCCTGCAGGATTACTGTTCTGCTGTTCTACTTTCCTGAATCGCGCTGTCGGGGGTGGGGGGGGCAACATGACTCTCTCTCTTTCTCTCTCTCTCTCTCATGGCTGTGTGCTGTGGGAGAGAACGGGCACATGATGGTACACACCCATTACCAGAGAGAATAGCCTGCATGGAGAGGTACAGAGATAGAGAGAAACAGAAGGGGGTCCAGAATGCGACTCTTTTTCTCTCTCTGCTCTGTGCTGTGGGATGGGACAGGACATGACAGCACATGACGGCATGCTTGCTTTACCAGACAGAACACCCTGCATGGAGAGCGACAGAGAGAAGGGGGAGGGTGGAATGCAACTGTCTCTCTCTCTCTCTCTCTCTCTCACCTGTGCACTACGGGATGGGATACTGAACAAGATGATACAGTACTTCACTTTACCTGGAGAGAATAGCCTGCATGGAGAGATATGCTCACACTCACTGTATACTGCCATTAACACACAGATGAGGGGGGTGCACAGACACACAGAAGCAGCAGGACACTTCAGAAGATGGAGGGCCACATGCACACGGCAAGTCTACAGCTTTGTGTGTGTGTGGCGGGGGGGTGAATTGGCTGTTGAACTTGAAGTGAGCCTCTCTAGTGCAGTATTGTACATAACGTCACTCAACTGCTTGCCAGGGGCTGTATGCAAATGAAAGGACTGAAGCACTCTCTCTCATTGGAGCACTTCATTTCTTTCAAGTACACAAAGTTTCCAGCTGTGAAACCCTGACCGTTGTCATACTCTGCTTGCATGGTCATTGGTCTGTAAGGGATGAGTCCAATGTACAGTAGATTGCTTTGCATTGGGCTAGTCCCTGACATACCTCTCAAATGCCATTCTCTGAAGCAAAGCAAAATGTTTCTTGTGCACATGCAAGGAAACATAAAAAGGTCTTAATTAGTACTACAAGAATAACACATAATGATACCCCCAAAAAAAAAAAAAAGAATTAGGGGCCATATAAAAAAACAACAACATTAAAACATCAAAATTCCCACTGGATAACACTGGAAGTTTAACAAGCCATAAAACATTGCTTTTTGGGAGAAATGGAAGCTCAAGGTCCTGAGGACCCTGCACTTCCACGACAGCATGAATGCAAGCATCTATGGAGGGATGGAAGTGCAGGATCCTCCAGGCCCTGCAGTTCCACAAGGAAATGGATATGTTTACACAGGTCTCCCAAGGGACCGGCTTAAATGAGGATATGATTATACTATCTCAAAAAGTAAGAAACTTCTTTGGAAAAACATCGTTAATGCCCCAGTTAGAGTTCAGATTACAGTGATAAAAGTAAGAAATGTGGTGTTATGGGTTGCCAACCCCAATACCCCACCCCCACTCTGCAGGTAGCAAAAGGAAAAACCATTACTGTTTCACCTCTCTTGAGTTTTCACAAATCAAGGCTGGGGTGTTCCTGGGGTTGTCAACCATAATGCTTACAACATTCTCATATACTCTGCACACTCCAGTTTCTTTACTGATGGAATGTGGTGAGTGTGAGGATTGACAACCCCTAAGGAACACCCCAGCTCTGATTTGTGAAGACTCAGGAAAGGTGAAACCATAATGGTTTTCCTTTTGCGACCTGCAGGGTGGGGGTGGGGGGTTAGGGTTGGAACCCTAACACCACATTTCCCTACTTTGTCACTTTAATCTGAACCCCAACTTGTGCACTAACAAAGGTTTTTAGAAAAATATATAGATGCCAGGACAGCTCATCTGAAGTACAACATCTTATTTCCTTCAGGTCTTGCTCCTGCTCAAGTTTTCAGCTTGGTGCACTGCGACTTAAGGAGCTCAGAGTTAATCAATGAATTAGTGATTCTGCAGACTAGGTGCATTGGGGAGGTGACATGCATGGCTCTTGGGAAGAAGGGCATGGGTGACTCAACATTTGAATACCTTCCACCAGCTGCTTACAGGGTTGCACTAGTTTTAGCTGTGTAGGCAACCTCTTGTGCCCTCCTAGCTTGTGGAAGGGAGCAGTCAGGTTGGCCTGAATATTTCGTTGGAGGTCAGAGGGAATATGTGCCCAGAAATGGAAGGATGATGATAAGTCTCTCCTCAGTCTTTGACACTGTGGACCACAGGTTGCTGTTATACTGCCTTAGGGAGTACTGTGGACTCACTGGCATAGCCATCTACTGGTCTGAGTCCTTTCTCAGAGATAGAATGCAGAGGTTAGTGATGGGAAATTTCTCTTCACTCCCAATGCCCCTGCTCTGTGGTGTATCCCAGGGTTTGGTCCTCTCTTTCTCATGTTGTTCCCAGTGGACTGCTGCCCTGGGAGGAAATATTAGATGATATAGGCTGGTTTTTTTTCACTACTACGTAGATGATACCCAACTTTATCTGTCATTGGCACCTGGAATGCTTGGTTCAGTTAAGGTAGTTAAGTTGTGTCTGGCTGATCCAGCAGTGGATGACCCCTTGCTGACTGAGACTTGACCTGGACAACATGGCAGTGTTGGTGAATCAGCTGGGTCAGAGGAGGGGTGAAGAGGCAACCAAAGAAGTAATGGAGCTCATGCCTGAGTCCTCTAAGCTTGTAGCCTCTGCTAAAGTGAAAAAATCTGGAGGTAATTCTGGATGAGAAGATGACATTTGAAGCTCAGGTGTCAGCAATAGTCAGGATTGGCTTTCACCCATTCAGGAACATCACTCAGATTAAATCCTTGGTCCCTCCTGAAGACATGCCATCACTAGAACATGCATTCCTGACATCCAGGCTTGACTATGGCAATGCATTCTACCTTGGGGTCGATGGAGGTATCTTACAGTACCTGCAGCTGGTGCAGAAAGCAGCAGCCAAGTTGTTGTTGGGCCTTCCTAGGTCCTGTCATGTGACACCAGTCCCATATGAACTGCATTGGCTGCCGGTGAAGTGACATATTACCTTTGAGGTCAGTTTGCTTACCTATAAGGCCCTATATGGATACCTGTGAGCCCCAAACAACTACCCAGCACTCCATGAATTTGTAAAACTGTTACCTGGCTATCCTCCAGTTGGAAAAGGTTTTAAGCAAGTGGGCAGAGCTTAAGCAGAGTTGTGGAGTGGCTTTTGAAAACAGAGCGCCATTCAGGACTAGATCAGCACCTGGCATCATTTGCTGACAGAGACAGTTCTTCCATCCTCTGGGACTGTACTTTGGTGAAGGGACACAGAATCTTTGGATACCTGTGAGCCCCAAACAACTGTCAAGCACTTCAGGACTTTATAAAACTATTGCCTAGTTATCCTCCAGTCAGGAGGGGTTTTGAGTGCATGGGTGGATCTTAAGTAGAGTTGTGGAGTGGCTTTTGAAAACGAGCTCCATTTGGCAGTATCATCAGGAGTTAGCATCATTTTGCTAACAGAGACAGTCCTTCTCTCATCTGGGGCTGTACTTTGGCTAAGGGACTTGGGCTCTTTCGGTTACCTACAAGCCCCAAACAACTGCCCAGCACTCCAGGACTTTGTAAAACTATTGCCTAGCAATCCTAACTTCAGGAGGGGTTTTGAGCATGTGGGCGGAGCCTATATACACTTCTACCCTTAGTTCTTAACCAACATAATTAACCAACGATGGTGGTCGCACTGGACTAGCCTCTGTACCTCGTAGTTTGTGCTCTGTTTGAATTGCCCTATTTGCCTTATTTGGTTTTTATTCATCATGTTTTAGTTTTAATAAGTTTTAACATTTAACGTTTTGTTTTATTTTATTTTTGTGCTGCCCCATGCTTCTGCGGTCGTTTACCGCTTGCTGTCGGCCATTTGTCCCGGCATCCAATCTGTCCTGGTGTCTCCCTTGTGGGTGAAATGAGTTGTCTTGCTGGGAGTTGCATCCTATGTTTTTTTTTTGCGGTCATTTACTGCTCATTGCTGGTCGTTGTCCCGGTGTTTCCTTCAGTGAGGGGAAGTAAGTCACCTGGTGTCTCCCTCGAGGGTGACATGAGTCGTTTGACAGGGCAAAATGCAGAGGATAGCATGGATTCGAGGAGTTTTGTGGTCTGTCTCCTGGGTTTGTTCCTGGTCACTTGGATGCCTGTTTGTACTGGACCCATGGATTTGCTGGCTGCTGTTGTTGATGCTTGGTCCTTACAGCTTGGATGTACTGTTGGAGGACTTTTGCAGTGTTGTCTAGGGAAGAGCTGGGTTCTCTTGCTGTGAAAGCATTCCAAGAACTTCATCCAAAAGGACAGTTGGTGGTGCTTTAATGTATTATGAGTGGTGGGACAGGAAACCTGATTCATTGATCAGTGTCCTTCATTTCTCTGGGATTTTTTAATTTTTATTTTAAACTGTGTTCAGTTTTGCTTGGGGAAGCAAAGCCATAGTAGTGACCTTGGTTGAGGGAGGCTCTTACCCCCCCTTGTGCCAGGGTGATCTTGGGTTGTGCTGCCTGGGACTGGGCAGGAGCTGTTCTCATTTTCCCCCTAGGGAGTTAGGGGTTTTGGGGTTACTCCTAAGCTACTCTGGGGTCGGCCTTGTTAGTCTGACCTCGGGATATCTGAAGCTGCAGGTCCTGGTAGTATAATAGAGCCTGATTAGGCAGTTTGGGTGTGTGTGTGTGTGTGGGTGCCCTGCTCCTTGCAGCTGGGGCTGTGGATATTCTTGGTCCTATCTGAGACTTTTCTGCTTTCGCCTATGGACTTGCACCAAGACTGCATGTCATTGTTCTGTTGATGTACATTTGGAGTAGTTTGGATTTTGATTTGGATTGTCATAATGCCATTTGACTTTCTATCGGATCCTGTTTCCATCTTATGAAGGAAAGAGTGTGTGGTAAGAGGGCCTCACTATCCTTATATGCTTGGATTCCGTGCAAAATTAATCATCTACGGCAGTGAGAGTGCCTAAAACTGCAAATGGACTATTTATATTTTTGCTTTTGAATGTTTTTGTCCTACTGGTAGTGAGAGGACCTTTGGGACAAAAATTAGTTTTGAATTGTATTATTTTATCAGTAATTTTTTGTTTTATTTTTCTTCCCTTCTCAGAGCCGTGAGAGGGTCCTGGGGTGGGGAAGTTTTATTAGTTTGCTTTTGTTTATTTGTTTACTGAACTATGTTATTATAGTTATGTCTTGAGTAAGGTGTAATTAGGGGTGGGTTTTAGTTTATTTGTAATCTAGGGTAACTTATTTACGAGGTAATTAGGATTTTTAGTGAGGTGTGTGGTAGTTAGTTTCCTGCTTGTGGTATGTGTTGGTTAGTCCCCCCGGTCATGCATTATTCATCCTCCAATCTCCGTGCCCTCTGCCTTTTCCCCCCTCCCCTCCCATTTTCCATCTACCAGTGCTGTTGGGCACTTGGCATTGTACATAGGAGGGATTGGGGAGGGTGTGGCGGGGGGGCACAGACATTAGAGGGTGAATGAATGGACCACTCATATAGGGCTGGTTAGGTCCAGAAGATGTCTTGAAGTGAAATGGAGCCCCGGAACGTGGTGTTCAATGTCTAGTCCCCATACCCAAGGGCACCATCTGTTCTGATGGACAAGTATTCAGGACTGCTCAAGAGCATTGTCCAACTCGGGCAGTGTTGTGCAATGCCAGATTTGTTAAAAACAAGTCTGCTGTTATTGCTGACTTTGTCGGAACAGCTGATCTGGCTTGTATCACTGAGACCTGGCCGTATGGAAATGCTGGCCCCATTTTGGAGGCAGCAGTTCCAGCCGGGTACTTGGTGATTCACCGCCTAAGATTGGATTGCGGGGGGGGGGGAGTAGCGGTCTGTTTCAAGACTGGGTTGGGGCTCACAGGTGTACTAGTTGATGAGGCCGAATCCTTTGAGTGTACCGTGGTAGCTGGTGTGGGTTGCAGGATAGCCCTCGTCTACCGTCCACCAGGGGATGAGAGGTGATTCCTGCAGGAAGTGGCAGACTTCATCGCCCGATATGGCATTGCATTTGCCCAAATTGATGGTTCTGGGCAACGTCAATGCCTGTGTCAATGACCAATTCTCATCTTTTGGTCAACACTTCCTCCAGCTGATGATATCTCTGGGTTTTACACAGATTGTTTCTTCAGCTACTCATAATCACTGTTACTCTCCGTATTTGGTTTTCCTCCTGGGGATTGAGGCCTCTGATCTGGTGGTGGAACCTGTCAGTTGGTCTGATCATTACACTGTGGGCTTCAATTTTCGTGTTCCCCTTCGTAGGTCTGCCCCTGTGGAGACCTGATGGCAGTGTTGAACCTCTCAGAGTTTCTTGTTGCCAGCATGAGTCTGGAGTCAATGGTTTTGGCTTATAATCAGGCCATTTCCTCGGCTCTTGACTCAGTTGCTCCTGTCCATGTTTGTCTCCTCTCTCTCTGTCCTCGGGCCCCATGGTTTGATGGGTCCTTGAGGGAGCTGCAATGTGTGGGATGACGGTTAGAGCATTGTTGGTGGAAATCTGCTGTAGAAGTCGACCGCCTTAGTTTGGAGTGGCATTATCAGCTCTACCAATCAGAGATCTCCCATAAGAAGGCAGAATTCCAGTCCAGAGAGATCGCTGTCACTCGGAATCGACTGGCTCAGCTTTTCAGAACTGTGGACAGGCTGTGCAACCCAGCCTGTCTTCAACTCCGTCGAGCTTTTTCACAAAAGGAGTGTAATGAGATCACTCAGTGCTTTGTGAATAAGGTTGCCGACATCAGATCAGAGATCCGCCAGACACACTCTAAGGGGGAAGCTGTTGGTCGGTGTTCGGTCACGGTAACCCAGGCCTCCTGGAGTACCTTTGACCTGCCGAAGTTTGAGGATGTTATGGGGATCATCCAGGGGATGCAGCCTACAAGCTGTAGTTTAGATCCGGGTCAATCCTCCCTGATTTTGGGTTGTGTTGACATTGTGGGCCCATTTCTGGCTCAAATAATCTGGTGCACCCTAGAATCGGGTGAGCTTTCTAGCTCCCTGAAGGAAGCGGTGGTGACTCCCCTTTTGAAGAAAGCTTCTTTAGACCCAGATATTTTTGCCAACTACAGACCTATCTCTAACCTTTCCTTTATTGGGAAGGTTATTGAGAAGGTAGTGGCAAACCAGCTGGAGGACCTTTTGACCATCCATAATATCTACGAACCTCTCCAGTCTGGTTTTCGCAAGAGGCATAGTACTGAGACTGCTGTGGTTCAGGTGCTCAATGATCTTCTGATGGCGAAAGATCGGAGAAACCGTTCTATCTTGGTTCTCCTTGATCTCTCTTCAGCTTTTGACACTGTAGACCATGGGGTTTTGTTCGAGCACCTGAGGTCCATCTGTGGACTGTCTAGTACAGTACTTAGATGGTTTACATCTTTCCTATCTGGGAGAACACAGAGAGTTGTGTCGGGGATTTTTATCTCTGACCGTTTGTTCTGCCAACTCAAACCAAGCAGCTATTTGCCATTCACACTCACATACACACAATAACAGCACAATAAGTATAGCAAGCCAAAGCTTTATTATAACAAAATATAATACAAAAGGTTATACATCACCGATTCAATAAAGCAACAACCAAGCCCTCTTCCAATGGCTGGGAAGCCCCCTTGTCAGCCTGGCTAGGAGTCTCACGAACCGGGAATTGGTCCTACAGCTATGCGTGCATCCTGCAGGTGAGGCTTCTAACCACAAAACTTAATACATCACCGATTCAATAAAGCAACATCCAAGCCTGTTCCAATGGCTGGGAAGCCCCCTTCAGCCTGGCTAGGAGTCTCAGGAATCGGGAACAGCTCCTGCAGCAATGCGTCCACTCTGCAGGCGAGGCTTCTAACCACAAAACTTAATACATCACCGATTCAATAAAGCAACATCCAAGCCTGTTCCAATGGCTGGGAAGCCCCCTTCAGCCTGGCTAGGAGTCTCAGGAATTGAGAACAGCTCCTGCAGCAATGCGTCCACTCTGCAGGCGAGGCTTCTAACCAGACGACAGGATTTTCCCAGTATTTATATCTTTTATTATTCTTCTAGAAACATCCAGCAACATCTGCAAGCACCTAGATTGTCATGTTTGCACACTGGCCAGGAGCCAAGAATCATGCAATCCCAGTACAAACATTTATTATCTAGATATTTCTCACATATTTGCTAAGAGGCAACATCCCGGACACTTGGCCGAACGCCCAGAACATTGCAAACTTAACAAATACAATCCTACACCTTCCTTTGATTAACATCCAGCCTTTGATTATTGTATACAAAAACAAGTTACATTATATTCTTTGATTACTATACTATACAAAATGGGATAACAATAATCAATACAATATATATACATATCATTCGGTCCTTTGATTATTGTTAGAACGATTTGTATCCTAATTCGACCATTTGGTCAGCAATTATTACAGTTTGAATTTGTCTCCGTATTAATGTTTTATTCCTAATAGCCAAATGGGCTTTCATTAAATCAGTGTTCTGAATGATTTCCTTAATCTTTTACTAATATTAGGATTTTTGATTATATCAGGATGCCAATTCAAAATAAGTTGTTGTTCACTGTCTGGGACAAAAGTGTAAGTTATGCCCTCCACCATAAGTGGGTTACATTCTTCAGACATCTAGAAAGGGACGAGTTAAATTATACATTTGAGTAGTATTTTCTTGTCTAGTTACTATGCAAACATGTTGAGGCCCTATTTCAACAAAACATAGTAAAGGTTAATGGTAAAATTGTCTCACAACATCTTGTCCAAAGAAAAAGTCTCATAACATCTTGTACAAAACATCTTATATAACTATGATTAAGCATTAAGCATCATACAAAATGGAGTGACAATAATCAACACAACACATGTATATATATATATATATATATATATCACACACACACACATTATTCGGTCCTTTGATTATTGTGAATACAATTTGTATGAAAATGGCATCATAAAAGGTCTATTGTCATATATTTTTCGTATACGATATGACAAGTAACAATTCCATATTGTTAATTGAGAATGTTTTCCACACAACACCCCATCCATCGTCTGTGAGCATAAACTTAAATCGTAGTCCTATTATTACTATCTATATAGTCCCGTTAAAATGTGGTAACAAAATTGGATCAAATATTGGGGGCCAAATATTATGGGTAATACTACATATTTACACATTAATTGTGGGTCACTGACATTATAATGGACAATTTGTCCAGAACAATACGTGTCAGTACATTTAACTTTATTAGAAGATACCGATATCCAATTAGTGACTGGTATCCATTGCTTAAACACGGTCCTCCATATAAATTCATTATTACTCATTAAATCACTTTGTGCTTTGTTCTTTTGTGTTAATGCATATATTTTTTGCATAGTGCATTCTGACCAATTAATAAACTGCGATATGTTCTGGAATGTGCTTAACTGCAAAGCTTGTGACATATTAAACAATTGCAAGAATTCTGCATTGTAATCTAACGTTAACTTCTGCGGATTAAAAACAGTAGGCATCCATTGCGCTTGTAAATTAACTAATTGTGATACATCTGTCCCTGCCACTTTTAACTTGTTCGCTAATGATTCTATATCTATGCTATTCAATATTCCCACACCAGCACCAGTGCCACCTAGTAATGTATCATGCCAAGCTCGTCTATTTCTACACTTATGACTAGAAGCAAAGGTTATATTAAAATTAATAACATTCTTTTGATACTGTTGCGCTACCGATATGCAAGTAGATGGCACTTTAATTAGGCTGTCATTACTAACGGTAGGATGATTCTTCAACACAGTTAAGTAATCAGCCCAAATAGTCCTGTTGGTTATCTCTGTAGCATTCATGCAAAATAAAGTGTTTATTTCCATTAACCGGAGAGTTTCGTTAAAAATGTTCGTTTGAGTTTCACAGCAATGTTGTGCCAGGTGTCGCGCTGCCATGCACCTATCGGGTAGGTTGCAGCATTTAATATCAGTCATGTTTTGCAAAGAGACTTCATTAGTATCATTGGTATATTGTACATATAATTGTCCTGGGCCACCAGTTGTCATCCAGAGATTGACCCCTGGTGAAAATGTCATGTTCAGTACCACACACTTCTGTCCGGATGGGCAGCTAAAGTTCCCCTGGGTTCTATCTTTGGTATCATTTTTCCAACTCCAGGTTCCTTTACAACCAGTGTCATTACATTTAACCCTTTGAATCCTTCCTCCAGGGGTAACTAGCTCTGCCAAATGGACCATAAGACACACCAGCATTCCTTTCAAAATTCATTGCTGGACCTAGAAAGATACAAATTTCATTATTCTCGAAGATAACATTTATGTGCAGGCACGTATTCCCATTTTTCTTTCCCTGATCTGATGACTAGCACAGTGTTGTCCTTCCCCATGGCTATCACTGCAGCCGGCTCCGGCGGGCCATTTGGACTAGTGATCCACACCCTAGCTCCATTATTAAAATTGTCGGTGGATCCAAACCCCTTGTCTTCTCTTACTGTCAAAAGTGCGGGGGCCTCCCCCTTAGTAATCAACAACTGTGCAACCCTGTCATGTGGCTGGATAAGAAAGCTGAAAAGACAATCAAAAGAATGAATATGTGTGGACATACATACATAACTCTACCCTCCAGCTAACTGATTACTTGCTGAGGCAGAAACCTTGTACCAATAATAGTGTGAGATTCAACTGTTTGCACTAGAGAAAACAGAAGGGCTTGGGCTGGGTTATGCTGTTAAAATACCTTGGGTCTTTTCTAAAACCTGTAAATAAGAAACAATTATATAATATTACAATTAGTTTAGTAAGTTTTATACCTTACTATAAAGATGGGGAACTTCTTTTTCTCTAGAAGAAAGAGAAGAAACACAGACAAACAACAAAAACAAACACACACCAGTTTAAAAATAAAACAAGATTATTTCCATAGGATAAAAGAAGCCAAGCGTCCCTGGGTTCCCTTATCCTAAGCATGACAAAATGTCAGCTGAGTTTATAAAAAATCCAGATTGATGGTAATACCGTATGTACGTATCTCTTAGAATGCATTTCAAAAAGACAAAAAAAATGATTACACCATGGTCACACATAAAAACAAAAGCCATTGTTTTTAACTGTAGATGGTAAACTCTCAAAAACAGCTGTAATAGTCCTTTTTTCAAAAGCGTACTATATACATATATAATAAAAATATGGGGAGATGATGAATAATTCTCCCCTTCCAGCTGGAGTATTGCCTGTGTTGGTTGCAAGTCATAAGCAGTGAGAAGAGAAGAAAAGTTTGTTCCTCTTCACTTAGAATACTAGTTTTGCAATAAAAAGTCAAATTACATGGTTCACTCTTGGTGTGCTTTCATGAAAACACACATTTTGGGTGAAAAGTTGTGCTTTAGGCATGGAATACACATCAAGTTTGAACTGGTAGTAACATAAAATGTTGAAACACAAGAAGGTCAAATAACGTGCAAAGGTCACAGTGTGCATGCAAGGTCGTTCAAACCCAGCCATTCCTGTAGTGTCCTTGAACACCACCAATATTAAATATCTTTAATAACAATAGAGCACACAATAAAACTGCTGGCCAGGACAGTACACACACATATACATACACAAAAAGAAATGCTTAACACAAAATAAGACTGACATTGTTTCACACCAATTTGCTGAGGTAATGCCCATAGTTTCATTAGAAAACTGTACGTGTTTTAGATATATGTGCTGCCTCCTGCCTGTCTTGTAACATTGACAATTTTTAAACCAACACATTTATACATATTGCCATGCCAAATCTTTCCAGAACAAAACACTTTTTAAACACATCATCTGTAAGTGAACACATCTTGTATAACATGATTACACCTTTTGGCACATAACTAAAATATGGCACTCTGCCATTTTGCAAAAAGTTTCTGGTTTTAACTAGAAGTATGATAAAGCCATTTATAGCTGTTAACACACATTTTTCACCTAGCAGTGGCTTGGCACGTTGCTTGCAAACTACAACTCTTTCTGCACATTGCAATCTATATGACGTCATAACTCTTCACCATTAACCCTACCTGCTCCAAGCAACAACTACAAACAAAAGTTCTTCACTGACCCTATCTAGGCAGCACAAATGTTCCATTAAAAATAAAGCCAATTAAAACAGTCAGCTATGAGGCAAAGAAGCTTCTTCTTTTTTTTTTTTTTTTACTGTAACATGTTGTTTACTGAAGGCAGTCAATTCTATCTTGCAACATTGACAACAGAACATAATTACAGAACACAGATATAAGCTAGAAAATATGCATGAAAGATGAGCATTACCTTGTTTAGTATCGTGTTACAGAAATAAAACAGACAGACATAAACAACTTTAAATAAAAAAAATTCAGACTTACCGGTGCCAGGTATTTTCTTCTTCTTTTCGATACACTAGTCTGAGTAAGAAAACTGACTGCAGGACCTTCATGATAATTTCCAAACACTGCAGCTATTAACCCTTTTAAAGGTTTTAACCCTTTCAAGGGTTTTCTTTTGGCCATTTTAGTAATCTGCCAAACCAAGTCTTTTTCCAGAGCTCTGGGTTGCAGTTTAAAAACAAAACAAACAAAAATCTCTAACAGTACTAGGTTGAGATCCATCTGGTAGAGGTCCCCAGTACTTGGGTTTGGGATCAAATGTTTCAGCCTCTATAGGAGGCAAGGGAACTTGAAATTGATACAGAAAAACTTGAAACTACACAGATAGGCAACATGGGAGGGGAGGATTTTCAAATCATCCCGTCTGTAGTCACCTACTGTGCGTACATCCACAGTAGTTTATTTTTCTTTTTCTAGATGTTGCTTATCTAACTTTACTTAACCAGCCGCTGCTTTTCTCCTAAAAGCAGCCTGAACTGTGAAAGCCATCATTGGCTCTAACAGTATATACTTGCAGCAAGCACAAATTACAAATACAAAGAGCAGTGCAGTTGCTTGTTTGAGAGACTTTTCCTTAATACATCTTTCCACATATTCTTTCACAGTTTCATCAAAGAGAACTCATCCTGCCGACTACGCCAAAAATGTTCTCCAACTCAAACCAAGCAGCTATTTGCCATTCACACTCACATACACACAATAACAGCACAATAAGTATAGCAAGCCAAAGCTTTATTATAACAAAATATAATACAAAAGGTTATACATCACCGATTCAATAAAGCAACATCCAAGCCCTCTTCCAATGGCTGGGAAGCCCCCTTGTCAGCCTGGCTAGGAGTCTCACGAACCGGGAATTGGTCCTACAGCGATGCATCCATCCTGCAGGTGAAGCTTCTAACCACAAAACTTAATACATCACCGATTCAATAAAGCAACATCCAAGCCTGTTCCAATGGCTGGGAAGCCCCCTTCAGCCTGGCTAGGAGTCTCAGGAATCGGGAACAGCTCCTGCAGCAATGCGTCCACTCTGCAGGCGAGGCTTCTAACCACAAAACTTGATACATCACCGATTCAATAAAGCAACATCCAAGCCTGTTCCAATGGCTGGGAAGCCCCCTTCAGCCTGGCTAGGAGTCTCAGGAATCGAGAACAGCTCCTGCAGCAATGCGTCCACTCTGCAGGCGAGGCTTCTAACCAGACGACAGGATTTTCCCAGTATTTATATCTTTTATTATTCTTCTAGAAACATCCAGCAACATCTGCAAGCACCTAGATTGTCACGTCTGCACACTGGCCAGGTGCCCAGAATCATGCAATCCCAGTAAAACATTTATTATCTAGATATTTCTCACATATTTGCTAAGAGGCAACATCCCGGACACTTGGCCGAGCGCCCAGAACATTGCAAACTTAACAAATACAATCCTATACCTTCCTTTGATTAACATCCAGCCTTTGATTATTGTATACAAAAACAAGTTACATTATATTCTTTGATTACTATACTATACAAAATGGGATAACAATAATCAATACAATATATACATATCATTCGGTCCTTTGATTATTGTTAGAACGATTTGTATCCTAATTCGACCATTTGGTCAGCAATTATTACAGTTTGAATTTGTCTCCGTATTAATGTTTTATTCCTAATAGCCAAATGGGCTTTCATTAAATCAGTGTTCTGAATGATTTCCTTAATCTTTTACTAATATTAGGATTTTTGATTATATCAGGATGCCAATTCAAAATAAGTTGTTGTTCACTGTCTGGGACAAAAGTGTAAGTTATGCCCTCCCACCATAAGTGGGTTACATTCTTCAGACATCTAGAAAGGGACGAGTTAAATTATACATTTGAGTAGTATTTTCTTGTCTAGTTACTATGCAAACATGTTGAGGCCCTATTTCAACAAACATAGTAAAGGTTAATGGTAAAATTGTCTCACAACATCTTGTCCAAAGAAAAGTCTCATAACATCTTGTACAAAACATCTTATATAACTATGATTAAGCATTAAGCATCATACAAAATGGAGTGACAATAATCAACACAACACATGTATATATATATATATATATATATATATATATATACACACACACACACATCATTCGGTCCTTTGATTATTGTGAATACAATTTGTATGAAAATGGCATCATAAAAGGTCTATTGTCATATATTTTTAGTATACGATATGACAAGTAACAATTCCATATTGTTAATTGAGAATGTTTCCACACAACACCCCATCCATCGTCTGTGAGCATAAACTTAAATCGATGGTCCTATTATTACTATCTATATAGTCCCTTTAAAATGTGGTAACCAAAATTCGGGATCAAATATTGGGGGGCCAAATATTATGGGTAATACTACATATTTACACATTAATTGTGGGTCACTGACATTATAATGGACAATTTGTCCAGAACAATACGTGTCAGTACATTTAACTTTATTAGAAGATACCGATATCCAATTAGTGACTGGTATCCATTGCTTAAACACGGTCCTCCATATAAATTCATTATTACTCATTAAATCACTTTGTGCTTTGTTCTTTTGTGTTAATGCATATATTTTTTGCATAGTGCATCCTGACCAATTAATAAACTGCGATATGTTCTGGAATGTGCTTAACTGCAAAGCTTGTGACATATTAAACAATTGCAAGAATTCTGCATTGCAATCTAACGTTAACTTCTGCGGATTAAAAACAGTAGGCATCCATTGCGCTTGTAAATTAACTAATTGTGATACATCTGTCCCTGCCACTTTTAACTTGTTCGCTAATGATTCTATATCTATGCTATTCAATATTCCCACACCAGCACCAGTGCCACCTAGTAATGTATCATGCCAAGCTCGTCTATTTCTACACTTATGACTAGAAGCAAAGGTTATATTAAAATTAATAACATTCTTTTGATACTGTTGCGCTACCGATATGCAAGTAGATGGCACTTTAATTAGGCTGTCATTACTAACGGTAGGATGATTCTTCAACACAGTTAAGTAATCAGCCCAAATAGTCCTGTTGGTTATCTCTGTAGCATTCATGCAAAATAAAGTGTTTATTTCCATTAACCGGAGGTTCGTTTAAAATGTTCGCTTGATTTTCACAGCAATGTTGTGCCAGGTGTGGCGCTGCCATGCACCTATCGGTAGGTTGCAGCATTTAATATCAGTCATGTTTTGCAAAGAGACTTCATTAGTATCATTGGTATATTGTACATATAATTGTCCTGGGCCACCAGTTGTCATCCAGAGATTGACCCTGGTGAAAATGTCATGTTCAGTACCACACTTCTGTCCGGATGGGCAGCTAAAGTTCCCTGGGTTCTATCTTTGGTATCATTTTTCCAACTCCAGGTTCCTTTACAACCAGTGTCATTACATTTAACCCTTTGAATCCTTCCTCCAGGGGTAACTAGCTCTGCCAAATGGACCATAAGACACACCAGCATTCCTTTCAAAATTCATTGCTGGACCTAGAAAGATACAAATTTCATTATTCTCGAAGATAACATTTATGTGCAGGCACGTATTCCCATTTTTCTTTCCTGATCTGATGACTAGCACAGTGTTGTCCTTCCCCATGGCTATCACTGCAAGCCGGCTCCAGTAGACCATTTGGACTAGTGATCCACACCTAGCTCCATTATTAAAATTGTCGGTGGATCCAAACCCTTGTCTCTCTTACTGTCAAAAGTGGGGGCCTCCCCCTTAGTAATCAACAACTGTGCAACCCTGTCATGTGGCTGGATAAGAAAGCTGAAAAGACAATCAAAAGAATGAATATGTGTGGACATACATACACAACTCTACCCTCCAGCGTAACTGATTACTTGCTGAGGGCAGAAACCCTTGTACCAATAATAGGTGTGAGATTCAACTGTTTGCACTAGAGAAAACAGAAGGGCTTGAGCTGGGTTATGCTGTTAAAATACCTTGGGTCTTTTCTAAAACCTGTAAATAAGAAACAATTATATAATATTACAACTAGTTTAGTAAGTTTTATACCTTACTATAAAGATGGGGAACTTCTTTTTCTCTAGAAGAAAGAGAAGAAACACAGACAAACAACAAAAACAAACACACACCAGTTTAAAAATAAAACAAGATTGTTTCCATAGGATAAAAGAAGCGAAGCGTCCCTGGGTTCCCTTATCCTAAGCATGACAAAATGTCAGCTGAGTTTATAAAAAATCCAGATTGATGGTAACACCGTACGTACGTATCTCTTAGAATGCATTTCAAAAAGACAAAAAAATGATTACACCATGGTCACACATAAAAACAAAAGCCATTGTTTTTAACTGTAGATGGTAAACTCTCAAAAACAGCTGTAATAGTCCTTTTTTCAAAAGCGTACTATATACATATATAATAAAAATATGGGGAGATGATGAATAATTCTCCCCTTCCAGCTGGAGTATTGCCTGTGTTGGCTGCAAGTCAGAAGCAGTGAGAAGAGAAGAAAAGTTTGTTCCTCTTCACTTAGAATACTAGTTTTGCAATAAAAAGTCAAATTACATGGTTCACTCTTGGTGTGCTTTCATGAAAACATACATTTTGGGTGAAAAGCTGTGCTTTAGGCATGGAATACACATCAAGTTTGAACTGGTAGTAACATAAAATGTTGAAACACAAGAAGGTCAAATAACGTGCAAGGGTCGTTCAAACCCAGCCATTCCTGTAGTGTCCTTGAACACCACCAATATTAAAATATCTTTAAATAACAATAGAGCACACAATAAAACTGCTGGCCAGGACAGTACACACACATACACATACACAAAAAGAAATACTTAACACAAAATAAGACTGACATTGTTTCACACCAATTTGCTGAGGTAATGCCCATAGTTTCATTAGAAAACTGTACGTGTTTTAGATATATGTGCTGCCTCCTGCCTGTCTTGTAACATTGACAATTTTTAAACCAACACATTTATACATATTGCCATGCCAAATCTTTCCAGAACAAAACACTTTTTAAACACATCATCTGTAAGTGAACACATCTTGTATAACATGATTACACCTTTTGGCACATAACTAAAATATGGCACTCTGCCATTTTGCAAAAGTTTCTGGTTTAACTAGAAGTATGATAAAGCCATTTATAGCTGTTAACACATTACATTTTCACCTAGCAGTGGCTTGGCACGTTGCTTGCAAACTACAACTCTTTCTGCACATTGCAATCTATATGACGTCATAACTCTTCACCATTAACACTACCTGCTCCAAGCAACAACTACAAACAAAAGTTCTTCACTGACCCTATCTAGGCAGCACAAATGTTCCATTAAAAATAAAGCCAATTAAAACAGTCAGCTATGAGGCAAAGAAGCTTCTTCTTTCTTTTTTTTTTTTTTACTGTAACATGTTGTGCACTGAAGGCAGTCAATTCTATCTTGCAACATTGACAACAGAACATAATTACAGAACACAGATATAAGCTAGAAAATATGCATGAGAAAGACAGAGCATTACCTTGTTTAGTATACGTATTACAGAAATAAAACAGACAGGCATAAAACAACTTTAAATAAAAAAAAATTCAGACTTACCCGGTGCCAAGGTATTTTTCTTCTTCTTTTCCGATACACTAGTCTGAGTAAGAAAACTGACTGCAGGACCTTCATGATAATTTCCAAACACTGCAGCTATTAACCCTTTTAAAGGTTTTAACCCTTTCAAAGGTTTTCTTTTGGTCATTTTAGTAATCTGCCAAACCAAGTCTTTTTCCAGACCTCTGGGTTGCAGTTTAAAAACAAAACAAACAAAAATCTCTAACAGTACTAGGTTGAGATCCATCTGGTAGAGGTCCCCAGTACTTGGGTTTGGGATCAAATGTTTCAGCCTCTATAGGAGGCAAGGGAACTTGAAATTGATACAGAAAACTTGAAACTACAGATATAGGCAACATGGGGGAGGATTTTCAAATCATCCTGTTCTGGTCACCTACTGTGCTGACATCCACAGTAGTTTATTTTTCTTTTCTAGATGTTGCTTATCTAACTTTACTTAACCAGCCACTGCTTTTCTCCTAAAAGCAGCCTGAACTGTGAAAGCCATCATTGGCTCTAACAGTATATACTTGCAGCAAGCATAAATTACAAATACAAAGAGCAGTGCAGTTGCTTGTTTGAGAGACTTTTCCTTAATACATCTTTCCACATATTCTTTCACAGTTTCATCAAAGAGAACTCATCCTGCCGACTATGCAAAAATGTTCTCCAACTCAAACCAAGCAGCTATTTGCCATTCACACTCACATACACACAATAACAGCACAATAAGTATAGCAAGCCAAAGCTTTATTATAACAAAATATAATACAAAAGGTTATACATCACCGATTCAATAAAGCAACATCCAAGCCCTCTTCCAATGGCTGGGATGCCCCCTTGTCAGCCTGGCTAGGAGTCTTACGAACTGGGAATTGGTCCTACAGCTATGCGTCCATCCTGCAGGTGAGGCTTCTAACCACAAAACTTAATGCATCACCGATTCAATAAAGCAACATCCAAGCCTGTTCCAATGGCTGGGAAGCCCCCTTCAGCCTGGCTAGGAGTCTCAGGAATCGGGAACAGCTCCTGCAGCAATGCATCCACTCTGCAGGCGAGGCTTCTAACCACAAAACTTAATACATCACCGATTCAATAAAGCAACATCCAAGCCTGTTCCAATGGCTGGGAAGCCCCCTTCAGCCTGGCTAGGAGTCTCAGGAATCGGGAACAGCTCCTGCAGCAATGCGTCCACTCTGCAGGTGAGGCTTCTAACCAGACAACAGGATTTTCCCAGTATTTATATCTTTTATTATTCTTCTAGAAACATCCAGCAACATCTGCAAGCACCTAGATTGTCACGTCTGCACACTGGCCAGGTGCCCAGAATCATGCAATCGCAGTACAAACATTTATTATCTAGATATTTCTCACATATTTGCTAAGAAGCAACATCCCGGACACTTGGCCGAGTGCCCAGAACATTGCAAACTTAACAAATACAATCCTACACATTCCTTTGATTAACATCCAGCCTTTGATTATTGTATACAAAAACAAGTTACATTATATTCTTTGATTACTATACTATACAAAATGGGATAACAATAATCAATACAATATATACATATCACCTTTTCTCTCTGCAGTGTGGGGTCCCCCAGAGCTCAGTGCTTTCCCCCATGTTGCTTGCAATGTATATGCTGCCCCTCGGAGGCATTGTAAGACGGTATGGGCTGAGGTTTCACTGCTATGCTGATGATACCCAGCTCTACCTGTCTTTTGCCCCCGACTAGGTTAGTGCTTTCTCAGTATTTAATAGCTGCCTCACTGAAATCATGATTGTATGAATTCGAGCTGGTTAAAGTTGAACGCCGTTAAGACCGAGGTTATGGTTGTGGACCTGAGTCACAGGATAGAGGGGCTGAGGTCTGATTAGCCTTCTGGTTTATTTCTGGGGGGGGGATCAGATCCTTACCTCGGAACGGGTGCGTAACCTGGGAGTGGTACTTGATGATGGGCTGACTCTTTGTTATCAGGTGACAGCAGTCGTTAAGTCTGCATTTTACCATCTTAGGAACATTGCCAGGGTGAAGCAACTTGTTCAGTCTGGCGATTTACCTGTGTTGGTCCATGCCTTTGTAACCTCTCACCTTGACTACTGTAACTCCCTGTACCTGGGGCTTCCTGGGGTTGATAACTGCCACTTGCAGCTAGTGCAGAACGCTGTTGCTAGGTTGTTGACAGGGGTATCAAGAAGGACACACATTATCCATGTCTTGCGCAATCTGCACTGGCTGCCTAAACAGTGGCGGATCACCTTTAAAGTAAGTCTTTTGACCTTCAAAGCCCTGCATGGACTTGGCCCCAACTACTCAAAAGAGCTTCTGATTCCTTACAGCCCTGTACAACAGCCCTGTTCGGCTGATGAGGGGTTGCTGGAGGTTCCAAGGGTTTTTTGAAATCTTCTGGGGCTCTAGCTTTTATGTTTATAGCCCCAACCCTCGAATTCTCTGCCTCGCTGGCTTTGGGAATGCATGACCGTGTAGATTTTCAAGCAGGAACTTAAGACCCATCTCTGGAGTCAGGCTTTTATGGTCTGAGGTTGTTGTTATTATTCTGATTTTACATATGTATTTTTTTTCTGATTTTACTGTTTATTTGTACAGCGTCTTGGTGCTTGAAAGTCACTTAATAAATAAAGTTTTTTTATTTATTTATTATTTTATTTTAAAAGGAAATAGTTCATGCGGTCCTCCAGCTAAAGGGCTGAACATAAGGGTGTCACACTGTGGGCATCAACTGTGGAGTCAGCCATCAGCAAGCTACACTGCCCAACCCTCTCAGAACCTGAACCTCCTGTATCATCAATAGTCATTTGGAGTCCCACTCTATCCAGATAAGTTGCTCACTACCTCCATTACATTATTTGGTGTATAGTTGTCTGTATCATCAGAACTGTACTGTTAATATACTTGCTGCTTAGTTCAGTCTCTATTTAAAACTGCACTGTTAGTGTGCTTGTTGCATAGTCCAATGCTTAGTCAGAGCTGCACTGTTAAAGTACTTTCTGCATAGTTCACTGCCTAGTCAGAGCTGCACTGTTTTTTTTGTGTGTTTTTTTTAATTGGTATTTTATTGTTTTTGTGTGCCCCGGTTTTCGCCCTTCCCTATTTTGGCATGAACACGCATGTGTGGAGTCACACACATGTCAATACATGACACCCTCCCTTCATGTCGCCCCCTCCTGCATGCACCATTACCAGACCTCCACCCGGCAGTGGCAAAACTATGGGGGGACAACCTCCCCGGGAGAGGAGAGCTGCCATTAGGCGGTTCAATCCAGCTCCCTCCCTACCTTCCCCGTGCCAGCTCCCCGACAACCCGAGGGTCGTTCCCAAACCTGAGTCACTGGCGTGGCATGAGATAAGGCCTCCAGTGCCTCAACCCTCAGTGCCATCGGGCTGGCCAGAGCTGCATTGTTAATGTACTTGTGGCAGAGTTCACTACCTACTCATGTATTGTTAATATAGTTGTTGCATAGTTCATTGCCTAGTCAGAGTTGCACTTTACCTGCTACATAATCCACTGTCTAGTCTGAGCTACACTGTTAGCTGTACTTGCTGCATAATTCACTGTCTGGTCAGAACTGTATTTGGTAACCATACTTGCTGCATAATCCACTTCCCAGAGCTGCACTGTTAACTGTACTTGCTACATAGTTCTATGACTGTCAGAGCTGCTTTCTTAACAGTACTTGCTGCACAGTTCACTGCCTAGTCAGAGCTGCATTGGTAACTATACTTACTGTAATAGCCCACTGCCCTCTCAGAGTTGGACGGTTAATTGCCTACAAAATGTTGGTGATTATATTCCTTGCCCAAGCAAACTACAGGACCCTGCAAATCAGACCCCAATGAACATTACTCGAACATTCACCCAGGTATACTACAACAAAACTGGCATACCCCGAAGCACTACTGAGGATGAAAATCCTATAGCCCTATGCTCTCACTGACAGGTCAGTCCTCAAATGGAAAACCCCCACAGCATGGCAGGCAACTCATTCTCATTTTGCTCATAATGAGAGGGGAGGTGGAGATCAACCCAGGTCCAACCCATAACCCTGCCAGTAACCCTATCCCTATACACAAAGGTCTAAAAATCTTTCATAGCAACATCAGAAACTCCTCCCCAAGCTTGACTTAGAAAAGACATGGGTCACTTTAAACAATACAGACTTCCTTATTCTCAAGGAAACTTGGCTTGCTTCCCGCATCACCTCGGCTGTCATTGACATCCCTGGCTACCTCTCCCACAGGCAGGACTGCAACAAAAGAGAAGGAGTACTACTCATATACTCACCTGCAAACATGACTTCAACATTTCCACTCAAGAGGCCATTCCCAAATTGCATGAGATTGTCTCATAGGTACTGCTTTCTCAGGTCCTTTCTGACATAATAATGAACATTTTACAGAAAGTGCTCGATTCTGTGCCTAAAGGAGAGCACATCATGCTAGGGAGCTTCAATGTCAACTGGCTGGCTGGGTCTAGCCCCTCTCCTCCTTACAATCTCCGCTCAAAAATCAAAACCCTAAACCTCACTCAGCTTACTTCTTTTCCAAGACTGACCTGTTTAATGATAGTTGCAGCAACCATAGCACAATTAAATGGGTGCTGTTGTCTCACTCACAAAGAATACTGGATGTAGACATGCTCCCAGACATATTTAGTGACCATTGTGTGACCTACTGTGTGAGAAAGATCAAAACAGTCAAAGTTCCTCCAAGGATTACCCTAGCTAGAAACTTCAAAAATGCAAGGCAGATGCATTTTCAGGACCTGCTGCTGGCCAACTGGGCCCCCACCCTAACAGCTGATGATGCAGATGAAGTATTGATCCTCTTTACTGCCACCTTCTCTGCAATACATAACAACCATTCTCCTGCCAAAAGATCTGGCATTCAAGGCCACCATTTGCTATTGATTACCCTGGAAATAATTGAAAGCTACTGACACAGAGATGAGGCCTGGGCTAGGCACTGATCTGTAGGGCTTCCCTTGGACGGGCATGGCTTTACATCTCTCTGTAACCTCTGCACTAAGATCACAAGGAAGGCAAAAGCCACATATTTCCAAAGCAAACTTTAATCAGTGTCAGTGGCTCAGTAGGTTGTACACTCTCCTCTGAGGCCGGAAGATCAGAAGACTGTGGGTTCTATCCCCACACCAGGCACTTGGGCTAAATCCCAATACTGACACTGTAGTGCAGCATGAGGGGGGTGCTGCACTGCACTCCTGAGTGCTGTCTTTCAGATGAGACGTTAAACCGAGGTCCCATCTGCCTGTTCTGGTGGTAATTCAGGTGAATTTCTACTTTAAGGCCCTTAAGCCCACGGACACCATTAAAGCTTATTTGAAGGAATAACCCTAAACCCAGCAAAGGGGCCAATGGTATTGACTTTAAAATCCTGAAACTGTCCATACTGCCATAGCAATCCCTTTCACTAATCTCATCAACCGCTCCCTCTGGTCAGGATCATTCCCCAACACTTGGAAAACTGCCACCATTAGACCTCTTTTCAAGTCTGGGTCCAGAAACAATGCTGGGAACTATCACCCTATATCCCTCCTAGCCCCTCTCTCAAAAATTATCAAGAAGGTAATACACACTCAACTCACCACCTACCTCAAATCACCTAACCTTCTTTCCAGCACCCAACATGGCTTTAGATCTAGTCACAGCACTGAAACAGCCCTGGTCAGGTCCACTAATGACATCCTCAAGGCTAATGATAAAGAACATTACACAGGATCTGTCTTCATTGACCTGACCAAGGCCTTTAACCTGGTTAACCATGCCCTACTCTCTGACACCCTTTGAGATTTGCATCTTTCTGATAATGTTGTCAATCAGGTCAATAGCTACCTCTCTGGCAGGTCTCATCAAACCTCCATAGATGGTCACCGCTTCTCTGCCTGTCCAATCAAATATGGGGTCCCCCAGGGCTCAGTCCTAGGCCCCCTTCTTTTCTCTCTTTTCATCAATAACCTCCCCTCCATCTGCCAATCCATTCAACTAGTCTTACATGCTGATGATGCAGCCCTTTTCTGCAGTAATGAAAACCCATCCGCTTTGTTGCACAATCTTCAATCTAACCTTTGCAAGCTACACTCATGGTTCTCCAGACATGGGATAGCCCTCAACTCCAAGAAGACCAAATTCATGGTCTTTTCTGGACCTCGTAAAGCCCCCCCCCCACCAGAGTGTCACTAGTCAACAACTCAGGTATTCCCATAAAACAGGTAAAGAAATTCAAATACCTAGGGCTCTGCCTTTGAACCCACCTCTCCTTCAACTTGCATCTAAACAACCTCATCAAGAAGGTACACACCAGACTTGGCCTCCTTTACAGGATCCATAAGTTCCTGCTTCTTGTCACCAGACTATGCCTGGCCTCCTCTCTTCTCCTGCCACTCATTGACTAAGGATCCATAGTATACTCCTCCCCCCAACATCCTCTCTACTCTACTCTAAACTAAGAGTCACATACAACAGTATAGCGCATTTTGTTACTGGACTACCCTTGAAAACACACCACTGCAACCTTTATGCATCCCTCTGCTGGCCCCCCGAAGGGAAATTTCACCTTAAATCACTATCCTTCCTTCACAAAATCCACCTTGAACTGTTGACTCCCAGCGTAAACACCCTCTTCCTGCTCACTGCTCCTTGTTGTCTGCACCATGGTCTTTAACACCCGATCTTTCCAAACTAAACTTGCCGAGAACTCAATCTCCTACGCTGGGACCAAGTTGTGCAACAGATTACCCCCTGAAATTCTGGCATGTAATACCATCCCCTCCTTCAACTCCTCCCTCAAGGCACACCTCCTTAGTACTTCAGTATGCAGCTGTCCTTCCCAGACCTAATCTCTGAATCCAACCAGACACCTTCCTCCTTTTAGCATCACCAGCTTCACCCAGCGTTGGTCCAATGCACTTCCCCCAGTTACTGCACTTATCTCTTCCTTCCCCCATCTGTCCCTTCCCTTTACCCTTTATCTGACTTACTCCTCTCTCCGCCCCTTACCCTGGAGATCTCTATCCCTTCCGTTTCACCTCAGTCACTCCCTCTACTCCTATCATTGTTTTTGCAATTTTTCTTTGCTTGTTCCCCACCTCCCCCCACTATATCCCTCCTCACTGTACTTTGGCAACTGCCCTAGTTCATTATGTTATTTGCCTGTTTCCAGGTCCTATTATTATGTAATTGCCATATCGCTGTCTCTTGTTATTGTTATTCTCATGCTGTACTATATTGTACTGTATTATCATGCTGTACTATATTCTGTTGTATTGTTCTCAGATATCTCTATGTATACATGTACTTTACACTTGACGTTTGTGAAAACGGGCATTTCTGCTCACATACCTTTCCAGTATATAAATAAAGATTGATTAATTGATGCAAAAGATACCATGGTACTTCTCGAAAAAAGCAGAGGAATTTCCCTGGTGTCCTGTCCAAATTTCTCTTATTCACTAAAAAAATACCTCCAACAGCTTAAGAGCTAGTTCAATTTCAGTTGGAATCCATCTGTACCCCCTTCCCCAGGACAAGGCTGAAAACAGGTAAAGAAAATGTCTAGTCCTCCTTCCTGGTCAACAAAAACTAAATAAATAAAAATAAAAAAGCTTGAATGTGAAGGTTTGGACTCATCTAGATTTTGAAAATCAGTCCATGGCCTCCTCAGACCCTCATCGTCTGCCAGGGACCAGGCTACTCCAAGCGGACAGCTGAAGTCTTAAGCAAGTACTTTACTGAGGGCCCGAGGGCTCTTATCTGCTCCACCCATATTTAACAGCCACACCCATCTTGAATTTTCTGCCTTCAGGCAATCTCAGTGGGTGAGGTATGCAAAGAACTATCTGTGCTGAACACTGCATCGAACTGTGGGGAAGATGGCATCTCCTCCAATTTCCTGAGGATAGGTGCCCATGTCATAGCAGCCTCTATCACCCGCATTTTTTAATCACTCTCTCATAGCAGGATCTTTCCCTCACAGCTGGAAGCATGCATTAGTCATACGCATCCACAAAGAGTGCCCTGTGGATGCTTCCTCCAACTTCCATTCAGTTTCCCAGCTACCAGTTCTTTCTAAGATCTTCAAGAGGCCAGTGAGCAGGCAAATCATAAACTTCTACTCCAGCTCTGTTTTTTTTTGACCCTGCACCAATCCAGATTCCAACCTAACCACTCTGCCTACTCCTCCCACCTCCAGGTCACTGACCGCATTCATTCTAACATGGACAAGGGCATGGGCACTGGGGCCATCTTTATTTTTTTTTATCACATCTTTATTTTTGCCTCCTTCGGTGGGCTGCCCCATTCCAACCAACTCCCCCAGCCCCATCCCCCGGAATAGCCGGTGCTACCTTGTACCCAGCCCGGGAGTGGAGCCTGCGGGGAGTCGGTCCTCATCCCACTAGCTGCCGGTGTTTTCTCCTCCAGTTATCACCCAGGAACCCCAGGAGTAGGAGTTCATGTGCACGGAGGCATGTATGTGCCCTACAGCCCCGGTAACAGCTCCTTTCCCCACCCCATGGCCTAGAACCCTTGTTCCCTCTAGCCCATGCTACTCCCAGCCTTCACTAGGAGTCACCATTGGCTGAGGGGTGCCACTTCACCTCCCCGGAGAGGAGAGTCTGCCTGTCTGCAGCTCAATCCATCTCTGCGCTCCCCCCCACTACCGACCTCCAGCGACCTAAACTCGGTTCCGAACCCAGGTCACCAGCATGCCGTGCGGTAAGGTGTCCAGCGCCTCAGCCCTCAGTGCCACCGGGCCAGCTGGGACCATCTTTATTGACCTTGCCAAGGTCTTTGACACTTTTTTCTCCTCTTCTCTAACATGGTTCTGCTCCAACCTAACCAACCAAGCCCAATGAGTCAAGCTATCCGGACCTTTGAGCCTAGCTATTGGAACATTATTGCACTATGATTGTACTGTTGCATTATTGTACCATCTGTCTTACTGTATCTTAGATCTGTGAATTCCTATTGGTTGTATTAATTTGACAAGCTGTAATGTCTGTACTACGCAGTAATTGTTGTATTATATCGTCTACATGCTTCCTACTTAATTTGTAACTGTTCTTACCATCTATTATCTGTATAATCTCTGTTTTATCATCCTCATTGTAACCCCCCCCCCCAAGTTGCACCATGAGATTAAGGTTCATACTAAGGTTGCATAAGACAGTCAAGGAGGCTAAAAAAGCCCATTTAAAGGCTGTCCCGACAATTCAGTGGAGGTAACAATGGTCACCAGCTGTCATATGTTTATCCAACCTGATCTTAAAGGTAATGAATGAATCTGCCTGCACAACATATGCCAAGCAACTTGCTGTTCAGAGTGCCTAGAAACATTTCAATAAATAAATAAATAAACTTTCTCTACCCCCTAGTGGTCAGCTTTGGAGTCCCCAAGGCTCTGTCCAGGGCACTTTGTTGTTCACAATCTTCATATATTATCTCTCACAATCTCTCTATACTGTGATATATACATGTATGCTGATGATACGGTCATCTGCACAGATAACTGAATGCTGTTGATACAGTTATCTATGCATCCGGCATGCCTGCCACTTTCATTTAAGAACCCCTGCAAAAGGACTTCTCTGCTAAACCCAAACATCATCCAAGGGGATTGCCTTGACTCTGTATCGTCATACAAATATCTAGGCATGCCTCTGGATCAGCAGCTCAATTACTCTGGACACATATCCCAAGTAACAGCCAAGTGCTACTCAAAGCTAGGTGCCCTTAACAGGGTGAAAAGCTGCCTCCAGCCACACATCAAAAAACTGGTGGTTGAATGCTCCATTTTCCCCCATTGGACTATGGCGACACAGTCTACACAGCAATTAACTCTTCTGCTCTGTCCAAATTAACAACATTGTTCGGTGCACTTTGCAGATACTTACTGACCTGTTCCCCAAGAACCCCCAATTGTATAATGTACAATGAACTTGGTTGGCTACCATCCCCAAAGAGTTACTCTCTATAAACTGTGCAAGTGGGGTCTAAGTGCTGGTCAGGTAACCTCTCTTGATACCTCCTGGATCTTTTTACTCTAGCCTCAGATCACACTTACTCCCTCAGGTCTCTGGATGGTTGAAATGTCCAGATCCCTAGATGAAGAAGAAATTCAGGGCAAGCCTCAACCACCTATAGATTTCCCTATATTTCGAATAGCTTGCCTGACAAAAATCACCACTGCCAATTTCTTTATGTCACGTAAGTGACAAATAATGGTTCAGCATGCCTTTACTGACTGCATGTCCCAACTGTCCCAGTCATTGTTCTTCTGGGTGCAAGAGCCACAGGTCTGGTACTTCACAGAGGGTATGATGAGCCACAAACTATCCCCTTTTGACCCAAGCCTACTTAGCAAACTGCCTGTTGTAGTATACATTTGTTACATGATCCGTAGATATTGTGGGTCTCTTTTGTAAGACTCCACTTGCACCTGCCAAAACATTACACCTTGTATGTATTTGTGTTGTGTTCTTATGTGATTTACTACTGCTGTTTATAAGAACACCTGTGGAAAAATGTTTTTCTGCATCTTTTTGTAACTTGTTACCTGTTCCAGTTGCCTTCCCACCCCTTTCTATCCCCCAGATCACAAATGGAAATGAGTCTTCTGAGTAGTCCTTGTTTACCTGGTAAACTATGTTTAAATAAAAAAATAAATATGGATGGAGCCCTGTTGACCTGACTCCACAGTGTCCCTCCTGTCTCGTTTACTCTTCTGAGGTGGTCTTCCTGACAGTTCCAAGGGCTAGGTTTAAATAATCAGGATCCATGCATTTGAGGTTCTTGGTGCATGGATATGGTTCACTATCACACTCCAGCAGTTCCACAGGAATGGTCTAATTGGCCAGACGTCTCTAAGCTAAGCTTCTCCCACCACCTGGGTGGGATATCTGTGACTCCACCCCATGACATCAGATTTTTCTTTGCACTGGAAGAACAGGTCACCTCCTTTGTGGCTCCCACTTAGGTTTAGTGCACCATAGATGAACTGTGCCTTCAAAGTTTTTTCAATTTATTTATCTTATTCTTGTGGTACCTTTGACTCCCCTTGTCGATCTACAATGGAGCAATGGAAGACGGGGTTCAGATTCTATGTTCAGTGTCAGCAGAAGATGTCAGTCACTAACATGGACTTGTATTGCCGGGGTGGGCAACATGACATGGCCAGGTACAACCTTTGCCTTTCAATAAGCATTAGGGAGAGGAGGGAGTGGACACAACTCCATTCTCAGTGGGAGGGTCCGGAAGGGATTGGAAGCCTTAAAGGAGAATAAGCCAATGGGGCCAGGTGGGATTCATCCAATGGTCCCAAAGGAACTGAGCACAGTGCTTGACACACCTCAGTGGAGATGGGGAAGTTCCAGAGGACTGGAGGAGGGCCGATGTGGTCCCTCTGCATGACAGTGGCAGTAAGGAGGATACTACAGGCCAGTCAGTCTCACATCAGTGGCGGGGAAGCTAATGGAGACACTACTGAAGGAGAGCCTTGTGGAGCACCTGGAGGTAAAGGGCTGCAGGACCTCTGGTAGCATGGTTTCACAAAGTGGAGGGCATGTCAAACTAATCTTATAGAATTCTTTGGCTAAGTTACCAGGGAGGTGGATCAAAGGAGAGCAGTGGACATGTCCTATCTGGACTTCAGTAAGGTTTTCGACACTGTGCCAGATAGGACAAGAAAAAAAAACATATTCAGATCAGGGTCCTGGACTTCAGGAGGGCAAATTAAAAAAAAACAAGAAACTGCTTCAGAGAATTTCACAAATGGGGGAAGTCAGAGGGGAAGTGGAGGCTTAAAGGAGAAAGATTAAGGTGGGCACAGCCCAGGCAACAGCATGCTGTTTGAAGGAAGTGAACAAGGGAAAGAGGAGGAAGAGGCTGCTATTGTGCTCTAAAGAGGTGGTAAAGGCAGTGTAGGAGAGGAAAACAGTATTAAGAAAGCACATAGAGACCCAGAAGGATGAAGACAGGGAAGTATATATTTCATAACAAAGGCAGGCAGAAAGGAGGGTGAGGGCAACTAAAGTGCTAGCAGAGGAGAAGATATCCAAGAATGTCAAAAAAGGGGACAAGACCTTCAGGTATGTGAAGGAAAGAGGAAGACAAGGGAAGGGGATAGTGAGAATCAGGAGGGTGGGGAGGTCTGCACAGAGGAAGATCAAGTGACAGCTGAAATACTGAACAGTTACTTCTGCTCAGTCTTCACAGTAGAGGGTGGGTGATGGAGCAGCATGCAGCAGTAAGCACTGGGAAGGGGGTTGGACACAAGCCCGTTCTTGGTGCAGAGGGTCTGGAAGGCTTAAAGTATAATAAGGTGATGAAACCAGATGGGAATCATCCAAGAGTCCTAAAGGAACTGACCACAGTTCTGGCTGCCCCTCTGGCAGCTTTTTTTAGCACCTCAGTGGAGATGGAGGAAGATCCAGAGGACTGGAGGAGGGCCAATGTGGTCCCTCTGCACAAAAGCAATAGTAGGGAGGATGCTAGAAACTACAGGCCAGTCAGTCTCATGTCAGTGGTGGGGAAGCTAATGGCTACTGAAGGAGAACCTTGTGGAGCACCTGGATGCTAAAGGACTGCTGGACCAGCAGCACAGTTTCACGGGGGGAGGTCATGTCAAACTAATCTCATAGAGTTCTTTGACTTGATTACCTGGGAGGTGGATCAAAGGAGAACAGTGGATGTGGCCTATCTGGACTTTAGTAAGGCTTCTGACACTGTGCCACACAGAAGGCTTGTTAAGAAACTAAGCAGCCTGAGGTTGGGGTAGAAAGTGATGAGCAGTATGTCAAACTGGTTAAGGGATAGGAGGCAAATGATGGTGGTAAACTGTAGCCACTCAGATGATAGGAGAGTGACTAGTGGGGTGCCACTGAATTCAGTACTGGAACCAGTCTGCTTTAATGTCCTCATAAGTGATGTTGTCGAGGAGGTTGTGGGTAAGGTGTGTCTCATTGTGGATGATACAAAAATCTGCAACAGGATTGACACTCAGGAAGGTGTGGAGAGAATGCAAATGAATCTGAGGAAACTAGAGGAATAGTCTAGGGATGGCAGCTGGGTTTCATTGAAAAAAGTGCAAGGTTATGCACTTAGGGCTGGGGAACACAGGGGCTGTGTATTAGATGGGGGAGAGTGGAGCTTACAGTCACCAAGCATGAAAGAGACCTAAGGGTCATCATATCTGATGACCTCAAGGTAGTTGGGCAGTGTGACAAAGCAGTGTGGTAAAAGACTAGCAGGACAATGGGGTGTACTGGGAGAAAGATATCTAGCCAGAGGAAGGAGGTGGTGCTGTTGTTGTGTCGCTCACTGGTGAGGCCCCACCTGGAGTACTGTGTCCAGTTCTGGAAGCTGTAT
This sequence comes from Neoceratodus forsteri, assembly GCA_016271365.2. Taxonomy (NCBI): domain Eukaryota; kingdom Metazoa; phylum Chordata; order Ceratodontiformes; family Ceratodontidae; genus Neoceratodus; species Neoceratodus forsteri. The sequence goes on from CM057455.1 coordinate 990,653,430, forward strand.
CTCTGCAAGGATATTGAAAGGGTGGAGGCAGTACAGAGGATAGCAACCAAAATGGTGAGTGGGTTGCACTAGAAGCCATGTGAGGAAAGGCAGCAGGAACTCAACAAGTATACCTCGGAGGAGAGGAGAGGAGAGTGAAAGGGATAGGATTGAAACTTGCAAGTACCTCACAGGAATGAACAAGGTGCAAAAGAAAGGTCTATTTCAAAGAATGGAAGGAACCAGAATAAGGGGCATGCAATGAAGCTAAGAGGGGGAGTTTAGCTGAGATGTACGGAAATACTTCTTCACAGGAAAGGTGGTGGATGACTGGAATAGCCTGCCAGAGGAGGTAGTAGGGGCAAAGACTGTGGGACGCTTCAAGCATGCGTGGTATAGACACAGGGCATATCAAGTAGAGGAACGGGGAGGGAGTGATACCTATGACCAAAAAGGGTCAGAGGTGATGGGATAGGCAGGGACAAGGGGCAGACTGGATGGACCTAAAGGTCCTTTTCTGACAACAAAATCTACATTTCCGTGTTTCATGCTTCCAGAGTCCCATGAGGACAGGAAGCTCCAGCTCTCGCTGGGTTGACCTTTGAAACAGGATTCGTAGCACAACTCCATAGGCTGCAAGAAGGTCTTGGCTGTGGCTGGGTCACCACAGCAACTTTTAGCTCTTGCTGCAGAAGTGGTGGTGGCTGCAGTGGGCACCTCCTTGGTCTCAGTGCTGTTCCCGGCTGGGGCTGCATCAGAGAGTCATTTACCAGAGGATTCTGGGACATGTATTTGGCCCTATAGGCCCTGGGGGTACCCTTGCCCACTGTTGTGGTAAGAAGCACAAGTGCTGCTGCCGGTCGTGACACTGGGAGAGATCATGGTCCTCCCCAGTCCCTCTATTTGCCTGACCTCTCACTGGCTGTCAAGTGCCCTTGGGCCAAGGGTCAAGCCAGGAAGGTCAAGGACTCTTCAGTCCCCCTATCAAGCCAATCAACTTCAACTCCATTCAAGCAGGCTGTTGAGATATTTCTTGAGCCTTTTTGACTGGCTGTTGAATGAGGTTGAGGATTCGATTTTGCAGATCCTAGCACTTTCCACCCTCACCCAGGAGGACACGGGCTGATCTGTGTCTCTGTCCAGTCCTTGGCATAAGCCACCTCTACCGGCAGTTGAGCCTTCCATGCCCATGCTGCTTAACATGGGCCAGCATGTGGTTTACCACAATTAGCCAGGAGACTTCTCTAGCCATCGACCAGCTGGTCAATGGTTGAGGTCGTAGTTGAGATCTCAATCGTGGCATTCCTGGTCTCGATGTTATTCAACTGGGAGGCATCACCATTGATGCTCTTCAAACTGATCATCCTTGGATGAGGACAGGCACCTTCACAAACTGCAGCAGGCTACAAGGAGCTCCTCTGGCAACAGTAGGCCACTGTGGTGCAGGGCAGGGGGTCTACCCTCTGGACCTGTGGTCACCTGGCTGGCACCAGTGGTACTCCCACTGGTCCACATCATGCGGTGCCCCCACCCACCTTTTTCTCCACCTCTTCAGGTGGAGCTGCCACCAACACAGTCAATGGTAGGCGCTCTCACCAAGGAGGCCCATTCAGCTACTGGTTTGCTAGGCTGGTTGTCAGTGAGGATCTCCCCGGGAGAGGATACCTGGGAGGTCAAAGATGAAAAATGGTCAAAACTCATTTTTGAGGAGTCCTCGGATGACTCAGATCACAAGTATGTGGCATCCTCTGGAACTTCCCTCCTCGATTGAGGATCAGTCACAGAACTGGCCACCAAGCATGGCCCGGTGTCCTTCGAGGATTTTCTCTGACTCTTCTCAGGGCCCATGTCTGTCTTGCTTGAGCCAGTCCAAAAGAGGGCCAAGTATCCCCTTATAGACATTTTGGACTGGCATTAATCCCCATGGATTGCCTTCACAGTGGCTAAGGGAATTTTGGGACCAGCCCTAGAGCTTTGGTAGCATCCAGCATCCTGCCTAGCACCCTCTGCCAGCATGATTCACAAGTAAACAGTCCCTACCAGATCCCTCTCTGGTTCATTGGACCACCACTCTGCAGAAGGTTGGTCACAGATTAAGTGTTCTGCAAGTCCAGACACCAGGGGGACATGGAAAATCCTCTGGACAAGGAGTCCTGCAAGACTGGCCATGCCACTATGAAAGTGTACAGTGCAGCTTCCCTGGGTCTCCATCAGGCTAGTTATGCCTTAATGATGGCCAACTTTGGTCACTCCTTGATGGGGGTCTTCAATGCAATCCTCCCTTACCTCACTTCTGATCAACAGATGGTGGTGATGGTCATCAGAAACCAGGGTCAATCAATGGCTAAACATCAGATCCAAGCAGCCTTGGATGTGGGTGACTTGTGCTCCCATGCTATGACAATGGCCATCCCCATATGTTACAGGGCCTGGCTGCATCTGTCCACCTTTACTTTACACTCTTATATTTATTAGGTAAAGATGTAAATAGTGCTGCTGTCTTTGTATTTTTCTCAACTTTTGTAAGGCACCCAGAGCCTGTGGGATAGAGCATCTAAGAAATAAAAAATATTACTACTACTACAAAACAATCAGGATGCAGGAAATTCCTTACCCATTTTATAATAATTGAAAAGTAGTAGTTGTCACAAACACACTCAGCAGGTCAGGCCCTCTGCTCCTACAGTGCCAACCTCAGAGTGCAATAGTGTGAACAGGTAACAGACAGGGTAACCCTTCTGTCTGCCTTTGGGTCAGAATCAATTTAGTCTCAAGTTCTGGGGGATTCAATCTATGAACCTTATGCTAGCGTACCCAATGTACAGGCTCAGATACAACATACCCTTTTCAGGGATTGTGGTACAATCTTTTGCCAGGGGCACCAAGCTTGGCTTCCAAAATGAACCCTTTTAACTCTATAAGAGAGCTTAGGTATATTCTTACCTTTTTACTCAAGCTCAGTAACACCATCAAGCTGTTGAACAACTGCCAGACTTAACCATCTATACGTTACATGCAAAAAAGAACTGGAAGACACCCAGGCAGTCTTTCAAAGAAAAGGTATTTTTCTAAAAGATGATGAAAATATGAAAAATGTAAACACAGAACAATATATCAAAGAGCTCACAATCATATAAAAGAACAAGGGAAGATTACAAAATAAAACTCCTACCACAATACATCTAGACCTTTGCTGTCTAAGGCATTACCTCTAGAAGTGCTTAAGTTAGATCAGAGAGCTGTCTCTTTAGAGTCCCAAGATAATAGACATTCATGTCAGACACAAGTATTAGTTTAACTCTGTCTCTCCACACCCCTTCAGTGAGTCATCTAGCTCCTCCTTTTAGAATATAAAATTACAAAAAATGAGTTCCTCTCAAGAGGTATTTTAAATAATGTGACTTCAGAAGGAAAAAGACATTTCCTAAATTATGACAATATTTAATCAAGCCTTTCCTTTGAACTGGTGGCTGGTTCCTGTTTTCCCAAGGAACACTAAAGGGTTTACAACTTTTAACACCATGTTGGTATAAAATGTTCTTCCTCTTAAGACATCATAAATGTTTATTAGACTCATCCTCTGGCAGACTCATAAAGTCACATTTCGTTTCCACTTCAAAGAGCCTAGGCATGTCATAAAAAAGTAATAAAATACCATTCTGAAATAAGTCAGTTAATTAAATGGTTCCTGGTCAGTTTACATATCCTGTAGCTTCACTGAAACCTGGGGCATTCATGGCAGCCCAGGCTGTCTTATGTGAAACAATCACATACTATATTTTTATATTACAAATATTTATTTATTTATTTGTTTGTTTTTGTTCACCAGGTAGCACACTAGACAACCAGATGCCTATTTCCAGGTGTGACCCGGGAGATTACAGAGATACATACATAATTATTTCAGAGATACATACATGATTTTACAGAGATACATACATGATTACAAGGATACAATCAAGTACAGCAGGAAAACAATAAGAGCAGGTACAAGTAAGAGCATCAGACATAAACGAGGTAAATGAAGAGATACCAGGGGACCTTATCTACCCAGTGGTAGGAAGGTAATAGCTTCATACATAGGAGGCCAGCTGTCAGCTAGGAATATCAGCCAAACACAACATCTGGAGGCTAGGGGTTGAGGCGTACGTCAAGGAGATTATAAAAGGGGGATAGGAGAGGCGAAAGGAGCAGTTAGCTGGAGCAAGGAAGGCTCTTTATTATCAGATAATCTGAACCCTTGTATGTTTCACTGGAGGGGAAGGTCAGGATACCCTACACCATAGAGCCAAAGGAACAGTGGGGCAAGCGACAGGAGTAACCTAAGTGCAGAGGCAGGGAAGGGCAGACTTGAGGAAGCCCCAGAGGGAAGCCTTAAAACAGGAATGGGAGGTGGAAGAGTGAGTGCTCATTGGCAGGGAGTTCCATAGCCTTGGAGCAAAGGTAGTAAAGGCCCGGTCACCCATCTGGGTGTGTGTTTTAGGCACCAGAAGGTCATGGGAGTGGTTGGACCTTAGGTGGTTGGAGGAGGAGGAAAGAGGAATGAGGGAAGTTGCTTGGCCAGGAGGGGTGGCAGTTCTGATGACCTTGTCAATGAAGTTGCCTAGAACGAAGGACCAGTATTTTTCCGGGGAAGCCATTCTAGCTGAGAATAGAGCTGGCAGTGGTGAGTGAGGCGGGGGCAGAGAGACCAAAGTGACATATATTATTGTACGCCGTATCCCATTTGGAGAGATTGTTTTTTGTGGTGAGGGCAAAGGAGACAAGGCCATAGGAGAGCGTAGGTAAGAGGACGCCTTTATCATACAATAATCACAACCAGTTGGCCAAATGTCATGGTAGTAGCTGTAGATTTTATTGTATAAGGGGTCCTTCCAAGGTTCAGATCACTGAAATTCATTTTACAGGACACAAAGAGCAAGAAGAGCAATTGATACCCAATAATAGCGCACTGGCAACCTACATTTAAAACGCAAATACATATTACTCACTAAAATCTATACAGTAAAGAACAGCATACAGTGTAACAACTACAGATTTAACATTAAGCTGGGCTTCTGAAGGTCTGACATGTTAGGTGTTTTCCCAGCTTTGAATTAAGAATTCCAGCTGTGGAGGAAAGCTGGGTGTAACCTGACTATGCATTCTGCAGGACAGGGGCAGCCCCCACAAAAGCCCAGTCTCAAGTGATCTTTATTTATTTAAAAGTTGATAACCGGGAAAGGCACCATTGAGCCGAGACTCATTTCCAGGTGCAGCTTGGGGAAAGGGGTTACATAGGGATAACTGACATAAAAACAAAATGGCAAGTAAGCAGTCATGGGTCACGGTTACAAGAACCAAAACAGTAGGTAACAGCCAGTTACAGGAGTACAAAATAATGACACAAATTAGAACCACAGTTACAATACTAGTACAGATGCAGGATCTACAGTAACACAAAATAAGTTAGTTTCCAGACCACTAGTCGCAGGAGCAAGGTAGACAGTTCAACACTGAGATCCCATCTGAAATTAGGGGAGAGCGGGTTAAGAGATGTTAATGACTGGGGGAAGGGGACTTCATTTAATTAAGCTGGTGGGAGATTTGGAACACTGAGAGCACCATGGATGGGGTAATAGTCTGAGGAGTCTTTTTGAGAAAGCTGAAGGAGGAGGACAGGCAGAGGTCAGAGGCGAGTTTATTTCAGAGAAAAGGGAAATGAAAGGAGAAAGCAGATAGACCAGCTGCAGAGTGGGGATGAGGGATAGAAAAGGTGCATGGATCTCTGTTGATGAAGGGAGTAGTTTGAGGTGGCAGCTTGGGAGAGGGGGAAGGAGAGGTAAGTGGGGAGGGTTCCAAACCAGAACTTTACATCAGAGAGGATTAGTGAACCATTCTCCTGTGAGATAAATGTGCAAGGCGGAATAAAGGAGGCAGTGGTGGGTAAGGGGGGGTGAGGTGGTAGCAAAGTGGCAGAAAGCATTCAGAAGGATGTCTAGTCTGGCAAGGGATGATTGAGAGGCTGTGCCATACACCATGGCAGCATAATCAAAGATGGGTAGGATAATTTTGGATACCAGTTCTCAGTGGGTGGGGAGGGAGAGGCTGCCTTTATGAAGATAGAGGACAGCCAGTTTAGGTCATAGTTTAGTGCAGATATTGTCGACGTGGGTGGAGAAGTCTAGGTGGCAATCCAGTCACACCTCCAAGTATTTGAAGGCTGGAATGTTCTCAAGGGGAGAGCTGTACAAGGTAGTGAAGATGGGAGAAGATTGGAGGGTGGCCAGTTTTTGTCTGGAGCTAAAAGTCATGGCCACTGTTTTCTTTTGCATTGAGTTTGAGTTGGTTGTCCTGGAACCAGGACTGAACTCTATTGAAGTCATCCTGGGGGGGGGGGTCTGATCACTGCTGGCAGGGGGCCCAGAAATGAAAATAATCATATCATCAGTGTATATATCTAAATTAGAAGATTTGCAGACTGAGGGGAGATTGATTATAAAGAGGGAGAAAAGGATGGGACCGATGATGGAGCCTTGGGGTCTCCGGAGAGGACAGGGAGTGGGGAGGACAGAGCATCAACTATTTGCACTGATTGCTGCATGTTATGAAGACATGATTGGAACCAGTCAACGGCAGGGTCAGCAAGGCCAGCAGATCTAAGATTTTGCAGCCGAAGGGGATGGGAGACTGAATTGAAAGCCTTTGCCAGGTCTATGAAAATGGCGGCACTAATATGACTCTAGTCCATAGCTGAAAAAATTGAATCTGTAACTCATAGAAGTGAGAAGATGGTTGAGTGTTGTTTCTTAAAACCAGACTGCACTGATGAGAGAGTATTTGTAGTGGATAGGAATTCAGACAGCTTAGAGTGAATAAGGGATTCTTGAAGCTTGGTGAGAGATGGGAGAAGGGAAATAGGCCTATAGTTTCAGGGAGAAGAAAAGTAACCTCCCTTGTGAAGAAGTAAGACCTTGGTAGATTTCCAGGCCTTCCGGATGGAGGAGGTGGCAAGAGAGAGAGCTTGAGAATGTGGGTGAGTGGGGTGGCTATAGTTGAGGGAGAGATATGAAGCAGCCTGGGGTAGAGACTGTCAGAACTGGACTTGGTAGGGTTAAGAGCAAGGAGGGCTGTGTAGACTTCAAGGGAGGAGAATGGGGGGAATTGGAATTTAGTAGGTTGACTTGGAGCATCAAATGGGACTGATGGGGGTTGAGGGGGAATAGAGGAATGGTTGTCAGTGAGAGCGCAAGTGGCAAAGAATTTTTGAAAATCTCTGTGACTGATGCAGGGTCAGAGACTGGGGAGCCATCAACTCTGAGGACGGGGAGGCTTGTTGGGCGGGGGGGTGATCAAGTAGAGAGTGGAGTATTTTCCAAAATGAGGCAGGTATGTATTGATCTTGCTGCAGGTGGTGCCCAAAGTATTTAGCCTTGGAGAGGTGGATGGCCTTTGTGCAATTATTCCTAAGGGCTTTGTAAGCCTGGAGATCTGCTTGAGATAAGGACTCTTTATAGTGGTACCAAGCTTTGTCCCTGGCTCTGCATTTTGCCAGCTGGTCGGCAGTTATCCATGGGTGATGATGTCTTTTTACTCTGGATTTCTTTAGAGGGCATGGTGATTCCAAATGTGGAAAAGAAGCTGGAGAAGAGAGATAGGGCAGAGTCAACATCATCGGCTGAAAAGATGGGTTGCCAGTCAGCCTCTGAGAGATCTTGTTGAAAGGCAGTGACATCTAGATTGTGGAGGGGGCAGGACCATATGTATTTGGGGGCAGCATGGGGAAGGTGAATCTTTCTTATGCAGAATGTAAAGCAGTGATCACTGAGGGCATCTGGTAGTGTTCTGCTGCAGTGTTACGGTGGGGGTGGTTGGATAACACCCATTCAAGCAATGAGTGGTTATGGGAGTGGGGGTTTATGTGGGTGGCTTTGTGGATCAATTGAGTAAGGTTTAGAGCTTCAATTTTAAGGAGAGTAGGCTTAGAGGAGGAGGACAGCAAGTCTAGGCTGAAATCACCTAGGAACAGCAACTCACCTTTTGCCATGTGGGATGAGACAGAAGTGATAATGGAGACTACAGTATCAGTTGTCATTTTAGATGGAGCATAAAATGCACCTATATAAAGTATGGCCAAGGAAGGGAGGGATAATAGTGCTAAGATTACTTCATGGGTGGAAATATGTCACTCTTTGAAGGTGATAGTGCAGGAGAGAGATTGTTTGATATGCAGGGCAATGCTGCCACCACGCTTGTCTAAGTCTTGACAGAATAAGTTGAACTCCGGGATAGAGAGGGAAGAGTCAGGGATTCTGGCTAATAGCCAGGTTTCTGTAATACAGAGAATATTGGGAGGGTGTTGGGTGATATAAACTTTAAAAGCATCCGATTTGGGGAGGAGGCTATGAGCATTTAAGTGAAAGGTGCGAAGACCCTTTGGCAGAGAACAGAAGTTTAGAGTGGGTCCTAAGTAGGTTTGAGCCGAGGTTGAGGGGGTTGTGAGAAGACCTGGGTTGGGATGAACATCACCAGAAAGAAGTAGAAGTAGTAGGAAAACGTGGAGGTGAGGAGGGTATCTGTATCTCCTGGGGTCATGAGGGGAGGTAGGAGTAGGTGGGGATGTGCATCAAAACAGGGCCTTGAGGTTTAGAAGACATGAAGGGAGTAGCCCAGGGTGTATGAGAAGAGAAAGGGAGGTGGGGACTGGGTAGGGAGGCAAGCAAGGGTGAGCAGAGAAACAGGAGAGAGGGAAGAGACTAAATTCAGTGGGGAAGGGGGAGGAGATGTATTGTTAGGGAGGCAGTGGGGGGCCTGCTGGGGAGAGGAGGGCCAAAGGAAAGGAGAGTCTGGGTGAGGAAGTATGGGATTAGGAGAGAAGAGCAATGAGAGGATAAATAATATGAAGTACAGTAGGTGTGTAGACACATGATGGGGACAAAGGGGATGGCCAGGAGCAGGATAGTAGGGTGAGAAAAAGAAAACTAAGACAAGTTTAATGTTAGGGACAGGAACAGAAGAAATGTCAGTGTGGGACTGTGGGCAAAAAGCCCTATATTTATTTTTATTTTAGGTGGTGGAGGCTCCACGCCAACCAGTATAAAGGAGGCAGCAGCAGCCACTTTATGCTGCTACATGGAAAGCAATGGGTGAAGAGGAGTTGAAAATTACTGGCTAATGGACAGGCCTAAGACCCACTGGGTCACGTTCCCTAGCAGAGGTAAGCTCAGTACTAACATTGACTTCCACTGGAAGAGCACTTGAGGAGCTAGTATCACTCTCAGAGCCTCAGGTTACGGGACAGATTACTGGCCTGTCCTACAGCAGACTGCACTCATTTAAAACAGGCACGTGCATATAAATCAGTCAGTCATAAAACCCATAACAGCAAGATACTAACATACTAAAATGCCAGCAGAATAGGCCTAATGGTCTTTCGTGTCTGCTCGTTTGGTCAGCCCCCACCCTGAGAGCTGACCTTGCTGCCCCCCTCGCCTTCTCTGTCTTCTCCCTTCCCAGTTACAGATATTCTCGCTGCATTGGATTTTGCTTCCAGAACCCTTCCCCTGTACCTGTCCCACCCCCTCTTGAACCCCTCCACCGTCTCTGCCTCCACCAGCCCCCTAGGCAGCACATTCCATTGCTCCACCACCCTCTCAGTGAAGTAGCACCTCCTTCTTTCTCCCCAGAATCTTCCCCCCTCCAGCTTCCACCCATGCCCTCAAAGATACCCACGAAAGATGTAGAATGAGTGATTAAAGTAGTCAAATAAGTAATGGATTGTAGGGTAAATTGCGATGCCCCTGGTGGTCTGATAGTATAACGAGCAAATGGGAAATCAGACACTTCAAAAAATTAAGTAGCTGCTGTCATGTGACCTGATGGATGTAGCTATAAATGCAAAGCACCAGATAAGGCGGGTAGGAAGCTGGTGCACAGCATCGGTGGGATAGTGAGAGAAGTAGCAAAAAGGGTGAGAAGCACTAAAGATCCCAATTGGATAGCGAGCATTACAAAGACTGCAAAAAAAGCGCCAGATTTAAAATTCAGTAGGACTCTGTTGGTCGCAGTTGTCTGAGTACCTCAGTGGCTTCAGGGATGGGTGGGTGGGCAAGTAGTGGGCTCTCTGAACCGTCGGAACAGTTCTCCAGTCAAGTAGAGGAGCCAGATCCAGGTCTGGCAAGAAGTCTGGGGAGAAAGAAGAGGGGATTAATTTAAGCAAAAAAAAAACCCAGAAAAATAGAAGAGGGATGTACTTTATAATTGGGGGGAGGGGGTTTTGTAGGAGGGGATGGAACAGAATAGAAGCTGGTCTAATTACTTCAAAAATCACAATTAGTAAAAAGCAAAAAATACATTTCAATTTCTAACACTGCTAGAATTAGAGACATAGTGAGAGAAGTAGCAAAAAGGATGAGAAGCAGTAAAGGTCCCAGCTGGTTAGTGAACATTACATGGACTGCAAAAAAGGTGCCAGATTTAAAATTCAGTAGGACTCTGTTGGTTGCGGTTGTCTGTGTACCTCAGTGGCTTCATGGATGGGTGGGCAGGTGGGCAGCTGGCTCGCTGAACCACCAGAACAGTTCTCCAGTCAAGTAGAGGAGCCTGATCAGGGGCAGGAAAGAATCCTGGAGAGAAAGAAAGGGAATTCATTTAAGCAAAAAACAAACAGATGGGGATGTACTTTGTAATCGGGGGGAGAGTTTGCAGGAAGAGGATGCAGCAGAATAGGAGCCGATTAGAATAAGGCTGTGGAAAGGCAGCAAGAAATAGCTTCAATGATCACTAATAGCTTCAAAAATCACAACTAGTAAAATGCAAAAAATGCGTTTCAGTTTCTAACCCTGTTGCAATTAGAGACATAGTGAGAGAAGTTGCAAAAAGGGTGAGAAGCAGTAAAGGTCCCAGCTGGATAGTGAGCATTACACAGACTGCAAAAAAGGTGTCAGATTTAAAATTCAGTAGGATTTTGTTGGTCGCGGTCATCTGCGTACCTCAGTGGCCTTCCAGGGATGGGTGGGTGGGTAGCTGGCTGGCTCTGAACCACCGGAACAGTTCTACAATCATGTAGAGGGGCCCGACTAGGGTGGCAAGAAGCCTAGGGAGAAAGAAAGGGGTTTAAATTTAAGCAAAAAAAAAAAAAAAGAACAACAGAAGAGGGATGTACTTTGTTTTTTTTGATTATTTGTTAATTTCCACGGCAGGGGGGAGGTTGTACCTTTGGTTCCTCCCACTCCCCATCAGGCCAGCTAGGCCAGCTGCCACCCAGGTCCCGGGCAGAACTCTAACCTCCCCGTCACTACCTACCTGGTTGCTTTGCAGTGGGTATACACCCCACCACCGCGGAGACCAGGAGGGTGGACCCAGGAGGGAGCTGGTTTGCGCAAGACCATGGCTGCGCCGGCGAGCAGCTTTCATGCTGCTGGGGATTTTTCTTTTTTAAGTGGTTCCCCTGCTGGAGAAGGCGTGCAATGATGCCAAGGGATGGAGCGTACACACAGTCGCGGTTATCTGTGTACCTCAGCGGCTTCAGGAATGGGCAGGTGGACGGGCAGATGGCTGGCTCTCTGAACCAGTGGAGCAGTTCTTCAGTCAAGTAGAGGAGCCCAATCAGGAGCTGGCAAGCAGCCTCAGTGCCTTTGGGGATGGACGGTCAGGCAGCTGACTCTCTGAACCACTGGAACGGTTCTCCAGTCAAGTAGAGGGGCCCAAGTAGGGGCTGGGGAGAGGTGATGTGGCTGGGTGGTAGCCAGGCTGAGGGCAGCCAAGATGGGGGGAATGGAAAAAGAATAACTAAAAATAAAACTTACAAAGCCCTGAACAAGGGTTTTTTTCTCCCCTGCTGTGTGCCTCCTCGAGACGGTGGGCCATTAACACGCAGTCAAGCATGTAGCAGGTGTGCACGCTATAAGGCTCCATGCATTTCCCATCCCACTTCTGTCCCCACTAAGCTTGCACCATCTGGATACCCCCAGGTGGCATTTAAGTGGCAGGGAGCATACTTCTTCAAATGAGAAGGTGCACCTGAAGATGCTCCTGTCCCATAGATCTTATTGCCTTCAGTGAGGTATACAAGGCAGGACCTCATGGAGGTACTGGGACCCCATCTTGTTCACAGCTTTGTAATTTTTTTTAATTATTCTTTTTCCATTCCCCCATCTCAGCTGCCCTCTTCTTGGCTACCACCCAGCCACACCACCTCTCCCTAGATCTCAGAGAATCCCACTTACCTGCCCTGTATGGTAGCCCTGTCTTAGTGGAGGTGGCTGTACCCCCTTCCAGAGTTCACCAAGATGTGGCAGTAGGGCTCATCTGTGCTGGACAGGTGGTACAGGGTCCAAGTATACCAGTATCACCCTGTCAAGGAGGGAAGGGTTTTTTCTCCCCTGCTGTGTGACTCCTTGAGATGGTGGGCCATTAACACGCAGTCAGGCATGTAGCAGGTGTGCACATTATAAGGCTCCATACATTTCCTGTCCCACTTCTGTCCCCACTAAGCTTGCACCATCTGGACACCCCAAGGTGGCACTTAAGTGGCAGTGAGCAGACTTCCACCCACCTGGAGAAGGTGGAGCATGACCTCTGGGACACTCAATCATCCTTTCACTGTCTGCTCCCAGTGGCAATAGCTTGTTCCTGAAACTGGTTCTCTGGTGTCACAAGGAATAGCTGTACCACTGCACTGATGACCTGGCTCAGGGCTTTGTAAGTTAATAAAAGAAACAAAAAACTTGTAGTTTAACTGCTGTCTAACAGGCAACCAGTTCAAAACCCATTTTGGCAGGGTGATGTGTTCTGACTTTCAGATGGAAGCCAGAAGTCTTGCTTCAGCATTTTAGATGAGCTGCAGACAGCGGAGAAGTGCACTACAGTAGTCTAGCCTTGAAGTCCAAAAGACCTGCACTAGGTGTGTGTGTGTGTGTGTGTGTGTGTGTGTGTGTGTGTGTGTGTGTGTGTGTGTGTGTGTGCAGATCAGCAAGATCAAAATAAGGTCACAGCCTGTCAATATTTTTAGATGTGTGCCAGTCCGGTGGCATGGAGGACTGAGGCGCTGGATGCCTTACCTCCTACCAGGCAAGTGACCTTGGTTCAGGAATTAACCAGTGTCACTCAGGGGCTGGCTGGAGTGGGGAGACTAAGTGTCCAGAGACTACTTTCCTCCTTTGTGGTGGGGGGATGGTGTGCTCCTCTGCCTTACTGACATCTAGCGGTGGCTGGGTGTCAGTAGCAGTGGATGACTCTAAGAGGGCTGGGCACAGGCACTGAGTGTGTGTGGTGTCTTCATGCCACACATCCCCACCATCACACATGTGCTAACCTGAGAGACCAGGGTGAAATTAAGAGGAAAAAACCCTGCTGGCAAGATGATGCAAACCAGCCTGCTGTGGGCCCGGCACCACTGACCATCCCCTAGTTCCAGATCTGGATTGGGTCACAGGTGATGAGGAGGACAGACCTTCCCCTCCTGGCTCTGCCATGGGGGAGCAATCTGTGGAGGACCTCAGGAACCAGGTAAGCCCTGGGGATGGTGGGGGATGGGGCTGGATGGGTTGGGGAGCCAAAGGGGGCCAGCAAACACAAAAGACATAAACACAAGGTGAATTATAATCTATGTATTTTTAGAGGAAACAAGCATCCTCCTCCCAGACTGCACAGTTCCTAAGCAGCCTTAAGCTGAGAAACACTGAGGGCCTAATCCACAAAGGTGGTCAAGATTCATACAAAGGAAATGTGCACATCACCCAGTTTCCCAAGGTGGGTGGAGTGACTGCCATGTGAATAGAGTTGTGTGGAGTGGCATGTAGTGTGAAAGGACTGATTCCATGGGAGTATGGAATGTCCCTTCAGCCCACCATGTAAGGAGGCAGAACACCTCAACCAGAGCAACAAGGAAACAAATGTGAATAGGGCTGCACGTGTAGCCAGTGCCAACAGCAACACACAGCCACTGCTGGGAATACTGTAACTGGTGGGACAGACAACTGTGTAACCTGCTGCAGAGCAGAAGAATGGGAAAATAAGAACAACACTGCATGTTAGCTTGTACAATGCCACATAGACACTGCACTGTTGCCCACAACACCCATTTGGTCGCTGGCAATAGCAACTATACCTGTATACCACATTGCACATATGTAGTACACTGCATGCATGCCCCATGGCATCCCATCAAATACAGTTCCATCACCACTGCCATCGATTTTCTAGCTTTACCCATCACTAATTTCAATAAGCATGCATACATTTCAATTCAGTGTAATACACATTGTTCATAGGAGCTTTGACTGACCCCTTAAGAGATGTCCATGTGATATGAATGCACATTGTCTTGTGGGGAGGGGGTTGCACTACTGCACTGGGCCTGTGACCACTTCCTGTACCTTGTCACATTAGTGATGGGATGCATAAAGGTGATGAAGCCAAAGCTACAGTCAACATCCCAGTGCATCCTTGAAACCCTCATCAGTGTGTGCAATGGACTCAACGATGAACAAGGTTGATACTGTCTTGTGGTGGAGCTGCTGTGGGTAAGTACAGCCTTGTAAGACACATCTGTCATTTGCAGAAAGTGTTGTCTTGTGTCACGAATGGTCACTTCTATATGTCACTGCAGACCAGTTTCAAATGATAGTGCCCAGGTTCTCAAGTGCGGCATACCTAGATGCTGGCACTACAGGGAGTAAGAGAAGCAGAAGGTGGAAGTGGACAGGTAATGCTGGTAGAAGGAAGATGTAGACATGAATAATATTGGATTCTCTTGTTTGGGAACCTGGGGTTAACTGTCTCAAACAAGAAGGAACACCCCTCCCCAGGAGGGCCAGCTTTTGAGTGCTGGGGCACTGGTAAATGCTGAAAGGGCCAAGGGTCTGCATACTGAGACCTAATGGTTAGCCCAGGTAGGGGCTATGGAGGCACTCATGTACCTGTGGCTTGATGCATTCCTGTGGAAGGGACAAATCCATCTAACCAACTAAGTAAGCCCAGGGAGCCACATGGGACAAGCCTGCATGTGGTGCATCCTGGTTAATGGCATCAGCAACCATGGGCCAGATGCAGTACATTTTACAATAAACAATTTATTGTCTCTATATTACTGTGCCTGTGCCTTCTTATTGTTACAGAGCATGCGTTCTGCTTGGGTTATTGGGGGATGGCTAGTCAATGGCAGTCACAGATGTGTCTTATGTGTGGTGTGCTGCACTGCTCATGTGACATTATGTATTTTAGTACTAACAGTCCAGTACTGAACTGTGGTTATACTACTTCTTGTGTGTTCTGTGCCATTGCTAAGGGACTGTGCCATTGCTCCTGTAGCCCCAGAATCATTTAGTTATGAACATATCTCTCAACCTTTTGTTACTGAAATGGGGGACACAGAACTCAAAATGAAGGACAGTCAGGGACACTGACCCTCCTAATGAGGGAGAACCCATCACTCATGGCGATACAAGCTTGGAATGCTATGGAAAGCAGTGTGTTTACTTATGCAAAGTTTATTTCCAATTTATCATAATTGAATAGTATCAATTTCTGCTTTAAAGTCTAAATTTACAGCACGTTCTGTATGTGGACAGCACTTTTTCCATGAGGGATGGATGAGAAATCGAGCAATTGTGAGGAGTAAAATGAGAGATGTCCCTCATAATTAGGGACAGTTGAAAGATGTGGTTATGAGGACTTTTATCCACACACATAGATGTCTATTGGTGCTATGGGTTGGTGTCCACATAAGTGAATCATGTGCATGTCTGGATACATGACCAGATGGCACTCCGCACTGCCAAGATAGAGTAGTGTCATTTCACCATAATCATAGGGTTTGCATAATCCCATTTTAGCAGAATCACTTGGGTTGCAAAGTTACCCACTCACCATATTTGATGTAAATAAGTTCTCGGGAAACCTTGCTTTAGAGATTTCCAGGGGTTGAGATATCATTTGGGTTGTAAATACATCATAGGGGTCTCAACCGCAACCCTTGGCTGCCACTAAATGATGTCCGCACCAAGATGCAGATATGTATGTATGTAGTGTACTGCACATCCACACTTTAAACAGTGTACACTGTAGATCTGTGTGTGGCTGGTCTCCACAATTTTTCAATGTAAGTGCCTCAGCACTTGAATTATGCAGCTCGATATCCCTCCTGGACCTTTCTCTATCATGCACTATAGTATTGGCTAAGGTGACATTTGAACTGGGGATCTCATCTCTCATTGCTGTGTGCTACAACTATACTACCTTTCCACATATCATAGCAGTTGGTTATACTGACTCCCCTTCCACACCTTGTCTGGTAAGAACCCTTTTAAACTAAACAGTACAGCTGAAAGTGTGTTTAACGAATGGTCATTCTGTATTTCACAGCCCAAAATGTGGTCTTAACACTAGACTCCAGGCCATATTCCAATATAATATTCCTTTACTGCAATAAAGGGAACAATCAAACAAAAATACTTAATTATACAAAAATGAAAAATAACAAAGCAACACAGATGAGAGGACAACATAACTGACCAATTCAATGTAACTAGTAAACATGATGCATTATGTCTTCCCATTTTTAATTTTCAGTGCATGCTTCTGATATGTAAACAGTGTTGGTAGCCACAGTAGCACCATCAAGCTAAAATTAATGAAAAGAAAAACAGAATAAGAAAAAAGAACCCTAATTCTGACACTAAGACAACATGAACCCCCACTTTAGTTTAGAAGGGACTAAATCATCCCATGAGGTTGTTAGCTACGTTCATTTAATGGTACATCTTTAAAACGCATTACTTAAAGCTGATTTGCAGATGTTAATGTTGGTACTTCAGATACAAAATGCTTGCTTTTGAAAGTAGTAGCTTTTCTCATTGACCTCTAAGTCCTTGTAATGCATACTTAGATTTACTTAAAGAGATGTCACAAAAGTTTAAGACCACTTTATATTGACAAGTCATATATAACATCAGTTCTTTGAAGAGAGAATGGTGTCACATTTCAGCTGTAAAAACTTTATTAGGTGAGAACCTTGAGAAACAGTTCATCAATCTTCTCTGATTTTACTACTGTAAGCCTAAACACTTTACCTAACCATCCAGGCAGCAATCCATCACACGTACATACACAGTATACCACTGTTCACTGTCCCATGACCAGCCATCAAAATGCTGACTTGTTTAATAAAAGAGTTGGTAGAAATTCAGAAAAGCTTAGGTAGTAGAAAACTATTTGGCTTTCAACTTGCAATTACGCTATCAGATATGAACGTTAACAAAGTCCGTGCATTTTGTACAGCTACCTTTCTAGAAACATATACAGTGGTCCCTCTTTATAGAAAACACCTCTGGAGCCAGCCAAGCTGTTCAGTACAGTTAGTGTTCACTATAGTGATGTTATGTTTGCTATATAGATATGTAAAAATCAGTAACACATTGGCATGGGGGATTACATAGTTCTTGTTTTGCAAAAACTTAGTTTGAAATAATTGTCTGAAATTATCTCTTCACTGTTTTGTGCATTATATGCTTTAAAATGAGGCATTGTGGTTTAGTGATTGGAGCCCCAGCTTTGGAGGCAGGAGATCACAGGTTCAAACCTCACTAAAACCAAATACTTATGTGACATAGTAACATAGTAATTTAAGGGCAGAAGGGAGGCTAGATTCATCATATCTGTCCTCCTTGTTTCACAAGTAGGGACTGTAACAAGTATTCTGTACAGATGTACTAATTCATAAGGATTCTCTGCCTACTCTTTTATGCAGGGTATCTGTTGATCCCCTTGGTAAGCAGAAATTGTCCAGGCTTACGTTGAAGCCCTGTACTGTCTTCATTTCCACTGTCTCAACTGATAGGCTGTTCCACAGATTCTCCACTCACTGGGAGAAAAAAATTGCCTCCTAATGTTGCCCAGAAATCACAACCTCTAAACCTTAGGGCATGTCCTGGGTCCTGCTGGAATACACCATATCAAATATCTCCATGCTGTATGTGCAATTTTGTTGATACCTTTAAGTATGCAGAAAACTGAGATCATCTCTCCTCTCAGTCTTCTTTACTTCAGGGTGACCATGATACGAACCTTTTGCTTCCCCTCATAGTTTTTGGACTCCATACCCCTGAGCATGTTGGCGAACCTGCACTGCATCCTATTGATTGATTCAATGTCCTTTTCCCCTAAACTGCATGCAGTACTCCAGCTAGGGCCTGTCCTGGGCCTTGGCAAGTAACTCCCTTTCGATGCAGTCCTTCATTCTCCTGGCCCTCTTCACAATAGCCACAGACTGCATGCCATGCCTCAGCCCCTGTCTGTTATTATCGCAGGTAATTTTTCTGCTGTGCTGCTGGAAGAGGAGACACACAGTGTGTAGCTGCAGCATCTGTTTGTTCTGACAAGTACAGCACCTTACATTTGGCTACACTGATTGTGAGACTACAGGTCTCTGACCCATCACTCAGGTTATTCATGTCCTCCTAAAATTTGTTCCCATCCTCAAGGGATCCCACCAACCTGGCCATCTCAGTGTCATCAGTGAATCTAAGCACCTGCTGCAAATTTACTTTATAATGTTCAGTCAGGAAATACACACTGTGCCAAAGCTCCTTCACACATCCCTGGAGAAGAACCACTGGGTTTGAAACGTTAGGGTGTTTGATGCTAGTCACTCCGTGTTTAGCAACTCAACCAAATAAACAACCTCTATCTAAGTTTACCTTGTAACAGCAGTTTTTATTTATATGTGCAGTTTTTTTTTGTCTGGTCTGCTGTCTTGGAGTTGAAATTTGCAGCATCATGCAGACTGTGCACTGGAATTTTGTTTTTCTGCATCCTAGGAGTACAGAGAGGTGTGGTGTCTTACTAAGGATCACACACTATGCAAGCACTGGTTGTGGCGTTCAAACCTGGGTCTACTTGGTATCCATGTTCACAGCTGGGTGCTCAACCTCTATGCTATTCTGGCACCCAGCTTCCAGATCATTAATGAAAATGTTTAACAGCAGTGGCCCCAGCACTGCTTCATGACAAATGCCACTGAGAACATCTCTCCGCTTGCTGTAGTGACTATCCAACATCATTCCTGTCCCCAAGTCAGTTAGAAACAACCTTGAGTATATTTCATGTACACCAAAGTGTTGTACTTTGCCCAGAAACTTGTCCTATGTCACAGCATCAAAGGCCTTGCCGAGGTCCAGATAGATGACATTCGTGGCCCTGGTCCTGTCCACCTCCCTGGTCAGAAAACCCAGAATGCATAAAACATCCAGACTGTAACTGCTAGTGTTAATATTTATTGTGCTCATGTGTATTAAATGAACAACACTAGACCCCTGCGCTTCAAACCCTTGCGGATTATTCTTCGGGGGGGGAATGGATCTAGTTCACCAGATCACCATTTAAGTGATATGTTTAAAGTAACAGTATCTTAATGCATTGTTGCAGGTAGTAATAGAACTAGACCCCCTATATCCAGCTAACAGACATAGACAAATGTACAAAAATGTATGTGATAGCGTGCAATAGTAAACATAAGGATGGTCAAACAAGTGAATCTAAATAATTAAAAAGGAGGGGGGAAAACAAAAATCAAGTTTGTTGCAGTATTTATAAGTATAGAACTCCGAGCTGAGTTTTCTAATTAGGCAAATCTGAGAGATAAATAACTACTGGATCCATGCAGTGAAGCAGAAAGGGAAACAGCGTAGTGGGACCTCAAAGAGCAAAAAAAAAAAAAAAAACACAAGGGGAGATAAATAACAGGGAAGGTATGGAAAAAAAAAGTAAGCATTTATACGCTGAGTCAGAAAACACTAATAATAAGCAGTTTTCCAAACCAAGAACAATTTTTTTAAAGCTAACAAAGTTTTTATGGAAATATTTTTTGGGCCTATTATACCAGTCAGTTTTTAAGCTTGGAAGAAAGGTAACAGGTCCCAGCTTCAGAAAAAAACTGTACTTGGTTCACAAGAATGCCTATTTTGAGTATGTTTTCTGACTCAATGAATAAATGCTTACTTTGTTTTTCTCTACCTTCCCTGTTCTTTCTCCCACCCCCTTTCTTGTTTTTCTCTCTTTCTGGTCCCACTACACTGTTTCCCTTTCTGCTTCACAGTGTGGATCCAACAGTTATTCATCCACTCAGATTTGCCTTATTAGAAAACCCAGCTGGGAGTCCTATACTTAAAAGTACTGCAGAGGACTTGCTTTTTGCTGTTTTCTCTCCTCCCTTTTAATTATTTAGATTCACTTGTTTGAACATAGCATAGCATAAATGCTCTTCCCAGCTTCCCCATTACAGAGCAGACTCTTACAGCAAAAGCCCTATAATAACATGTCTTCTTGAGCAGTATCTGAAACAGAGACCATTAACGCCTTGCTAGCAGGGGCAAACAACGCCAGACACAGGTTTGCAATGTATGGCAACACTGTTACAGTGCAGATGGGAATCTGGCAATATTTTTGCTGTTGATTTTCATTCTGAAACTGAATCCAACACAAATGTAACATATTTATTTAACCACCTAGAAAGAATTAAGCTAACTGAAGTTAAACTATATTATACACAGCAAAGCCTCAATAAATACAAGTCCACTGTTAATATTCCAAAAGGTCTATGTATAGACAAGGGTCCAGCTGGTGGGTTTCTCAAGGAGAGTTATCAAGAGTGGGGGGAGGAAGTTGTGAACATTTGTTCTTTTACCCTAATTGATATACTTTCAGACCAAAATGAAGAAAGACATACACAAATACTCAATGATATTGAAACATTGGAGAATCAGATACAGTCAGGATCTCAAGAACAAGATTTCAGTGACCTAAACAAGAGGCTCACTAATAAGGTAACTTCACATGAAAAACAGATTGTTCAATGGAAACAAACTAAATGTGCGAGAGACATCACTGACTACTCAAACAACCAAGTATACAACTGGGACCCAGCCAGTGTGCAACACAGAGGAAGGTCACGTGCCAGGAACAACAGATCTAGGACTGGACAGAAAAGTCGCTCGATATCTGGAAACAAGAAAAAATCTACACAGAACAATAGCACCACTGGACATACAACCAACAGAGTCACTTTTTTTGGTGCCAGGTCAACCTTCAGAGGCTCTATTACCAGAAACCCTCACTGGAGCAATACCCAAGACAACACAACCCCAAACCTATACCGTAAAAGGAGGAACTGCAGGTCAAACAAAAAGAAATGCTCATAAAAAACAACCAGAATCACGTCAGCACGACTTGCAGAACAAGGACAAGTGATTAACATCTCTTCGATCACTTTAAGTGAATCTCAAATCAGTGTACTTTCCCAAGGACTCTCTTTTGTTCCTGATCGCCCTATAGGTAGATTCAGCTTAGAAGCTGACCTTCAAAAAATATTTTGTAAAATACGTTGGAGAAAATTATTTTCAAAGAAAAAAGGCATCATAGGGCATGCTAATAGGCCCCTGGTTACCCCACCATCCACCTCACCCCCCTGCCCCTACCCTTCCCACACCAGCTTGACAAGGCCTATGGCTGCTACTTCCTACCTTTCGTACCCCCTATTTCCACCTCCCCACCCCCTACCCCTCCCACACCAGCTTGACAAGGCCTATGGCTGCCACCTCCTACCTTTCTTACCCCCCACCCACCTCACCCTCTGCCCCTACCTCCCACACCAGCATGATAAGACCTATGGTTGCCACTCCCTACCTTTCTTACCCACTACCCACCTCACCCCCATCCCTACCCCACACACCAGCTTGACAAGGCCTATGACTGCCACTTTCTTTCTTCCACCTTTATCCTTCCCCCTCTCATCTACACTTTCCTCCTATTAGAATGATAAAACTGCATAAAGACATATATGTAACCCCAGGACCCCTGCCTTTTTGCAACACGACAGGTGGCATGCTGTTGAAGCTGACAGCAGTACTTGGTGGGGACTGGGTTCGGGGATGATTAGGTTAGGGGCACCCAAGTAAATCCGAACGCAGGAAGCAATAACTGTAATGTCCAAAACCAGGAATGGGATTCTACAGTGTAGCTTTTATTCACATCCAAACTGAACAAACAAAGCATAGATGGACCCCCATGGGGCTACATTCCTGGTAATGCAGATTAGAGACAACAGAACACTTCTTCACATTTCCAGCGCTCAGGCTCTAAACCCACCAGGCACACAGCCCAGACTTGCACGCAGCTTTGGGTACACAGCCCGACTTGTACACTACTTGGGTTTTCCCCATGGCCCGGCTCCCCCGCCAGCCACTTGATCCGCAGTCCTTTATGGGAATGAACCAGTCTTCCAGTTGGTGACTCCCCAAACCACCTTAGAGCCTTCGACTCCTAGAGGGAATTTTCCTTCCATCCCACGTCTGGGTACTTCCCTCATCATTGCCAAGTGCATGAGGCAAAGTAGAAATCCACAGAGCAAATCTGTAGAGGTGGACCTGGTTACTAAAGATGGGGGGTCTCCCACCTCCAGCTCCCACAATCCATACCCAGCCATTTCTCTGGAAACTAAACAACTCTTTTCTGAAAGCTTGGCAATGTAGATTACTGGGTAGACGTATGTCACATCTCCTCTACATGTCTTGAATTCCCCTATGTGCAGGACTTGAACATACTTTTACTTTTGGCTAAGTCTATTGCTCTAGGCCTCCCACTACTTCAGTAGTCCAATCCCTACTTTTACACAAGTCCCAGGGTGAAACATGGGCCCTTTAGAAAGAGCAGAACTCACCCTCCGGTTGCAGGTGCCCCACAAGCGAATCACAAAATCTTCTTGTTTCCCATACTCTTGGACAAAATAAGGCAGCTTCTCCACTAGCAGTAGCCAGTGGGTTGCCCCTGGAAATGCAGGAAAACCTTCCTGTCCCATCCCCTGAGGGATGGGGCACAGAGACCCGAATGAGTGGTCTCCACCACTTTAAAAATAGCTCACTGTGTCTCTCTTTAGGTGGAAACACACACCTTTCCCTACCTGTAGCCCTATTTCAGGGCTGAGGCTCCTAGAGGCTCCTGAGGCTCCTAACACAGAGCTGCTGTGCTCCTCTCACAACAAGCTCCAAACTCCAACTGACTACAGACTACTGTTCAAATCTCCCAACATTCTACTCCAGCTCCCTGCTGCAGACTCCATTGTGGCTTATGCAGCTGCGACAGTTCTATGGTGATGTCATCCCTCAGTCTAAGCTGAGAACAGAGTGAGACAGTGTGAAATCCATTTAACTGGAGTTTCACAAGCTGCTTTCCCTGCCTACCACTAGGTCTTACTGGGATTCTAGTAACCCCGGGTAACAAGGGGGTTACACTCGCCCTTGACCAGGAAAATGACTGTCCATGAGTCATTGTTTATCCAACTTAGGCCCTCCCACCCTGTGTGCTACCTGCGGAGGGGGGGGGATCAGGCCCCCTCCTACCATGTGCGAGCACAGGCAGGCAACACTAAGGGCCTAGAGGCCTTTAGCTGACATTTCAGCCTCTACTCTACCCATTTACTATGGACGCCTAGTGGCTCTGGTAGAACTGTCCAGAGCATGGCCCTAAAAGATCAGCACTGCAACCCCTACTGCAGGTCAGGGACACAGCCTGTCTATCCCCCCAGCCCTCTAGGAAAAACTTATCTGCTTCTAACTTAACATCCAAAAACAAAAACAACCTGGGGACCTCCCCGACCTTGGGCACCCTGCAACCACACACCAAGAAACTAATACCACATTATTACTTCATTGTACTGCCTCCCTACCCCAACAACCACACCTGTGGAAGGAAAAGGATTAATACAGTAACATCAACAATAACAACACCACAGTACTTTAAATTACTACACACTAAAGTACTAGTGAGGAACTCCGATGAGCCCCTCAGCCTCTTCTTGTCTTCTCTTCTATCTTCTCCAGGAACACCTGCAAGAAAAAGAAAGACAACACACACTCCTAATCTGCATAGACAGTCTACCTAAACCCCTACCATCAAAACACTGAAGAATCCCAAAAATATTATTTATTTATTTTTTTTAGAAAAGGTAGAAAACAGTATATACATTAGAAAACAGTAGAAAACAACCACATTAGTTACAATACACATTTGGGGGGATGGAGTGCCCTTAAAGTCCCAACTAGTGACCACGGTGCCAGAAGACTAGTCCATTAAAGAGTCTCTCCTGGGCCAGAGCCCGGTGAAGCACAGTTCTAGCAGGGCCAAAGTCCCGAAGGGGAGAGTCTTTGAGGACAGTTCACACATTCTGGAGTCTGCTAGTGTAGGGTGTGTACTGCAATGTCATAAAGATAGAAAAGTTTGGACTTACCAGCCCCTTGTAGAATGAAAAAATCTGAACTGACCTGCACCTCAGCCGAAGACTCTGCCTGGCAGCACTTCTTCCGATACAGCTGGGCGGACATCTACTGGGAAACACAGGAGGGCATATCTGGGAACTGCTGGGGTGATGTCATCTCTGGAGATGGAATCTTAGAACAGGAATAAAAAGGAAAACAGTTGGTCTGACATCATCTGATTACCAGGCGATGAAACAGGATACAGCTGGGCTAGTGTCCTCTACGGATCTGAAGTCATCTGGTGGGCCAGTCGATGGATTCTGGAAAGGCCAGTACACTGTAGAACTGTTGAATGTGGCACACCCGAGTCCTGGATGTCCATATTGATGGATCAATAAAAAGGCTCTTCACATGCTGGTGTGGCAGTATTGACTACCACTGCTCGGCCTTCCATTTAGTAGGCACGGGCACATTTGCTGGGAGGTCCTTGCATTGAGGCCAATAGTACCGGGGGTCAGGAGCTTGAATTATTACCCCGTCTGGGCACACATAAGTCACACAGTGGGAGATTTCATGTTCCTCTCCGTCCACTATTTGCACTCTATCCATAAACAGTGTCCTGCCTCTCTTTCACTGAGTATATTTTTCATGAAACAGTCTGTTTCTGACATGCTTGTTTGCACCAGGATGCACACATTTCATTGCTTCGGCCCAGATCCAGTATTTCCTGCTGTTCTCAATCTCCTCCCAGACTCTCCGAGGAAAGGTCATCCCATAGATCTCATTCGTCTTCCTACGAACCAGTCTCTCCTCCTTACTAGCTTTGGTCAACCTGAGACCGCTGGCCTGGCTTGGGGGTGGCCAGTCCTGGTTCTGCCAGCTACGCATCCTTAACGAGATTAAAAACGGATCCCTGACTTCTTCTTCTTGCATAGCCAGGGCAGTGGCATCACCATTCTCTTCCAAGCATTCCTCCGAGGCAAGAGCTTGAGGCTGTGTACCCGTTCCTTTTTCACAAGACCACACAGGTTCCCCCTCATCTTCTTCCTCACTAAGGATCTGAGCCAAGGAGTGAGCAGTTGTCCTCACTCCTAAGACTATCCGCTCATCACTAGGCACAGAGGTCAACACCTCCCATTCAAAGGCCTCCCGCAACTCATCTTCTCCTATGAGACTTGGGCTAGGCCCCCCCTCCAGGGGTCTACTGATGCTTTATCTGAACTTTCCTTCTGAGATCCAGCATCCGAACCTTCAACCTCTGGTTCTGTCTCTAAATCTGTACCCTCTAGCTTTGTGCCACACTCACCCGAGGGGCCTTCTTCAACAGGCTCTGCCTGGTACTGTGTGCTGCCAACTGCAGATTCCTGAACCTTTGTCCATGTGGGAGCCAAACAAATCTGGGGCACTTTATACAAGCCATATTTCTCTAGGCATCCAGCACAGTGAGGTATCATGAAGACATCCCTTCCAGCATTCAAGCATATTTGACACACATGCACTGGATATCCAGGAATCGCCACATGAGGAGGCAGTTGTCCTCCATAACATCACTTTTCAATGTCCCTTAGTCTATTTACTGCTGCTGTCACTGCAACCCGGGCATGATCCTGGTAGTGAGCTAGTCCTGAGGCCATAACTGCAGAAAAAAAAAAAAGCTCACTGTAACTGAAAGTTCCACTTTTTTGAACACTTTCTTTACTTTTAAAATGGCTCCTCTGCTGCTGTTTACTTTATTACCCCACCCTGTAATGGCGGCGGCAGCACTCTTGCGCATCAACATTCAGAAATTGGGTCAAGCCACTGCGCATCCGATTTACACACACTACTGATAACTTTTGCTCAAACTGAACAAACTTGCACTGTTTTCTTTCTAACACATTTACATGATTTTCCACGGACTTTTCACTTGCTGGAAACATTTCTTTAACTCACAGTCCCTTAAAGCTTCAGGTTTTTAAGCACAGGATTGCCTGTAAACTAGTGCTGCACATTTGGCTACAACTCACAGGTCTCTCTCTGGCTTTAAACTTTTAAACTGATGCTGAACTCATAACCATGCACACAGTCAATGGCCCTAGCAGACTTGCCTGCTGTGGAACTTGACTTTGTCGTTACTTGCAGCGACTACACTGCCACACATATTTAGATGGCTTTTGCAGAAAATCACTGTTTGAGCAATTATCACTGTTGGTACTTACTGTTATCAGTAGCTGTTAGCTGCGATGGAAAAACGGCCTGCAGCCAGTCTTGGAGGCCTCAGAAGGAAAACAGGTGGGCAGTCCTGCCGATCGTCTCTTCGACCACCACACTTGCAATTTAGACGATCGATATGCGGGTTGACCCTGATTTTAAACGAAACAGTTTATTTTTATATGTTTTACAGCGCTTTTTAATCTCTGTGACATTCCTCCACAAGCCAGTACACGCACTCCACTCACACTCCCTCTCGAATGCTGGGGCAGTCACTGTAGAGCTGGCTGAGGGGTGGGACTGATTGCAGCCTCATCAATCACACGACGCCATGCAAATGAGCCTCTTCTTCCTCGCGAGTGCTCGTTTCCTCACGGTGATCATCAAGCAGGCAAATTTAAACTGCAGAAAGCATTTTTTTTTTTCTTCAACTGACTCCACGGCGGGAGCCCATTTCAACCATTTAGCATGACCATTTACAACTGCAAGTCTCTCAGTTCATTCAAAAAGCACTTCCAACGTCCAGGGAACAATTTTCCTGTTGCTACCCCTAGTCTTCCACACTTTTCTTTACCTCACAGTTCTTTTAAAAGCAGGCAAAAACACTGTAAACAATTGATGCAGGACAAGGGCACACTCTTTTAGTTTTACTGCTCCTTGGTAAACAGTTGGCAATTTAAACAGCAGCACAAGATCCACAGCACACAGCAACACACTAGTTAACCTTGCTTCAGCTTTTTAGGCTACCCATTGCCAGATAACCAAAACGCTAGCCCCTTGCCCGAGCACCTTTCCTCCCAGAATTAAATCCAAGGTGGTGCCACCATTTTTGTAACCCCTGGACCCCTGCGTTTCTGCAACATGACAGGTGGCATGCTGTTGAAGCTGACAGCAGTACCTGGTGGGGACTGGATTCAGGGAGGATTAGGTTACTCGGCACAGGGGGCCTAGGTTTGGCTACTCTGCACAGGTGCACCCAAGTAAATCTGAACGCAGGAAGCAATAACTGTAATGTCCAAAACCAGGAATGGGATTCTACAGTGTGGCTTTTATTCACATCCAAACTGAACAAACAAAGCATAGATGGACCCCCATGGGGCTACATTCCTGGTAATGAAGATTAGAGACAACAGAACACTTCTTCACATTTCCAGCCCTCAGGCTCTAAACCCAGCAGGCACACAGCCCAGACTTGCACGCAGCTTTGGGTACACAGCCCACAGCTTGTACTTGCAGGTTTTCCCCATGGCCTGGCACCCCCGCGGCCACTCTGATCCATAGTCCATTATGGAATGTGAACCAGTTTTCCAAATGGAGACTCCCAAACCACCTTAGAGCCTTCGACTCCTAGAGGGAATTTTCCTTCCATCCCACGTCTGGGTACTTCCAGCATCACTGGCCAAGTGCATGAGGCAAAGTAGAAATCCACAGAGCAAATCTGTAGTGGTGGATCTGGTTACTAAAGATGGGGGGGTCTCAAACCTCCAGCTCCCACAATCCATACCCAGCCATTTCTCTGGAAACTAAACAACTCTTTTCTGAAAGCTTGGCAATGTAGATTATTAGATAGACATATGTCACATCTCCTCTACATGTTTTGACTTCCCCTATGTGCTGGACTTGAACATACTTTTACTTTTGGCTAAGCCTATTACTCTAGGCCTCCCACTACTTCAGTAGTCCAATCCCTACTTTTACACAAGTCCCAGGGTGAAACATGGGCCCTTTAGAAAGAGCAGAACTCACCCTCCGGTTGCAGGTGCCCCTCAAGCGAATCACAAAATCTTCTTGTTTCCCATACTCTTGGACAAAATAAGGCAGCTTCTCCACTAGCAGTAGCCAGTGGGTTGCCTCTGGAAATGCAGGAAAACCTTCCTGCCCCATCCCCTGAGGGATGGGGCACAGAGACCTGAATCAGCGGTCTCCACCACTTTAAAAATAGCTCACTGTGTCTCGCTTTAGGTGGAAACACACACCTTTCCCTACCTGTAGCCCTATTTCAGGGCTGAGGCTCCAAGAGCCTAACACAGAGCTGCTGTGCTCCTCTCACAACAAGCTCCAAACTCCAACTGACTACAGACTACTGTTCAAACCTCCCAACATTCTACTTCAACTCCCTGCTGCAGATTCCATTGTGGCTCATGTAGCTGCAACAGTTCTGTGGTGATGTCATCCCTCAGTCTCAGCTGAGACTGAGAACAGAGTGAGACAGTGTGAAATCCATTTAACTGGAGTTTCACAAGCTGCCTTCCCTGCCTACCATTAGGTCTTACTGGGATTCTAGTAACCCCGGGTAACAAGGGGGTTACATATATATACAGTACATTTGCTCACATTATTTTACCTTTTTTGGAAACATTGTACTTTTCCTCCTTTACATGTTTTGTCTTCCCTCCCCCCCTGACATGGAACCTTTGTAAATGAGCTGTCTGTGCTCAGAGGTATTGTAATCTGAGAATGAATAAATAAAAAATAAAATAAAATAATACAGAACCACTGACAACCGATTCAACTTTGAATCCTTCCACCCTAGGTTCTAGAGATCTGGCAGATACAAACATGACTAGATCATAGAGTATGTTTGACTTTAACACCAAGGATGCATATCCACCTGTCAAAACCACTAAATTACCACCCAGCTGGGATGTTGAATGGACATTAGCCAATGCTATGCATCCAGATCATAATTCTTCAAATACAGAAGCTGAACTTATAGACTTTACTCAAGAAAGACTCAGATTTCAACCTAAGTCATTGTTCAACCCCAGCAGCATCTAATCACCAGCTATCACTACCTTTCAACATCTGGTTCAGTATGAAATGGATACTATATTCAAACACCAGCAGAGAACTGCCTTTAACAACATCACAGCCGAAGAGAGAACAGCCCTGTAGGAATTTGAGAAGATGGATTTGATTGTCATCAGATCTGCAGATAAAGGTGATCAGATTGCAGTTATGGAAAAGTATTATTATCTACAACTTACCACAGCCATCTGTCAGATACTGACCACTATCAAAGAATCAACTCTGACCACACACTGACTTTCAAAAAAACAAAGTGATTCCTTCCTAAACTATTCCTTGAGTATGCACTTTATTACAGAGAAGGAGTTCCTCTACTTAAAGTAGGATTACCCATTGTTCCCAACATGTTATATGCTTCTTAAACAACATAAGAATGTTGAGACAGCCAGGCAGACCTACTGTGTCTGAGATTGGCTCCCTTACTGAGAGCTTCTCCTGTTACATTGACTTATTTCTCCAGACAATGGTGGTTCATTTATCATCATATTTATGTGACACAATGGTGGTCCTCTACATCCTTAGTCATCAACACTTTGATGCTGATTCAATTTGACTCACTATTGATGTGAGTGCACTGTATACAAGCATCAGACATCATCTGGGTCTCAATGCAGTCAGATTCTTTATGGACTTTTTTGATACACATGACATTCTATCTCCAGAGTTTGTACCCTGGACTTGATCCTGCTACCAATTACTTTACCTTTAACAACAAATTGTATTTACAAATATGAGGTACTGCAATGGGGTCTGCTATGGCACCATCCTACGCCAATCTTTTTATGGGCTGGTGGGAAGAGATGGCTATCTATGATCCTAATCGCAACCCCATTTGCTAGCAGGATCCAGTACTGGGACTGATATGTAGATGGCATTCTATGTATCTGGAAAGGACATGTCGAAGAAGCACATCAATTCATGTCATATTTGAATGACTATCAGTGGAATTTACATTTTACTTAAAATCTTCACTAAACTACCACTACGTTTCTTGACCTAGCCCTCAGCATGTCCCCCAATGATACCACAGAAACTGAAATTTTTCACAAATCCACATCTACTAATACTCTCCTTCGCTATGAGAGTTCCCATCCCCACCATTTAAAAAATGGAATTCCTAAGGGACAATTTTTGTGCCTACAACACAATTGTTCCTCAGATCAGATCTATCATAAACAAGTAGAAGATTTGTTCCATAGGTTTGTCAACAGGGGTATGCAACAGATGTGTTAGACTGGGCTCAATCTTACACCTCTTCACAAGATAGAAATAACCTATTAATCACCCCAACAGGAGACCAGGATCAGGAAGTTGACATTAAGATCATTACTGAATTAAATTCTATCAGTCCAAGAATAGCAGGAGCCTAAAAAAGCACTGGCATGTGCTTCATACAGATCCAGATCTACAAAATGTGACAGAAGACCGCTCTAAAGTAGTGTAGCACAAGGGACCCTCTATTTCTGACAAGGTAATTCACAGTCATTTTTTAGACCATTCTCATTCTACAACTGAACTACCACTACTCCCTAAGGGAATGCATTGATGTGGGAATTGTAATGTTTGGCATTACAGATACACTGGTAATACACTCCCCAAGATCATCCATGTTGTTACATATCAGGTGAATCACTTAATTAATTGTAAAACCCAGTTTGTGGTGTATGCCATTTGGTGCGATTGCCCCTCGATTTGCATAGACAGAACTGTACACCCTGTCAAGGAGTGTCTACAGGAACTCATCCGGTCTATCACTAATGCAAACTCTGAAACCCCTGTTGGGTCCCATTGGTACCAATATCAAAACTCTGATCCCAGTACTGCACATCTAATAGGGATTTATCATGTACCGATCAATATCAGGGGTGGGACCGTCAAAGGAAACTACTTCAGTGTGAAAGTAGACTCATTTTCAATCTTGGTGGGGACTCTGCAGGTGGTCTTAATGAAAACTGGGACCTATTACCTTTCTTCTAAGCTTAAAAACTGACTGGCTTAAAGAGCCAAACCAGAATATTTCCATAAAAATGTCGTTAGCTTTAGGGAAAAAACTGTACTTGGTTTGCAAAAATGCTTATTTTGAGTATGTTTTCTGACTCAGCGTATAAATGCTTACTTTGGTTTTCCCTACCTTTCCTGTTATTTATCTCCCTCCTTGTGTATTTTTTTCTCTTTCGGGTCCCACTATGCTGTTTCCCTTTCTGCTTCACAGCGTGGATCCAATAGTTATTTATCCACTCAGATTTGCCTTATTAGAAAACCCAGCTGGGAGTCCTATACTTACAAATACTGCAGTGAACTTGATTTTTATTTTTTTCTCCCTTCCTTTTTTAATTATTTAGATTCACATGTTTGATCATTCATATGTTTATTATTGCACTCCATCACATGCATTTTTGTATATTTGTCTATGTCAGTTGGCAGGATATAGGGGGTCTAGTTCTATTACCACCTGCAGCAATGCACTAAGATACTGTTACTTTAAATATATCACTTAAATGGTGATCTGGTGAACTAGACCCATCCCCCCAAAAAAGAATCCCCTAGGGTTTGAAGTGCCGGGATCTAATGCTGTTTGTTTAATATATTTTAGCACAATAAATATTAACACTAGCAGTTACTATTCAGCATTGCAGCTTGGATTTTTTGCTCACTCTGTACTTTCTGTTCTGCTTTCAAATGCCATTCAGAGTGTGACATACCTTTCCTGTGCGACTATTTCTTTGGATCACCTCCCTGGTCACTCATTAAAGAAGGTGATTAGGTTCCCTTGGCATTGCCTCTCCTCCATAAAGCTATTCTGAGAAACCTTGGCCTCAACCAAGCACCCCATTATTTTATCCTTGATAATTTCTTCCAGCATCTTGCCCAGCATTGATGTCTTATTGAGTGGCCTGTAGTAACCCAGGTCCACTCTTGCCACCTTCCTAAATAAATGGGGAGTGCAATGGTCATTTTCCTGTTCTTCAGCACCACACCTTTCAAGAAAGACTCCTGAAAGATTACAGTAAGTGGCCCTACCAGTTTTTCCCTTAGATCCACAATGATCCTGGGGTGTATTCCATGGGCCCAAAACTCCAAAAAGCCAAGTTTTAAAGAATTACAACATTACTTATACTGCACCCCCCCCAGTTAAAGCTCTTATGAGTTTACAACATGCATATGTACAGTATGAGCAACTTTACATATAATTTTGGTGATAACACTATGCATTTTGAAAATGCCTTACTGTACTTCTCTGTAACTCTGATGTGGAGCCTTTGGAAAAGAGTTCCTGACTCAAAGGGTTGTAATTTCCGATGACTGCAATACATAAATAAATACATGTGTTTCAAATGATGTAAAGCAAGAGAAAACAGAGAGCAAGAAAGTATTATAAAAATGCTTATTGTGTTTAACAAGCATAATATTCAGATTAATACACAATACAGATTAAAATACTGATTAATTAAAATGCAGTATCCAGCGCTGGTTCCAATCCAAAAACTGTTCCTAAGTGCCATGAACATGGTGTACCTGACCTTTGACTTCTGGCAGTGGCTCAACAGGTTCTTCCCTTCCCCTCCTTCCCTGCCCTTGAAAGTACTGCCATTGAGGATGTGTCCTCCTTTAAATAACTTGGAGTCTGCCTGAACCACTACCTCGACTTCTTGGCATGTATAGATGTCATCCGTCATAAACTCCACTCCAGTGCTGGCCTGGTGGCGCTGAGGGTTAAGCTGCTGGATGCCACACCTTGTTCCATACCGATGACCTGGGTTCAGGAACAGACTCGGGCCATTGGGGGTTGGCAGGGGAGGAGAGGATTGAGCATCCAGAGGACTACTCTCCTCCCCTGGGGAGAGTTGGGGTAAAATGCCCACTGCACTAGTGACCCCAGTGGAGACTGGGGGAACCAGTGATTAAGGTCCATAGTAACAGGGGATTAGGCAGCGGGGGACGTCTGGCGGGTGTGCACAAGAGTGTGCTCACTGTGCGCTGGACATCATTGCACGTCTGCACCCTAGGGGCACACAGAAGGAAAAAACTCTCATGGCGGACGAGTGAAGCCACCAACGGATGACCATCCTCCGGGCCAAACAATGCCCAGCATAAGTCAGGGTGGAGGCTCCAGGGTGATGCAGTCTCTCCTCCCTGTCTGCCCTCCACCAGGAGGGCCCCATCATAGTGGTTAAGCTACAGTCCTTCCCTGTGGTCATGACAGAGGCTGGCTTAGTAGAGCTTATTGAGCGTCTGCGTAAATGGCCAATGTGGGGTAAGTAACCCCAGCTGCACATTGAAAGTAAAAATAGAATCTACAAAAAAAGTCAACTCCATTCCAAACTTGGTTTGCTCTACAGGAACAAAGCAAGTATCCTGCTTCCTGCCTATCCAGAGTTAGTTTTGAAGATGATCCTCCCTGTCTTTGACCTCAGTGATATCATCTACAGCACAGCTTCCAAGTCCTCCTTTGCCAGACTGGACCCCTCTTTCACTCATTCTGTTGTTTTGACATGGACTGCCGTCCCTGTACCCACCACTGCTCTCTTTACTCCTCCCTCTTCCTTCCATCCCTTGATGCCAGGCACCTCCTCAAATGTCTCCTTCACTTCCAAATCCTGCCTTGGTTCTCTCCCTCCTACCATTTCCCCCTCCCTCCCCTCCCTCCCTCCCTCCCCCACTTCCTACCCTCTCTGAAACACTGCATCCCATTCTCTGTCCCTTCCATCCAGGAATACTGTTGGGGCCAAACTGCCTTCTTGTATAATTTCCCAAAGCTCTGGCCTCTCTTCCCCTGTCTATCTGAACAGTCTCTACCTTCTCCTCCTTCAAGTCTCTCTTCTTCATGACTTTACTACCACTTTCTGCAACTGTTTCTGACCCCTGACCTTAGAGTTCCCCGTCCATCCCTCCCTGTTACGTTGTGTGCCCCCAACCTGCCCTGCAGTTTTTTTTTTGTCCACGTTAGGGCCCCAGCCTGTGTGGCATTAATTTGCTCCTAAATGTGGAATTCATTACTGTAACAAGTAGTAGATAGTGATAACTTAACAATATTTAAACAAAATCTAGATATATACATGGGGATAAAAAATGCAACTTCCTCCCATGAATAAACAAGAGGCGAGTTCATTTAAAGGCAGCAATGCCCACTGAACTTGTAAATTGCTATGAACCTATGAACTATTGGATATGTATTGCATTTGTACCTTACTATAGCGTACTTGCATTGATTACTCTTGCACCATCAGACAGTCTGGGTGGCATTAATCTGCTTCTAATCTTGTGTTGTACCTGGTAATGTATTGCACTTGTTTCTTACTGTATTGTTCTTTTATTTTGGATTGCACTCGTTTACCTGCCTGATGAGCTGTTACCAACTCAATATGTCTTTCCTGGTAACACTTTTTAAATAAATAAATTCATGAATAATGTTAATTAAATAATTAAAACTGGCCATTAACAAGGGTGCTTATTTTTCAGCAGAGATGGCTGTTGCTTATAATTGTGAGGTGTTTCACCTGTGAACGTGTCTGATCTTTGCCCCAAACTGTCTTTATTTTTCCTTCTGAAACCCACAGCAGTAAAGTGCAGAGTGCTGGTATGATATGCTGTGATCTTTGCAAGGAGATCATGAGGCCAGCTGTAGCAGTTTGCATCAGCTGCAGGCATTTGATTTACCTCAGCATAAACCCTTGTTTGAGCACACTACTGTACTCACAACATGAGTCAATGAAGGCCTGCAAAACTGTTCTTAACTCAACTGACAATGGTAAATGCAGTCTCTAATGACAGCAGACACCTGGGATTTCAGGCTTAGATTTTCCCTACAGAATACTCCCAGATTGTTGACATCCCATTTTGCTACAAGCTAAATCCCACTCAGGATGGGTAGTCCCTACTCTGACACATTCTAACTATTGCTATGGTCATAGTGAGTGCAAAGAGGGAACATACAGTAACTAAAATTTTAAGAACCATCTCGCAAAAGCATTGAACTATGGGTTACCCAGCAAGGCCAGAATTAATGCCATTTCAAAAACAAATTACACATACTGCTTCCTTTAAAGCTGTTAGGAGTCTAAAAATGCATATTTTTAGTTTAGTTTGTATATGATTTTAGTGATATCACCACACATTTTGAAAATACGTGTTTTTGAATTATAGACTATAGTCAGAGAAAACACAAAAATCAACAAAGTATTACAAAAATAATTTCACAGGCATAATACGGTATGCAGATTAAAACAACTGATTAAAGTAGGGTTTATTTTTCATGTAGCTCTATCAGTAGTAGTTTATTTATTGTCATGGGAACCTACTGGACTTAGCCCAAAACTAACACTTCTACTCATCCTGCAAACCCACAGCAACAATATCTGAATTAGCATGCAGACTTAAAAAGGGCAAACTCTCACTCCACCATGACTCAAATAAAAAAAGAGCAGCTACTCACTCCACAGTGGCAAACATAATCTGAATATTTCACCTCCTCACACCACCATGGCACCAAATAATACCAGCTTCCTCACTGGTCAACAGTAGACCTGCAATGACACAACACTAGGACTCCACAAGCAGCAGTATGGGACATCACCAGGGGTGTGCAAATGTCGACCTGTCCCAAGTGTGTACACAGTGCAAGACCGAACATGAAGCCTCCCCAGCACTCATCTGCTCACAGACCCCCAGCAATGACGTATGCATAACCCCCTTCTCAGGACTGATGTGTAAACACTGATAACACTGGTGTGCACAAAACAACAAAGAAGAGAGACATATACTGTATGAATGTCCGCAGTAATGGCCAGATGGCATTTATGCCACATACCTTAGATGGTTTCAGCATGAAGCAGATTCTGCAGAATTCATCAATGTAGCAATAACTGACTAGTTTAAGGCCTCATGGCAGTTACTCCCACGGCAGTATTATTTTGCACCCCAACAAGGATGTGTGCAACATCCTTTGCACCACTTCCAGAGGGACAGTTGTTGGGCAACCTATGAATTGCTGTGAATAAATAAAAACAGATGTCAGTGAGAAACACACATTACATGGTATGACAGATACTGTATAAGGTGTATCACCTGTTTTTTTATTTTATTCTTTGGTGACCAAGTAAGGCCAACTAGGCACAAGTGCTTGTTTTCAGAAGTGACCCAGAAGCACTGGGGAGGTTAAGCGACTTGCTCAGAGTCACACAGTATGTGCAAGTGGAGGTTGTGGGAATCAAATCCAGGTCTGTCTACTGGATATATTAAGCTCATTCACAGCTTGTTACTCTAACCTCTAGGCTATACTGCCAGCCCCATGGTTGAACCTACGATGGCTTATGCTGCCATATGCCACACTAGATTTGACCCAAAATCATCATAAGTGAGGGGACTCTTTCATTATAGGGCATAGGGTCTGACTGGAACCCCTACTTTTGCTGCCCTTCTGTCCATTGCAGCCAGACCTTTATATCCATCCACTTCTGTGACCATGCTTCCTTCTGGT
Source organism: Neoceratodus forsteri (assembly GCA_016271365.2). Classification (NCBI taxonomy): domain Eukaryota; kingdom Metazoa; phylum Chordata; order Ceratodontiformes; family Ceratodontidae; genus Neoceratodus; species Neoceratodus forsteri. The sequence goes on from CM057455.1 coordinate 990,690,111, forward strand.
TTCCCGAAGTGCAATACAGCACGTGGGCATGCCCTATCATCTGGAGCCCAGGTGATCCATTCTGGATGAGTTTTAAAAGGGGACACACAGAAATGTACACTCAGGGCTGAATGTGTGGAGAGATGGCATGTTGTCAATACATGTAACATCATGACGTGTATTGTGTGGACAATTGCATACCCTTGGAAGACACATGTGACAGGGCAATGAATAAATGTGCCACAGCAGGACTGAACCAGCCAGTAATGTGTGTTCATCATTTCTGAGGCACATTCCACTGTGAGAGGTTGACAAGCTGAGAGAATGGGATAAAAGGCTAGGACTAAGAGCATGTATAGCTTTGCCACCCACAATGCAACACAGTGTCTTGTAGTAAATGACATGTTGCAAAATACTGCGTAATAAAAGGTCTTAATTGCCATTGAGTTACACTGTTTCCTGCAGCATACTATAGCTCTCTGCAGTTATACTGCTGTAATATTGCAAGGTACTGCGTTGCATCCTGGCTGACACTGCTGCTTATTTAGACCACATCAGCTGCTAGAAATGATGAAGGGCATCCATTGCCTGGAATGATTTTATCTCAGTCGTGGCACCATATGTGAGCTGTGTGGTATTTGGTAGAGCAGCTTCATCCCACCACCAGATGCTGTCACTCCATGGCTGTGCAAACCAAAGTCCTGCTTGTCCTTGCCTATTATGCCAAGGGCTCCTTCCAACAGGTGGCAAGTGACATGCCTGCTGTCATCCAGTCTTCTATATCATGTGCATTGAGAAACCTAATCACTCATATGGAAGGCATCTGTAAATACCCCATGACAACCCAGGAACTGAGGGAAACAAAAGATATGTGCTATGCCCAACATATCATAGATGACATTGCTTGCATAAATGTGGTTATACCGGCCACACATTAGCGAAGAGGATGCTACATTATCTGGCCATTTGGAAATGTATAGCTATTTTCCCTACCATATGTGATACTCCTGATCTGGATGAGCAATGTGAGGACCAGAAAGACCAAGTGGTTGGCATCCAATCATGGGAGGGACCAAGTGGGAGGGAGCCCAGACAATGGATGATACAGGGTTTGTTTGGTGTGGGTCAAGTGTGATGTGTGGGCATCTATGTGTGGAGTGTAATGGCAGTGTGTGCTCACTACACAGGTTGCTATGATGTGTGAGTTATTGAGCATTGTAAGATGGCTATGCTAGTGTGTGTGTGTGAGCAAGGTGTGTATGTGTTGTGGGTTTGTTTATGGGGTTGTTGAGTATTGTGTGTTGTGACATGTCTTGCACAGTGCTTTGGCAACCCATCTTGTTGAAGTCCCCTTCTAACAGGCTGCCTGGACCCAGAAAGCCATCATTTGGGCAAAGTGTATATTGTTGTGATGGGGTGGCACCTAGTGGTGCTTGCTTGTATGCTGTCTGGCTGCTGTGTGGTATTGTATGTACTTTTGTTGGGATGAGTGTGTGCCCAGAACTTCGATGTTGCTACTTGTCTGTGCTGTTAGGTGATGTAGTTGTTGTTCCAGCAGATCCCAGACACAGCCAAACTCAATCCAAAGCTCTTAAACCTCTGTTTTCAGTGCCGTTAGCCACTTATTATTGACCTTGCTGGATTCATGCCTCTCCTATTCCAGGTGGAACATCCTCAGCAGTACTTTGTCTCTGGAACTGATCAGTTTTGTTGTAGTGACCCTCATTCCCACTGTTCTGGACATGCTATATGAAGGGTGGGTGCATCGCAGTGTGGAGGCTGACCGGGTGTTAATGTGACAGGGAGCTCCTGCCATTCTTGAGGACTGACCTTTTCTTAAATCTGTTGCAACAGTTCTTCTATTTCTTAGCCTAATTTATCCTTTACAATTTCTAGTCCATAAGATTGATCCCCTATGGCACCCCTTCCCTTTCTTGACTATGCTATAGAGTCCTCTTTAATTTCCCTTTTCCCTCTCAGATCCTCATACAGGGAGGTTATTGTGGTGACCTCCAAGCATATGTAAAACAGGTTGTGTTTATAGTTGTTGGATTTAGTATGTAATAGCACTATGTCATAAAATACCTTGATGTGTATACCTTATGTTTATGAACAAAACAAAATGCTTATATTAAATGCATGCTGAAAATAGAAAATAGAGTTAAAAATCTACGTTTCGACCTTAGGTCTTCTTCAGGAATATCTAAAAGAGAAAAAAAAAACACAAAGTTAGTGTAGAGGGGAGGTAAAATGAGGGAGATATATATATGTGGGGAAAGAAGAAAGGGGAAGCGCAAGGAGAAGATGTGATAAATGGTACAATTAAGAGAGAATCTGTGAAACAAAAAGGTGATGATGGGAAAGATAAAGCATAATAGGAGTGAAAGAGCTAGGGAAGTTCCCAGGTGGGGACTAATTAACAAGGCCTAGTAAGAAGGCTGTAAGGTGACAAATGTGTGGGAAGGAGACAGAGATGGAGACTTATGGTGAAAATGAAAAATAAATTAAATGAGTACAAAAACAAATAGACTTTAGGGGAAAAAAAGGGGTGGCTGAAAGATGTTAGTGGAAAAAAAGTATATCATTTAAACCAGAGGGCTGCTGGGAGCCAAGGAGCATGTGCTCTTACCTTGGTCTGGCTGTAGTACAGGGTAACTAGTGGTGGTGGCCATGCACCCCACCATCAGGTTCCTCTCTGTTCTAGTGTCCCAGACAACATTCTCCTGGTCTTTCCCTTTTTTCTCTTCATCCTCTTCAAATGCCACTGTTTGTAGAACTGTAGGGTGAGCAGCATTCTTAGTAAAACCATTCTTGGCATCGTATATGGCATGGTTCAGAATTTTGCTCATACTGTGGCAAAGCCATGTGTAATTGTACAGTACCTAGTATGGTGCTCAAGTTGTCATCTTCTCTATCCAGGGTTATATCGGAAAATATGTCTGCCATACTGTGCTCCATAGGGGTTAGGTCTGGCTGTGTGGCTGGCCCACCACTGGTGCCATCCAGTAACAGCAGTGCCTGTGCCAGCTTACAGATGCAACCATTTTAGCTTGATTATATCAATGGACCTGGGACAGGGTGACTTGCATCTATGGCATTCTGGATCAGCAGACAGATCCTGGTGTTTTCTGCTGTGTGGCATAAAGTGGTGCCCACCCACATACAGTGGCATAGTTAGCCTGAATCCTCATCACTGCAATGGCAATCTGCTCTGAAATGACATTTTGAACATGGCTACAGGAGCCACCGGTGACTGATCCATGGCCACAGCCTTTACCCATGGTTTGTGCATGGCCCCTTCTTTTCCAGCATCATGGAGATGAGTGTCATGGCCAATCCTCTTCCCTGCTAATCAAGACCAGGAGTCACACCAAGTCCTTGGTCCGGGTCAGTGGGTTTTGGAGTTATAGCTAGTGACTGCTGGGCAGTACCCAGTCAAGAGTCATGAGTCTCTGTACTCTCCTAAATGGTATTTACTAAATGTTGTGCACTTCTGTGTTTATACCATTGTCTACTTGCTCTTATATGGTGGGGTAAAGGGGCAGGGGGTCCGAATCTCAGCCCTTTTAACATTGCTTACACACTAGGAATTGCACAGCTGTGTGGCAGTATTCGAGGACCATACAGCCACACATTAACTTAGTGAATATCTTACATTTTTCAGTGCTCTTATTTTTTTTAATCAGTTAAATGTTTTATTGAAATTTCAACACAGGCAAAAAAAAACTATACAACAATGCTCAGTGCTGAAAACAGAGTGCATCATTTGCAGGGTTCGACCGTAACATTGTTTTACTAGCTCTGAACCTAGTGTAAATTGGCCAGGGCTAGTGCAGCTAACCCTCTGCTTGTCCGTCTTGACTAGTGCAGCCTCAGCTGTTTCATGGCTGTTAATGAAGTTGAAAAAGTCCCTACTTTAGCAGGCTGTAGTCCTTTTGCTAATCTCCCTCAGTGTTCCAGGTGGCCTGGTGTGATTAACAGCTCATTATGAGCTGCAATTATCTCTCAGTTCAAGAGGGGGATCTAACAAAAGACTCAATGCGAGTCATTATCACTCAGTTTTTAGGACATTCAGCTAGTGTGCATGCTGTGATCAAGGGTAGAGTGGTTAAGTCACTAGCTTCCAGTTTGCTGAACTTGTCTTTGATTTATCCCACTGTATTAAGACCAGTGTGCCTCATTTCCCAACCTTTTGAGTGCCTGTATCCAACACTGCGGTGGCAGAACACTATCATGTATACACAGTCTGCCCAGCCAGGTGGTCTGTCCACTCTATACTTTCTCTGGATACCACTGCAGACTAGGCTCTGAAGTGGCCATCCGTAGACCCATAGACACCAGTCGATGCCATCAATGCAGTACCACCCAGCATGTCATTTCATCCTAAAAACATTGCTTTGGATCATGTATGGTACAAAGCAAAATCTTAGTAAAATATATAATTTGAAAGGTTAAAAAAAGGTATTCCTGGTGTGCATAGATCATCCTATATAGAAAGAGATGGTACAGCATCATGCTTGTATACTGCTCCTCTTTGACTGATGAAAGGACACTTATGAAAAGTCTGTTTTTGTTAGGGCAGAGCATGTTAAATCAATGTTATTGTGCCTGGTGTATATAAACATATATGTCAAAGTTTCTTACATCCCAAGCCCCCTGTATTTGTTTAACTCTCTCCAAAGAAATCCTAAAATTTCCCCTGGCTCACTTCGCAGTGTTAGAAAACTTTCAGAAGTGCAGTTCTGGTTAATCACAGGGTGGGGGATGAGAGTGTCTTTCTCTGCCTGATTCTGTACATTTCCCTGCAGGTCAGGGTGGGACTGTGGTGACGTGCATGATGATGTTGGCTATTGTGTGTGCACAGCTAGAACTGCCTGATTGAACATTTGCTATTATGGTATTCTCTGGTTTGGCAGGGAGGGGGTGAAGAAAGAAGAAGCAAGGGGCACATGGTAAAAAAAGAATGAGGGTACACACTGCATGTTATTGGACTGCAGTCTTTTTTTTTTTTTTGCTGTGGCAGGAAGCAATGTGGGAGCAGGATTTTATTTTATTTATTTGGTTTTTGTTGACCGGGTAAGTGCGCTAGCCAACAAGTGACTATTTTCAGGCACGACCCGGGAGGTACAGTTACAGAACACAGTGATACATAAGAGATTACACAAAGCAGGATACATTTGCAGGATACATAAGAAATTACACAGAGCAGGATACATTTGCAAAGGACAAAGTCACACAGTGTAGTCAAGCATAATAAGGATAAAATTACATGTATTCAGTTGTTGAGAACTAGGGGAGAGGTGGTAGGGGACAGGGTAAGGGAAGGGCGGGAGAGACGAGACAGGGGTGGTAGGGCGAATAGCAAAAAAGGGAGGACAGGAGGGAGGTTAAGGCACCAAGTGCGGCATTGAAGGGAGAAGGTTACCACCTGTGGCCGGGACGGTGGAACCGGAGTCCGCGAGAGACGGAGAGGTCGGGAAACAGGACAGTGAAGCTATGGGTGCAAAAATAGAGAGGGAGAGAGGGTGATGTGCAGGGAGGGCGGTGGGGGACTAGGTGCAAGGGTGAGGAGGGTTTGAACTAAAGGAATGGGGAGGGAAGGGTAGGGTGGGAAGGGCAGGGTATAGGGGAAAAGGGATGAAGGGCAGGGAACAGATAGGGAAATGAGTGGGGTAGAGAGACAGAGTGCACCTAGTAAGAGCGCAGCGGAGCAGAAGAAGGGAGGAGGACAAGAGGCGAGGCGGTGAAAACGGCATTGGCGGGTTAGAGTAGTAACCTGCGGCCGAGCCGGTGGAACTACGAGACGGCAGGAGAGAGAGGGGAGTCACGCAAACTGGTGGGAGGTGGGATAAAATAGGAGAGGGGAGGGGGTGAGGACTGAGCATAGGGAGAAGAGGGAAGAATAAAAGAAGGAGGGGAAAGCTGGCAGGGAGAGGGGCAGAAAGGTGAAAGAAAGGTAGGAAGGGTGGCGGCAAGTTACGGCATTAGCGGTACAAGGTAGCAACCTGTTACCGGGCCGGTGGAACCGAAAGACGGCAGAGAGGGGAGTGGAGGGCGGTTAGAGGGGGAGTGAGGCGGCAAAGAGCAGGAGAGGGGCAGGAAAAAGGGAGGGGTAATGACAGGGGGTACTGGAGAAATGGCTAAGTGGGAAGGGAAGAGAGCGGTGCTGGGAAAGTAAGTGTTACAGGAACAGAGGGTGCAGGATAAGGAATGAAGGTGGGGGAAAACAGCTCAGGAGCGAGGGCAAGCTAAGTGACTAGGCAGTAATTAGAGAGCTTTTACAATTGGCATCAGAACAACAATGTTATACAGTATCAACAAACATGAAACATAAAAGCAAAAACAACCAAGAATAAAAAAGCACAAGTGCCTATAATACATAATAGGGAGGGAGGAGAACAGGTTAGGAGCATGGGATTCAAGAGGATCAAAACAACACATTTGTCCATCGAGGTAAGGAAAGCTCTGAGATTGTGCTTAAAATGCATCGTGAGAAGGAGCATTTCTTAGTCCCTGGGGCAGCAAGTTCCAAAAGTGAGGGCAGCATAACTGAAGGCTCCAGCCCTTTTTTTGCTGACAGAGAGTAATATTCAATAAGGACTTGTCAGAGGATCTAAGGTCCCGTGAAGGTATAACCGGTTGGAGTAGTTTGAGAGCTCAGCTGGCTTTGATGCTCTGATGATGGTATCCAAAGGTTGCAGAGGTAATATTGCCTGGTGGAGGAGGGAGATAGCCAGCCCAGGTCTTTGTATAGCTGACAATGGTGCTTCAGGCGCGTGCTTAGCCGCATACCTGCAAACATTGTTGAAGGTGGTGTCCCATTGGTGCAGAGCAGTTTTGCTGGCCATGGTTAGGATGGGAGCACCATAGGTGAGGTTGGTAACAGGATTCTCTAGCAATTGCCAGTTTAGCGGCAGGGGTAGCAGTACTTAGTCCTGTAAGCAGCCCTAGCTTACAATTGACAGATTTACAAGTTTCCGGATGTGCAGCTTTAGGTCAAGATTTTGGTCAAGGTGAATGCCCAAGTAGCGAAAAGAGCTAACAGACTCAGAGGGTTACCATTAATGTCAGGCACAGAGAGAGAGAAGAAGAGCAGGTTCTTAATTTGTGTGGGATCCAAATAGCATGGCTTTAGTTTTATTGGAGTTAGGACAAGGCGTTGGGTGTGTAGCCAGCGCTGCACCAAGTGGAAGTCTGTGTAAGGGCAGCATTCAGGTTGGTGATATTGTCAGAGTGGGCATAGATGACCAGGTCATCAGCATAAAGTAGTGAGTGGCCAGAGGTTACTACATCAGGGAGATTGTTTACAAATAGTGAGAAGAGGAGAGGACCGAGAATGGAGCCCTGAGGGACGCCAATTGATAACAGCACTGTCAGAGATCGCCGAGTTGAATTTCACTGCTTGAGTCCTGTTGGCAAGGTAGCTGCTGAACCAGGTAGTGACAGGGTAGGAGAAGCCCAGATTTCTGAGGAGGCAAGTAGTAAAGGATGGTCAACAAGGTCGAGCGCTTTAGTGAGGTCGATGAAAACAACCCCTGTTAGCTTCCCTTTGTCCATGTTGGTAAGAATGTCAGAGGAGAATTTTGCTAGTGCAGTCATGGTGCTGTGGTGTTTTCTAAAGCGTGCTGTGCTGTATTGAGTAAGTTGGAGTTTTCAACAATTCGTAACTTGAATAGAGACTAATTTCTCAAGGATCTTGCTAAGGACTGATAGTATAGCAATTGGTCTGTAGTTGGTTGTGTCATTTTTGCTGCCTTTTTTAAACACGGGAGTAATTCTGGCGGCCTTCCAGATTTCAGGGACAGAGCCATTGGAGAGGGATAGGGTGAAGATTCTAGCTATAGGTCCAGATATGAGGTGAGCAGCCATCTTTAATAGACGGGGTTCCATTCCATCAGAGCCGGGGCTGGTATTGTCAGAGATAGCCTTGAGCAGCTTGAAGACTTGATGCCTGGTGACTGCTTTGAAGTAGAATGGTTTAGATGAGGTAGGTGAATCGCCAGGAATGTTGAGTTCAGTTGTGTAGCAGGAGATTGAAGGAAGCTGTGTAGGCAGATAGGTCGGAAAACTGCTGGTTAAACGCAGCTTGCAATAGTGAAGGAGTCATTACAGTGGACACCTTGCAGGACCATTTCTGAGGGGTGACAGCTCATGTAGATCCTAAAAAGTTTTAATGTGGCTCCAAAATTTTCGAGGGTCATTGGAGGAGTCAGCAGGTTTTGACAGTATATGCTTTTAGCCTGCCTGATGCACCTTTTGCAATCATTTCTATACTGCTTGTACAGGATAAGATCCAGGGGGAGCCCAGATTTTTTGTATTGTTTCCATTGCTTATCTCGGACTTTTAACTTACATAGGAGTTCTTTATTTAGCCATCTTGACTGCTGACCTCTGACTCTTTTTACCTTTGGGAGGTGTTTCTTTTGTACTTCGCCAAACCTGGTGAGAAATATGTTAAGGGCAGTGTCAACATTGGAGGTGGAGAAAACGTCAGTCCAGTCTATGTCAGATATGTCAGATAAGAAGGCTTGTGTGTCGAGGGCAGCATAGTTCGTGAAGGTAATCAGTCGTGGTTGAGGAGCAGGCGGTGCGCAGGAGCGCCAGTGACAGAGCGTTGGTGAGTGATCTGTAAGTGAGTCAGCCAGGACGGTAGCTTTGGAAACATGATCCGGTCTATTTGTAAGGATCCAGTCCAGTAACGACCCTGATAGTGAAGATGTGGTTCTAGTGCAGATAGTTATAAGTTGGTGAAAATTGTGCTTCTGGATCAAAGATGCAAGGAGATTGTGATGTGGGCCCAGCCAGTTCAGGTTCAAGTCACCGAGGAGGAGTGTTTCATTTGTTTTTACATTTTGAGAAATGTACTGCAGTAGGTTCTGGAGACCGTTCAGCCCACTGGTTGGCGGGTTATACACACAAACGATATGTAGGTGTTTCGACCCGAGTGTCAGGGTTGCATGCAGCGCTTCACATAGCATGAGGGAATCAGGGTTAGGTAGGACGCTAAGAGACAGATGACTTTTATAGTAAATGCGACCCACCCCCTCTTGGACCCAGATCGATCTCACAAGAATATTATACCCAGGTAGAGGGCAGGAGGTATCGGATACAGTAGGTTTCAACCAGGTTTCGGTGAGGCATAGTATGTCAGGATCCACCAACTTAGCCCAGGCTTCAAGTTCAGCCAGGTGACTCAGGAGGCTTCTAATGTTCATATGGGCTAGTACCAGGTCTTTTTTAGTGCTAGTTGAGGTAGATAGTGGGGTGCAGAGTTTGGGACCAGGGTTAGATTCAATATCACCAGATAGCAGGAGGAGCATCAGAGCCAGGTGTATAAACATGTCTACAGGGAACATGCCTGGCTTAATTTTAGGTATGCGACTGCCCAAGAGATAGAAGTGGAGGGATAGGTAGGTACAACCCCTTTTGAGTAGTACAAGTATAAGTACATAACAGGAGAGACAGGAGTATATACCTGGTGGTTAAGTCACAAGCCAAAAGAAATGATCAACAGCTGAGGTACAGAGTCACAGAATGTGTTAGAATTCCTGAAGGTGATGAACTGTGCCTGTGCATATGCAGGATGTGAAATCCTTTTGTCTGCATGCTTCTTTGTCATTCAAAGAGGTTGTTGAAAAGCCCACATACAGATCATGGAGCAGGTCAGACTAAATGTGGATTCAAGCAGACCTAGAGTCACTGAGTTTGTCAGACTTAGTTGCTTGACTTATGTTTTGCTAGGGATAGCTTCCAAAAAGTTGATTTTTAAATGAAAAATGCAGATACCTGGTGATGATGTTTTGCAGAAATCCAGTTCAGTAGACTTTCACGGATGTAGTGAGCAAGAATGGTGTAGTTACTCCAAGCAGAAAGCCATGTAAATCCACAAAAACTAAGCTACAGACGCAGATGTGTCTGCTTCCCTATCATCCATTCCTCGAAACAAGGATAATAATATGCAATAATCAGAGTATTTCTTGGCTTGCATTTTTCCTGTATTACCGATCAAAATTGACCATTATTATTGTGGGCTAGTGCAACCATCTGTGGGCTAGTGCAATTTGTAATCAACTTGTCCGTCTGGCTAGTGCAAAAAAATGTTAAGGTTGACCCCTGATCATTTGTACATCAGTGTGAGGTAACAGTACTATTAACACCAATATATGGACATGGCAAGGCTGATACAACCACAGTCAGATTCTTAATTTACACATACCTGCCACTGTGTTATTTAAGGTCTTGATGAATTAGGAGGTGCCTCTACTGCATCCATGACAGGGCTTCAGTGAGATCAAAACAACATACCTTCCAGTGGTACCTCTGTAATGGAGAATAGCCCCACAGAGTAAAACTCATAACTGAAAACATCAAGAACTATATACATCTGATTTGTATGCATTCCTGTTAAACCATAACAGTCTGTCAAGTACTTGCCTACATTCTATTATGCCTGCCTTGTGATCATACCATAATCTCATTGGACGCCTGACTGATGCCTGCCTTGGGGCTATTTATGCCACAGATGGTGCCCAGCAAAGCTGAGACTTCCCCTCCTGGGCTAGGGCTACATGGAAGCGTCTGTCCAGCTCATATACAGCAGCAAGTGTTGTGAATATCTCACTGACGGTGGGTGTGGTGGGGCTCCTCCAGTTTCTAAGCAGTGTTTGCTTCACCTGCATGCTTAACATCATTAGCCATCCCAGCTCCTGCATGTCCAGATGGGGTGCCTCTGTCCACATGCCCAACAATAACAGTGGAGTTGACATGGGTATGGGTTTATGAAGTGTCCTGAAGGCTTCTTGTGTAGTCTGCTGCCAGATAGGTTGAATCTGGGGGCATTCCCATAACACATGATATAGGTCTCTCCCAGCTGTTGGTATTGCTAGCAGTTGTCCTGGCCTAAACATTTGGCCTTGTTGCACACCACTGGGGTCCTATACCAGGAATGTAGTATTTTGTTATGGATCAGCCTGCTTCTGGCGTCCCTGTGAACTTTATGGCCCAGAGTCCAGCATTGCTCCCACTGGCTGTCTGAAATGCAGATTTTAAGTGCCCGCTCCCATTTGTACTTAGAAGCGGAGGACTGACTAGGGATGGTATCTCTAACTGTTGAGCATATAGCTCCTGCAGTGCCATTGTGGAGCTTTAGCCATTTAATGAGATGTGAGGAGTTCTTATATCCTCAACTATCAGGGGTTAGAAGAGGTTTCACCGCATCTCTTAGTTGTAGGTATTTCCAGAAATCTGTGGTGGTAGACCCCATTTCTGCTGGATATTTTGAAATGTGTCTGCCACATATGTGTTAGGTACCAGGATGCCCCTGATGAAAAGCATCCCCTTGTTTATCCATTGCGGCCAAAATAGCAGTTGCCTGCCAATCCTGAGGACTGAATTGCACCATAGAGGAGTGTGTGAGAGGGGTCTCAGGGGTCCATCTACACTTTTGTGCAACTGTTTCCAATATTAGATTGTGGGGCCCATAGTTGGGTGGGATGAGTATGCCCGTGGGAGGTCTGACCACAGAAGAGAGGCCAGGAGGGGGAAATTTACTTGTGCTTGCTCCATGTTAATCCATTGGGGGGAGGTATTTGAGCCTTGATTAGCCTCTTCAGCATTTGTGAGTTGTGGAAGGCCAGTTTATACCGTTAAATCCATGGAAGCCCCCATCCCCCCTCTCTTCAATGCATTCTAAGTTTATTGCAACTATACCTTGGTTTGTTATTTTCCCAAAGGAAAGAACCCTCTATTTGTTCTATTTTCTGATTCCACAGGGGAGGTAGATGTAGTGGAATGTGAGAGAGTAGACAGAAAAACTTGGGCACTATGGACATTTTAAAAACAGCTATCTTGCCTGCCATAATTAGGCGTAGATGGGCCCACCTATCGAGCTCTCCCTTACATTGTGATAACAAGGGGCCTAGGTTCCTTTCCAAAATGGTGTCTAACTTGCCACCTATCCTATTACCGAGATATGTAATTTCTTCTTGTGACCATTGCAGTTCTTGGGTGCGTAAGGTATGAGGTTGGCACGTCTGCTTGAGAGGTAGGATCTCTGTCTTGTTCTGACTGATCTTAAGGCCAGAGATGCACGTGAATGTGTTTAGGAGCTCCATGAGTGGTTCAATTGAACTATGCATATCTGCCAGGGGGACTAGTAAGTCATCAGCATGCATCAGGGTAGAGTACTCAGTGCTCCCTATGCGTATACTTATGATGCATTTGTCCTGCTGAATGGCTGATGCCAGTGGTTCAACTGCTAGGCCAAACACCAAGGGTGATAAGGGGCATCCCTGCCATGTCCCTCTGTGCAGCTGAAAAGGGTCTGATAGAAGAGAGTTGGTGAGGACTCATGCTTTTGAAGATGTGTAAAGTGCAGCGATGGCTGCTCAAAGTTTGAGCCCAAATCCCATGTGTTCAAGAACGGTAATCCCACTCGACTGAATAAAACACCTTAACAAAGTCTATTGCTAATGCTACTGTAGGAGTACTAGCACTCTGAGCTGTATGTATGAGATTGGTTAATGCACGGATATGGTCGGTGCTGTATTTGCCCTGTACGAATCCGACTTGAGAAGGGTGAATTAATGATGGTAAGAGTGGGTTCAGCCTGGCCACCAGTGCTTTAGCATACACCTTGCTGTCAGTACTTATGAGAGAGATGGGTCAGTAGCTGACAGGCTACTGAGGGGTCCTTCCCTTTCTTGGGTAGAACTGTTATAATGGCCTCCTTGAGGGTGGGGGGGAGTGTGCCACATTTCTCCATGTAACCCCCCTACAAATAAGGGTTCCTATAATGTCTTCCTGGGCTCCCTAATGCCCACTGTCAGGACTGTGTCCTGTGTCCAGTAGTTCTAATTGTCTACATGAGGGTGCTTTAGTAAGCCTCCATGCCTGACTCTTTAAGAGAACACCTATGCTGTGTTAGAAAATCAGTCTGGGTTGGGTCCGAGTGATTTAAGGCTTGTGACCAGCCAGACAGTCCATTATTCTGCCCCATTCTGTAGTCTCTACTTGTGCAGAGGGAGCTCAGTTAGGGAAAGTGATTATTTACTGTTTATCTGCTATAATAATAATGATAGAGAAACTTGTCTAACCTGCTTTAAATTGCAGCTTGAACTATTGAATAGGAACCACCATTCTGGTTCTGGTCTTCCAGTGTTGGACCAATCGAACCTCAGGGGACCTAAAATGGAGACTGTCCCCAGAGGTCTTGTGGGATTGAAATTCTGTAGTATTTGTAGTTTTAAGGGTTTAGCACCAAAATGGACCTGGAGGGGGAGTCCTTTCTGTGACAGACAGTTCCTTTAGCCAAACAAACCCTTTGGATCAGACAAAATAGTCAGAACTGCCTGAAGCAGAAGTCAATCAAAAGTTGGAGGTTGAAGAGTGAACAGTTCAAGCTGTTGAGCAGCTGTTCCTGTAGGAGCATGTGAGAATCGGTGGAAAGGCACTGCTGGTCTGCCTGCCACATTCGCCAGCCTAAAGTATTGCCTTGTGTGTGAAAGTTGGACTTTCCTGATTACTGGTTGAGAACTGCATCAGAAGAGAGAAAAGTGTGTTGTTGCTACTTGCAAGTGGATCGAAGACTTGCTCCAGAAGCGATCAGCCTGCCTGATGGTAGGAGAGAGCCTCAGATCGAAAGGTTTGCGCAGTGAAGCTGTAATTGGCAAACAGATTTTATCCGAAGTATGGCTGAAAAAGCTAAGTGTAGTATATGTGCTAAATGTGTTTTGTGAGTCGTGATTTGGCTCCAGTGATGAAAGTGAACAGGAATGCACAGGAACTCAGTTCCTGTACCTTTTTTGCAGCAGGAACGGAGTTCCTGTACTTCTTCCCACTGACACTGGAACTGAAATTTTTAAATCAGCAACATAATGACAGTTTCTGCACCTGTGACCTGAAATCAGGGTTTCCAGAACAACATTTGACTTGTACAACAGTGCTATTTTACTAGAAATACTTCAATATCTCTAACTGAATCTACTGGTGTCTAAACAGATTGATGTGTCTTGATACAGCTATCCTTCAGATTGAGATCTCTTCATTCTTCATTTCATAGTTACCATTGCCTGAGTTCCTGTACTTTTTGTCTACCACTTGCACCACTGTTTGGCTCCCCATGGCAAGTTCTGTTACTGTTACGCTAGCTGGAGGCTTTTCCAGCATCCAACCACGGACATTTTCTGAACTGTTCCTTCTGCCTGGGCCTTGCCATCTCAGTCTAGGCTGCTACTCCCAACTCAGGAACATTTTCAGCAAAAGACCCACTTGGGGATTTGGCCCCCTGCTCAACATCACCGAACAGGTAGCGACCACCAGGATGTGAGTCGCGTAGGCCCTGCTTCCCCTGGCAATCCAGCAAACACCACGAGGTCTTCATCTCGCCAGTCCTACAGCCTGGTCTGGGTAGTGTGAGTACAAAACAGGGTAGCTCCCTGCAACAATAGCTGCAATCATAGTGTACCATCTGATTTTCTTGTTCTGGGTTTATTGCAAGGGACTGAGCTATCCGGCTCTGGATTACGATTATTTGGATTGTGTGCATGTTAACTGTTTTCCTTCCTAATGGGCCCCAACAACAGCTGCAATGCCGGCCTACCCTGGGCAGCACATCAGGCTAGCCTGTTTAACACACTGGACACCCAGGATTGTGGGACTGTTTCAAAAGGGCTTACAGTGCATGTTGAATCAATCTGAATCAGATCAGAAGTGCCAATCATTTGCTAGATTTATGCCCCACCCTTGTTCACTTCCCCTAAATAAACCAGATTGTTGGTTTTCACGTTTGACCTAGCTAATGTGTACCTTATTGGTTGGGCTACAATATTACTATTGTATTGTTGCATCACTGATCTTATTTTCCAGGGGGTCTCCAGGGCAGTTGCAGACAATTCAGCCTTGGTGGGAATTGCAAGGGGCGTGACCATATTATTACTGTTATTCTGTGAATGTGAATGTTCTATTGTTCTACTGTTTAGGCCACTAGAAGGGTTGGTGGGTGGTTATAGCATCCCTGAGGGCTATACCAAAGCAGCTACACTACCCCAATACCATTCCTCCGGGTGCAGGCACCCGTTCACTGAACTCAGGCCCCTTAACCTGTGCATAGTCACGCAGACTGGGATAGTAGCCCATAGGATAGCACCACCTAGGGGCTACACTCTGCTTCTGAGTATGTCTGACACAGTAGTGGAGATATCAGGGGAGCTATGGCCTGGAGGAAATCCACTGAAAACCCATCTCCCCCTGGGGTCTTTCCCTTTTGAAGTGACATAAGTACTTTATGGACCTCTTCCACACTAAGGGGGGCATCAAGGGATTCTCTTTGTTACTCGGAGATTTGAGGCAGGGGGAGGGAGTCTAGGAATTTCTGTGTGTGTTTCTTATTTCTTGGCTGACAGGAACTGTACAGCATAGCATAAAATGCACTCATTATTCTATTTACATCTAAGGGCTTTGTCTGTATTTTCTTTGTTTGCGGGTCCATGAGCCCCGCAGTGTACCTGTTAGCTTGCTGTTTATGGAGTTAATAGGCAAGCACTTTACTGCTTTTATCTCTGCCGCTCCCAACAGGCATGTCTAACCTGCAGGAGGGCCAGGTCGGCCTCCCTTGATAGAAGCTCATTTATTTCCAAGCGTAGTGCTAGGACCTTATGGCCTATGGCTGAGTGTGGGGTTGGGTGGTGTATGGCCTTGTATTTCCTCTCAGCTGTGACAAACTCCAAATCTAGCTCTTTTAGTTTTTGCTCTCTTTTTTACCTCCTATATGCAGCAAATCCAATTATTTTCCCCCTCATGGTGGCTTTGTACGCTTCCCAGGTGTTTCCAGCTGATGTGTCTGAGACTGAGTTTTCCTGTAGAAATAACGCAGCCTCTCCCTTGGCCCAAGGCAAGAAATTTGGGTCCCTAAGTCAGAGGGGATCTAGTCTCCATGTGGGTGAGCTGGGGAGGGGTGGACCCCATGTTAGGAGTAGTTGAACCGGGGCGTGGTCTGAAATTAGTGTGGGGAGGATAGTGGATTCAAGCACATGCTGGGTAGCACTTTGGGATATGAACCAAAATTCCAACCTGCTGAACGGTACATGTACCCCTGATTGGAACATATAATCATGTTCTTTGGGGTGTAGCAGGCGCCAGATATCGACCAGGTGAAACTCTGTGGTCATGCATAGTGTGGCCTGCACTCCCCTGCGATGGGTCTCTTACCCCTACCACTTCTGTCCAGAACGGGTACCAATGTCAAACTGAAGTTCTCCCTGGCTATTATTGGGATATTCTCATCCGTCAGGATTTTGATTTTGCTGGTGAGGTCTGAAAAAAGGAAGAGTTATCCTCATTTGGGGCATGTACATTCACCATAAGTACTTGTCCTTCAGGGGGTACCCATTAGTGCCAGGATCCATCTAACCTGTGGGTCTGAGCAGCTCTTTATTACAGACTATGGGAGTGCCTTGTGTAGCAAGATGACTACCCCTCTCTTCTTAGATGGAACACATGGGTGTAGTTCTGCCCCCACCCACTCCCTAGCCAGGTGTGAGTGATCTCCCTTAATCAGCTTAGTCTCTTGCAGAAAGGCTATGTGGGTCCATGCTCTCTTCAGGTGGGTCAGCACCTTTTTCCTTTTTACAGGTGTAGTAAGTCCCCTGACATTCCAGGTAACAAGTGATAATTCATCCTTGGTCTAAGATATTGGGATAAGTGGGTGACTTTGTGATGCAAACACCTGGGGAGAGCAGAGGGCCCCTATTTAGATGGCCGATGGGACTGGAGTGGGTATATTGGGGACCTTTGTGATTGTATGGCAGAGTGTTGCACTGTAACCTGGTGCGGAGAATGAGATTAGGTGCAGCTGAGTAGACATTCAGGATAGTACATGATTGAAAAATTCCTGCTAGTAAGTAGATAGATAGATAGATAGATAGATAGATAGATAGATAGATAGATAGAGAGAGAATAATGGATAGCTCACTGGGTATTACCAGTGAGTGATACCATTGAGAGGTTCTGGACACGTAGGAACCTCGAGAGCAAAGCTTAAGAGGTTACAGTGTCCAGAACCTCGAGATGGTAAGACTCACTGGTAATACCTAGTAAACTATCCTTTATTTTTTTTAATATATGAATGTAAAGTTTGTTTTCTTGTCTGTGACTGTTTTTTGTGCAGTGAGGACTTTCTACGTACTGGCCGAGCGCCACAGAGTTTCAGTGCGCCCTCTCTCCATCACACATACACAGGCCGTAGCTGGAGACGGCTTTTTTTTTTTGTTTTAGCACAGATCCTACCTGTTCTGGGTTCGGGAAGGTAGAATCATAACCATATGTCTCTTTTTGCGACATAAAGGTAAACAAAAAAAGACTTAAATAATCTTCTGAAGAAATGGTCTCGCTTAGCGAGAAACTGTCCGCCATGTTTTTTAAAATTTTTCTGGCTGCTGACTCAGGAAAAGGGGCCAATCGGAGGGCACACTTGGAGACGTGGGCAGAGAGACTGGCGCATGCGCTGTTGACCTTCTCTGATAATACTATCATTCAGATCCTGAACGATACTATTACGGGACCTGAACGATAGTATTATCACTCTTGAAGTGTGGTATTATCACTTCGGGAGTGATAGTATTACCGCAAATTTTTTGTATGCTTTAGAAGCATGTTAAATTGATGATCCATATAATAAATTTTATTTATATAGCACCCATCTCCAAAGACTCTGGGTGCTGCACAATATAACACATATAACATACATTTAAAAATACAACAATACAAATCTAAAACCAAACAACAACAATATACAGAATAGAGCTGGGAGCAACAGCTTAACTAAGCATCACAAAATATACTATTATTATAAAACCACTTTAGTTAAAAGCTTGATTAAATAAATTTGATTTGAGGCTCTTCTTAAAGGCTTCCACTGAGGGAGCCTCCCTAAGATAACCAGGCAAGGAGTTCCACAGGGTAGGCGCAGCCACTGCAAACGCTCAATCACCCGAATGCTGGAACCTAACCCTAGGAACTCCAAGGAGGCCACCCCTGGCAGAATGGAGAGCCCAGGCCGGGCGGTACGGCACAAGGAGCTCTTGCAAATAGAATGGGTCCCACTTGTGCAGGGACTTATAGGTCAACAGCCCTATCTTGAAGACAACCCTCCACCGAACTGGCAGCCAGTGCAATTCACGGAGTGCCGGTGTGATATGTTCACATCTTTTCACCCCCAACAATAATCTCACTGCCGTGTTCTGCACAAGCTGCAGTCTGTGGAGGTTGCCTCCAGATATCCCTAGGTACAGGGCATTGCAGTAGTCCCTAACCTGGAAGTGACGGCATGTGTACCAGTGTGGGAGGTGTCAATGTATGGATTAGGGCTCGAATTCGGGCAATATTCCTGAGATGATAAAACCCAGTTCTCACCACGGCCAATACCTGTGCCTCAAGTGTCAGGCCATCATCCAGGATTACTCCCAAATTCTTCACCTGTCTAGAGGAAGCTAAAGGCACACCCCCCAGCACAAGGTCAGGGGGTAATGTCATACCCCTCCCTCCCCCATAAAGACTCTGCTTCACCACCAGTACCTCACTCTTGTCTAGGTTTAGTTTAAGCCAATTGTGAGTCATCTATGTCTGGATTTCCTCAAGGCAGCTGTTAAATACAGAGCCTGACACCTGACTATTGGGAGCACAGGATAGGTACAGCTGTGTATCATCTGCATGGCAGTGAAAACCCAGCCCGTACTGCCTGATAATGTCCCCCAATGGCAGCATATACACCGTGAACAACAGAGGTGACAAGACTGACCCCTGTGGAACACCACAGCACAGAGGCTTCGGATTTAATGAGAAAATTCCCATGGTCACCCTCTGCAATCTGTCTGCCAGGTATGACCTAAACCAGTTGATGACATTTCCAGACAGGCCACACCAAAACTGCAGTTAGTCAAGTAACACCTCATGGTCCACGGTGTCCAATGCCACAGAAAGGTCTAGAAGGACCAATATGATACAGTCCCTTCTATCCCTCACCATCAGGAGGTCATTAAGCACCCTCACCAGAGCTGTCTCTGTACTATGCCCCGCTTGACTGGAAAGGCTTATAGGCAGAGGAAGCAGCAAGATATCTCTCCAGCTGAACGGCCTCCACCTTTTCTACGAGCTTCCCTAAAAATGGGAGGTTTGAAACAGGTCTGTAATTGCTGAGGCAGTCCAGGTCCAAAGATGTTTTTTTCTCAAAAGGGCCTCTTTCAAGGCTAAAGGAAAGATCCCACTCCTTAATGAACTCCAGACTACCCCAGCAATCACAGCACCAATCAGGTCCAAACATTCCACCAAAAGGCGAGTTGGACCTGGATCTAAATCACAGTGGGTCGGCCACAGCTTAGAGATTATCTCTACCATCTCCCCAACCCCAATCAGCTCAAACTCATCCCACACAGGAGGAGTGCTCCGACTCAACTCAGGCTGGACCCTACAGCCCTTTCGAGAGATGTTCAATGAGACCTCAGCACTGATGGAGGACACCTTGTCATCGAAACACAGAGCCAGCTCCTCGCGCCTTGTGCTCGAACCTACGCCTCCAAGACACAGACAGGCAGAGTGTAATAGCCTGTCCACTGTGCGGAAGAGCTGAGCCAGTCTGTTTCTCACTGTAGCAATTTTCCAAGACAGAAATTCCGTCTTTCTACGGGAAATTGCCCCCTGATAGTCCACATAATGTGTCCTCAGGGCCAATTTGTCCCCCACCAGACTAGATCTCCTCCAACGCCTCTCTAACCTCCGATCCCTAGTCTTTAAATCTCGGAGATTCTCATCATACCAGGGAGATCTCCGATGAGTAGACAGAGGTCGGACACATAAGGGTGCAATTGAGTCAAAGGCTGCACCAAAAACTGCCCCATTATAGGCCACTTCTGCCTCCTTCGACCCAACTGCACAAGCTGCCAACACCCGATAGGTCCAGTATCACCAAAAGGTCCTCTGGGAATACTCCCCTTAAAGACCGGTACTGGACCATCTCCATAGGGGCAGGACCATCTGGGGGGGCCCTAAACATGAACCCCACGGTGCTATGATCCGACCAAACCACCGGCTCTACACTAAGCTCCATATAACATATTTTAACATATATATAGCCTTTGCACTTAACAATGCATAAGAGAGGGCTGGTCTAATAGGCCGGGGACTCAAGGTCTCCTGAGGCCTAACTCACCCTTCCTGTGGGGGTGTGGTCCAAGGTGGGAATCCTCCCTTGGTCTGAGGTCCCATGCCTTTACTATGTTTTTTTAACAGTGGGGGTGTTGGTAAAGCGGACATAACCCCTGCTTTCACCTCCCCGGGGTATAGGTACATAACACTTTTTTCTTTTCACCTTTATTGTTGACTGCTGGTTGCACCTGGGGAGTAGCATTTTGGACGGAGGTTGTGAAGTCCTGGGGGGGGGGGTGTTGCGTGTCTGCTGAATAATGGTACAGATAAATTGTCTCCAAAGGTGCAGTGTGGTAGTAGGGATACTGCCAGGGGGTTCCTTCATCTATCCATCTGGAATGAACCTGTAACTGCCTCTTTGGCTGACCATATGGGGATTGCATTCTAGGTGTCTCCCAGTTGCAGTACCCTGCAGCATTTTCAGTCAAACCCAGACAGTAAAACCCTCCGTATTCATTTGGGATGCATGCACCATTCTTAAATCACCTTCTACTATGCCATCTTGGATTCACCCCTCCCTCCCGCTTACCTGTGCCCCCCCCTTGAAACATGCCCCAGCTTTCTGTTATCCCTTGCAAACCAAAGCATACATAATATATTGTAGTGTCCAGTTAGTTGTTTCATGTACATCAAGGAATAAGTGAGCTGACTTATTACCATAGAGTTATTCGCTTTGAGGGATGGGGGGTGTTGGGTACCCATTATGCAGCCTATGTGCCTAAAGCAACGCTTCCCACCTAAAACATCTACATATGCCCCCCCCCAGCCCTTCCTATGGCTTGACCCCTGTGAAAGAATAAACTGAACGATTATCTGATTTCTTTAGGTAGGATTTCCTTTGCTGAGCTCATCTTCCTATGGCTGTTCTGGATGTGCCTGCTTCAGAAGGCTGGAATCCACAGGCTGTAGTGGGATGTGTGGAGGAAGCAAAACTGCTTTGGGGATGTCTTCCACAGTCCAGGCCCTGAGTTCTGCCTCAGTTACATCGACTTCTAGTATCATTTATTCTTCAGGGTATTCCGGAAAGTCTGCATTACTCCCAGATTCTGTGTTATTAAGTACTTGAAATCTGTTCTTCATAGCATATGGGGAGAAAAACATTTTCGTTCCTCTCTGGTGATCCGTTCTCCCTCATGGCTCTCTCCATGACTCGCTCCTGTGGATGCTTATGTATCATGTGTCTGCTGGATTGCTGTCTCTTTCTACAATGTGACGGGAGGCCCCAGTTATCCCCAACTTATGTCTGAGTCCCCGGTGTCACAGCCAGGCTGCACCCCTGTTGTCCTGCACTGTTGTCATTGGGCCTTCTACGTTGGTATGCTTTGTCGTGGGGTTTTGGGCCTTCTGATCTGCCATGATTGGGCCAGTTCCTGTTTAAATAGTCCATCAAAGCCTCTGGGGTAGTAAATGAAACTGGGGACACATTTACTTCAATCCGCATAGTCGTGGGATGCTGTAGGGAAAATTGGATCCCTAAGGGGTGCATTAGGTGGTGTGCTTCTGTATATTTCTTTCTTCTGTCAGTGTGGTCATAGAAGTAGTCCTGAAAGACTAAAAGTTTTTGTCCTCTCCATGCTAGGGTACCCAGCTCCCAGGCTCTGGCCATGACCCAGTCTTTGTCTGCGAAGTTCAGGATTCTAGCCATGAGGGGCTGTGGCCTCTCGCCTGGCTTAGGAAAAGGGTTCAGTGTATGATGGGCCCTTTCTATTGCAATCCCAGGTGGTAGTTCATGATGAAGAATTATAGGCAGCTCCTTATATAGAAAGTCCACAGGATTCTCCCTTTCAGCCCCCTCTGGGAATCCCAGGAGCTGCAAGTTGCTGTGGTGGCTCCTGTTTTCTTGATCGTCCAGCTTTCTTTGAAGCATTTGGATGGTGTCCCCCTATTCCCTCAGGATGGCCGTGTGGTTGCTTATGGCATCAGAGTTCTGAGCAACTTGGGTTTCCGTCTTGTTTAGCCTGGCATCTATCTGCTATCTGGCCAAAGTTGTATTGTTAGAGGCCAGGGTGACTCTGCCAATGGCTGCGTGACTTCTGCCATCCATTGCATAAGTGCCCCTAATGTCTCATGACACTGTTGCATATTGGGGTCAGAGCTTGTGGCCAGCGCCATGCTGTGTACCATACTCGTGGTGAAGAAGACAGAGACAGCCATGAAGTATTGCACTGTTCTGCTCACTTTGGTAGATACCATGAGCTGCTGGTATTTGGTTAAAGGGTATTGGTGCTGAGATCAGGTAAAAATATTTTATTAAATCCCCAGGTTGGTGGAGTGCATGAATTATGCCACCATTATGGTCGGAGCCTAGCCATGCCCCCCCAGTGCTATTATTTTTCATGCAACTACACATGACCTTTACTTCAATTGTTCATACACATACTACATGTTTGTGAAAAAAAAGGACCCAATAAGTGTATCACGTGCACTGGGTATACATTCATCATTCTGTTTTTCCATCTTGCTTTTTATTTGCTGAGACAGTATAGCACAGTGGGTGAAAGCTCTGAGCTGCAGATCTGGAGACCTGGGTTTGAATCCCACAGCCACCTAGGTACATGCTGTGTGATCCTGAGCAAGTCACTTAACTTCCTTGTGCTCCCAGGTCGTATCTAGAAACACGCTTCGGCTTAGTGTGCTACACCTGGTTAAACAATGTTCCCTTCCCTTTATCCACCAGGGACTGCCCATCAAATCACTGGGCCATTAACCTGGCCATAGCCCAGCCCCAAGAGTCACTCTCCTCTTAGGCTCCAGCAAAGAGTCTTGAGAATACCATCAGCTGTCATCCTGATAGCCCAGGGTTTTGTCAAAAATTTTCCCTTGCCTGCTCCTTGATCCCACAGCAGTGTGATAACTAATGCTACCCTCATGTACATGCAGTGGGTCCCTTGCGGGGAAACCAAGCTCCCTGGCCTGCAACGGTGGATCGTTGGTGCAGCAGAGCATGCCACTGCTGACTCTTCACTCCCAGGCTGGTGCAGCATCCTTTGCAGCCAGCTACCTGACTGCCAGCACCCTAGTCTGCTTCTGAATCAGGATCAGTTGCACAGCAGCAGGGCTGCACTTAGGCCATCAGGCAGCCCTGCATTCACCATTGTAATGGCTCATCTTTGAGTGATGACTTATCAAGGAAGGCATTTATGCGTGACACTGTCAGTGGAGGCAAATATTGCTCATAGACCTCTGGAATGGGAAATATGCTCTTGAAGAGGTGAATACTAAGAGTATTTAATCCTGCTTCTATTGAATGCACAATTTTAACATTTACAGAAATTGTTCACTTTTTGCTCTCTTTTTCCTTTTATTCCCCATCACCTAGCCTCATTGTGCATGCTGTCACTAGCCCATACAACCATTTAGCTGTAAGGGATACAGGCATGCAGCTGTTTAGAGATGCATGTTAGTCTACCCCACATGTGACCACAGCACATTCGCATGTTGGTGACCCAGGCACTGAGTCACTAACAGCTAATGCAGAATGTGTGTTTCCCACAGTACAGGAAGACACTGCTGCTGACCACAGTCAGACCATCAAAAAATTATTTTGAATACTCCTTCATATGAACTGATAAATATACGATTATTGGAAAGAAAGATGTCAGAACAAAAGACTGGAGGTTCAACCTTATTACTGCTCTTAATTAAGGCTTAAAACCAGAAGATACACTTTAGTTTTCTTTAGAAAATTGTTCAAGTTTTTTCTTCAAAGTTTATTGTTTAAAAAGCTCTAAATAATTTATAAATGATCATTGCATGTGGCTCTAAGAATTGATAACAGATAGTTTTGGTTTAATATACTGTAAAACAACGAAAGTTACTAAAATTGGTTATGCACGAAATGCTTGTCCATTTTGGCACTATGCTAGTCAGGGGTGGAAATTAAAAATTTCGAGGGTTGGTCATGGTGGAAAGCCCAAATTCCAATGTCCAGTCATGTTATTCATTTCAAATATCACAGCCATCATAAAAGTGGCAACAGCCATTAAATATGTAACTGGAATGTTAAGGCATTTTTTTAATTCATGCAGTTTACCTGTCTTGTATGTCACAAATAAAGGAAAATGACACTTAGATTGCGTTTAATAAATTCTTTAAATTACAGTGTATGTTGATGTGTTGCCCATCACCACTCACTATGCAATTTACTGGTAAAAAGGCTACTTAGAAAATGGGTAAGAAAAGTACAAGTTTAATATCTGTCTAGTTCCAGAGACTGTGGTGATTCTGTAAGATCACCGGCTCCCTGATTACTTTGCCAACTATCAGCACCTTCAAAATGTCTGTAACAAAGCCACCAGACTTGCGAAGTCTGATGCTGAGATTTTTAAACAGTTGCATCCATTTTCCAAACGCAGCTGCAAATATTTGCCTGAAAAGTTAGACCACAAAACGTTGGCCTAACTTTCAAGATAGAATTTCGCACTTGCATTTCACAAATGGACGCAAGTCCTGCAGTTACGGCAGAAATTGCTGTAAACTGCAGGTTTTGTCACAAATGCATCCAGATGGCTGTAAATAGGATGTAGACATCTGGACACATTTGCATGGATGCAGCATATATCTGAAATGCAGAGGCAAGTGCCACATCCACCATTTAGAAAATCTTGCTCTTGTTGTATTCTCATTCCAGAACATTAGCCATTTATTCAAGTTCTGGAAGGTTATCCATTCCGTTTTCTCCAATCTGACCAATTCTTCCCCAGCCCTCCACCTCCATTCTCAAGATTGGTGACTCCCTCACCTCTGACCCTTCTTCTGTTGCCTTTTCCTTTAACTCTTATCGTACTACCTGTGCTGTCTTTATTACCACTTCTTCACCCTCCCCTTTCTCTCCTCTCCCTCTGCCTGCCCCCCCGCTCTTTCTCCTTCTCGCCTACCACTTCCTCTGCTTCCCTTAAGGCCCCACTTGCCATTAATCCTCATAAGGGAGATAGCCCTGGCAGACTCATTCCTATGCTTCTGTTTCTTTGAGTGTGTGCTGTTGCTCTGCTTATTAATCAACTCCTCAACCTCTCCTTTTTCTTTGCCACTGCCCCTGAAACCTGGAAGCAGGCTACTGTTATCCCTCTCCCTCAAGGTGGTGATCCTTCCTCTTCCGGTAACTATGTCCTATATCTCTCTTTCCCACCCTAGCCAAGTTATAGAAACACCTTGTTCTTTCTGAGCTCACTTCCTTCTTTGACTCCTCTTCATTCTTACCCCTTTTTAGTTTGGTTTTGGGAAACTCCACTCCACCTTCCTCCTCTGCCTTCCTCCATCTTCTTATGTATATATCAGGGACTGCGCACCTCCACCATATTTATTGATCTTGCTAAAGCTTTTGACACTGTAGCACAACCCTTCCTTCTGGACAAGCTTAAAGCAGGGGGCCTCTCTGACTCCTCAGTCAGTTGGTTCCACTCCTAACTTGAAGGAAGGTCTCAAGCTGTCCATACCAGCAGAATCATATCCTCCCCACGCCACATCTGCTTATGTGTCACTCAGTGGTCTATCCTGGGCCCTATTCTCTTTTCCATTTACTTGAATGACCTCCCCTTGGCCTGATCCTCTGTTTTCATTCACATATATGCTGATGATGCAGTACTCTTTGCAGCTGGATCCTGTTCCCATGGCCTTACTTCCTAGCTACAGCAGGATTTTGACAACTTTCAGCACTGGTTCTGGTTTCCATGACTTTTGGCACCCGACAGAAGCTTATCAGACTTACCTTCCTCCCATTATTCTACACCCTTGATGGTGCTACAATTGAGGATGTATCCCCTTTAAAGGACCTTTCTTCTCAGGAAGAAAAGTGCCTGAACCACAATAGGCTCAGGGAGGGTGGGGAGGGTCAGAAGTACATCCCCAACTGGCCCAGCTTAAAAACTTCTACGCTGCTTTGGAGGAACAGGAATGCCCCACACAGGCACCTGCAGCAGGGACCAGGGAAGATGGTTTGGAGCCCCAGGGAAGGGAGGCAAGGGACCCATGAGAAGGGGAAAGCTTCTCCTAGTGGGGGACTCTATTGTCCAGGGTGTGAAATTAGGGACACCTAGCAGTGGGGAGAGGGAGGTCAAGTGCCTCCCAGGAAGTGCTGCATAGAGGGATGCGAAGCAAATCCATAGGATCACTAGGGCAATAACCAGGAGGGAGGAGGTGGATGTCATTGTCTACTTGGGGACCAATGACTTTGCGAAGAGAAGGGTAGAGTTAGCCAGAGTCCAGAAGGATTTCAGGAAGCTGGGGTGATGCCTGAAACAGGTAGCACATTCCATCTCATTCTTGGAGGTGCTATCTGTCCAATGCATGGGGGAGGCCAGAGAACTCCATATCTGAACCTTCAACTTCTGGTTGAAAGATTGGTGTAGAAGGAAAGGATTTGGCTTCATAGGGGACTGGGGTCCAACCTGGGCAGATGTGCGCGTGTATCAGGAGAATGTTGTTCAGACTTTGTGTCAGGAGAATGGCCTGCATCTGTCTGGAAAGGGGACCTCAGTCATTATTGAGAAGTTGGAATGCTTCAGCAGAGATCATTTAAACTGGCCAAAAGGGGGGAGAGCCAGGAGAGACAGGTGACTTAAGAACACCCTCCTATGAGAACATGTAAAAGTACAAGTTGACAATAGGAATAACTGAAGCGAGCAGTGAGGGACAGGCAGGGGAAACATGTATAAGAGGGGATAAGGGGGGGCAAGAGCACATAAGCACGAATATTGGGGCAGGGGTTAAGAGGCAAAGTAGAGAAAACAGGAAGCGAAGGGGGGCAGAGTGTAAAACATGGAAGGTCATGTTCACAAATGCCTGCAGTCTGGGAAATAAGATTCCAGACCTGGAAGCCTTGATGACAGATGCAGACCTTGACATAGCAGCAACAACAGAGACATGGTATTCTGCTAATCACAGCTGAGACGTCAACTTGCCAGGCTATACACTGTTCAGAAGGGACAGGGAAGGTAAAAAGGGAAGGGGGTGGCCCTGTACATCACAGAAGTCATAAAGGCTACAGAAGTACAGGGAAGGTAGGTGGAGGCTGAGGCAATGTAGGTCACCCTTGAACCGGGAAATGGCACAGCAATACGTACAGGGCTGCTCTACACACCTCCAGCACAGGGGGAGGAAGTGGACAGGGTACTAGTAGAGGAAATTCATGACATGGCAGCTAAAGGTGAAATCCTGGGTGGAAGTGGGGAACTATAGGCCAGTCAGCTTCACCTCAGAGGTGGGGAAGATCATGGAGACACTGCTGAAGGAAAGGATAGTGGCACACCTGGAATCAATTGGTGCCCAGGATCTGAGGCAGCATGGATTCACATCAGGAAGTTCTTGTCAAATTAATCTGATAGATTTTGTTGATTTGGTGACTAGAGAAGTGAATCAGAGAGGTGGC
This sequence comes from Neoceratodus forsteri, assembly GCA_016271365.2. Lineage (NCBI taxonomy): Eukaryota > Metazoa > Chordata > Ceratodontiformes > Ceratodontidae > Neoceratodus > Neoceratodus forsteri. The sequence continues at coordinate 990,717,652 of CM057455.1, forward strand.
ATAGACGTCGTCTACCTGGATTTCAGCAAAGTCTTAGATACCGTTACCCACAGAAGGCTGGTTAACAAGATGAGTAGTCTGGGCATGGGGCATAAGGTGATACACTGGGTTAGAAACTGGATGATGGACAGAAGGCAGAGGGTGGTGGTAAATTGGATCCAATCTGGGGAGAAAGGGGTGACCAGCGGAGTGCCACAAGGATCAGTACTGGGACGAGTGCTGTTCAATGTCTTCATTAGTGACCTTGCAGAGGTGCTGGAAGGAAAGGTCTGCCTATTTTCAGATGAATCAAAGATCTACAACAGGGTGGATACTCCAGAAAGGGTGCAGAAAATGAAGAGGGATCTGGAGAAGCTTGATAGATAGTCGGAGGTGTGGCAACTGAGGTTCAATGCAAAAAAGTGCAAGATAATGCACCTGGGTAGGGGGAACCCTGGGGAGAGCTACAGAATGGGGGGAGGTGCTGACTGTCACCAAAGAGGAAAGGGACCTAGGGGTTATCATATCAGATGATCTTAAGCTATCAAAGCAGTGCACAAAGGCCACAGGAAGGGCCAGTGGCATGCTGAGGTGCATAGGCAGCGGTATTACTAGTGGAAGGCGGGAAGTGGTGATGCCATTATATAAAACACTGGTAAGGCCTAACCTGGAGTACTGCATGCAGTACTGGAGACTACATATGTGTAAGGACATAAACAAGGTGGAGGCTATCCACAGAAGGGCGACAAAGATGGTGTATGGTTTGCACCACAAAACATATGAGGAGAGACTAAGAGACCTCAATATGTCCTCAATGGAGGAGAGAAAGGGGCGACATAATAGAAACTTTTAAATACCTCAAGGGTATAAACAAGGTGGAGGTGGGGGATCTTTTCCAATGTAGAAAAGATACCAGAATGAGGGGGCACAATATGAAATTATAGGGGGGTAGATTAAGAAGTAACGTGATGAAGTTGTTTTACACAGAGAGGGTGGTGAATGCTTGGAATAGTCTGCAACAAGAGGTGGTAGCAGCAAGCACAGTGGAGGGGTTTAAACATGCCTGAGACAAGCACAAGGGAACCTTGGGTGGGAAGTTAGTGATGAAAAGCCATTGACCACTTAGGGTGAGTGGGCGCATACACGTATAGGGCCTACAGGCAGACTGGATGGGCCTAGTGGTCCTTATCTGCCAGCAATTTCTATGTTTCTATGTTTCTATGTCTGGCTGGACCAACATCTTGATTTCTCGATGCACATTGATGACATACACTATAAGCTACATCCCAAGCTTAGTGCACTGTACAGAAACAAAATGAGTATCCCGCTTCCTGCCTGCCAAGATTGTTTTAAAAATGATTCTCCCTATTTTTGACTATGGTGACATATTGGAATTTACAGTGGAGCTCTCAGATACTCCCTTACTGGACTGAACCACCTCTTTCACTCTTTCTGTCCATTTGCCTTACACTGTCATCCTCATACCCCATCTGCTTGCTTGACATTTCCTTTTCCCTCCCCTCACTTGATACCAGACGCCTTTCCTGTTATGCCTCATTTATATCCAAATTCTGGTTTGGTTCCCTTCCCCTTACCTAACCAATCTTCTGACCTATCCCCTGCTTCCTGCTACCCACTCCACAGTAATGTTTCCCATTCCATTTAAAATCCACCTAGGACATCTGTTGTTGATCAAGCTGCCATTTCTTACTGCTTTCCTAAACGCTGATCTAAACTTTCTCTGTCAATCCACTCTGCCACTTCTGTTTCCTCCCTTCAGTCTCTCCTCCATGACTCCCCCCCCCAGTTTTCTGTTCTACTCCCCTAGTACTGGGCATCTCTCAGAGGTGGACACTCAGACTGGCACCTCTACTCCCCTGCCTGAAACTGCCTCCCCTTCAGCACCCCCCACTGGACATTCCAGACCCCTGATTCACCCCAAGGGAAAGACTCACCTCTCCTACCTGGCAGCCTTTCTGAACATTAGCAGGTCCATCCAGCGAGGAGATCAGCCAGCCACTGGGGAGTCAGTACAGCACTGGGGATTTGGGTGCAGTCCCCAGGACCCCTCATTGCCTCCCAACTCAAGGGAGGATTTTCTGCTTGTTGTTGCTGCCCCCGGAGCTTGGACATCCAATGACATCCATGGCACAACATGCCAACTTCTGCCGCAGCTCTGTCCCATGTTTGCTTTGCACCACCAATTCTCTTGCACTGCCCATAACCACTGTCAGAGGCCACCTAGGAGCAGCACAGACCTCGGAACCCTCCAAAGGAAGGGAGAGCAGTTCTTATGATGCTTGATTCCTTCCTTCCCCAGCCGACCCGAGTCTGTTTCTGAACCCAGGTTGCCAGTGTGGCATGAGGTGTGGTGTCCAGCGCCTCAACCCTCAGCACCACTGGGCCATCCTTCATCACTTTTCAACTCCCACATGCAACCTTCCTTGACCTCCTACTCCCAGACTTTTGTTCTCCTTATATTGCCATACCGACTTTGCTTTTCCCCTCCCCCATGTTGCCTAAACACTCTTAATGGGTAGGGTAAATAATAATACTACTAATAATACAGATTCTTATGTCTTCGGAGTCTGCCAAGAAACATTCGTAAACAAGCAAGAGTACTAATAAATGTTTATTATACTACTCATACCAAGCATGTGACAAAGAAAATCACAAGGGAGATGGGTTTCTCACCACTCTCCTGAAGAATGTACATAATCTCCAGAATTGTAGGATCTCAGGTTCTCCAAGATCTTGTTCTCTCTCCATGCTTTTCTGGAACCACAGTAGGTTGCAGAAGGCTGTATACTACAGATAACAGCATAGCAACAGAGATTACCTCATAGTTACAGATATAAGAAACATTATGTAATCGATAATGACTTAGGAGACAGAATTACTAATGAGTATCATATGAGACAAGTAATATGCTTCGGTTAGCATTATAGTTTGGACAAAAGAAATGCTGACAGGCTCAAACTACACGTGGCATTTCTTGCCTGTGTATAAGACATAACAAAGGTTTTCTCTCTGTGTCAACTTGTTTAGACAAAGAGAAATGCTGACTGGCAACTACATATATTTATATGAGAATATATATATAGTGCATATGAGAAAATATATACATATATATATATATATATATATATATATAGGGCCAGATATTCAAAAGGGTTGTGCCATGCAATAGGGTTAAGCCTCGCAAGTCCGAACTTGCTCCATTCTGCGATATTCAGCAGGAGGCAGTTGCACCACAGAAAACATGCTGAGCAACAGCGCAATGCAAATGAATGCATGCTGAACTGGAGGAGGAGAACCATGCACAAACTGCACAGCCCGATATTCAGCTGGGCTGTGCAGAGTTGTGCAGGCGCAACCCCAACCTGCGCCTGCACAACTTTGAGCCCCAAAAAAGGCTCAAGTCAAGAGGCCACCCACAGGTGAGCTGCTGCATTGCAGGGCACAACACAGCAGCTGCCACCTGTGGCTGGCCCAACCCTCCCTGTGCCCCACGCAGCCTGATCATGGGCAAAGAGTGTAAAATCCCCCGCCACCCCCACCAGCAGCAATGTCTTCCCCAACACATCCCTGGTGGTCCAGTGGACCGAGAAGCCCAATCATGGGCTGAAGTAATGAAACACACACCCCGCTCCCCCTGAACATATCCCTGGTGGTCCAGTGGACCGATAATCCTGATCACGGGATGTAATAATTAACCCCAGAACATAGCCCTGGTAGTCCGATTGGACAATAATCCCAATCGTGGGATAGAATAATTAACCCCCAAACATAGCCCTGGTGCCTAGTGTCTCCCCACCCCACCCACCCAGTAAGCCCACCCCTGCTCCCCGGCGGCGGAGGTGGCAGCATCCACCCACCTGCCACCCGCTGCCTGCCAACTGACTGCCCAGTAGGACTGCATGCCCATTGGTGCAGAGCAAGAGCCAATGGGCATGCAGCTTACATACATAAGACAGTCCAGTTTTGTGAATGAATGTATTCATTCACAAATCTGGACTGTCTTAGTATAGTATGGCTGCATGCCCATTGGCTCTTGCTCTGCACCAATGGCATGCAGCCCACCGAGCAGTCAGTCGGCAGGTGGTGGGGCGGCAGGCGGTGGAAGCAGCGCCGCCGCTGCCAGGGGGAGGGGGTGGTGGGGCTTCATGGGTGGTGGGTGGGGACACTAGGCACCAGGGCTATGTTTGGGGGTTTAATTATTCCATCCTGCAATCAGGATTATCAGTCCACTGGACCACCAGGGCTATGTTCGGGGCAGTGTTTACAACTACATCCCGCCGATCGGGATTTTCGGTCCACTGGACCACCAGGGATGTGTTGGGAGACACATTGCTGCCCATGATCAGGCTGGTGTGGGGGGGGATTTAAGCTATGCCTGCGATCGGGCCAGTGGGGGGTGGTGGTGGGGATTTTACACTCTTTTGCCTGTGATCGGGCTGCAGGGGGTGTCGGTCCCCAAAGGATGCTGCCTGGCAGGGCACCAGGTGCAAGTCCTCGGGAATCAGTGCACCTGCATGCTAATGGCATGCAAATGGGGCCATAATCAGATGCAAATGCCCCCCCTGCACCTTGCATGAATTATGGCCCCATTTGCATGTCACCTTTTGAATACTGGGATTTTGCACATGGTGCAATGGTACTTGTGCCACTGCAAGTTGAATGTTCCACTCTGACCACTTGCGGTGGCGCAAGTTCCACTGCATCATGCACAGTGGCTGTGGTTGGGGGGTGATATTCAAAGGAGTTGCTCAAGGGCGCAACTCCTTTGAATATCGCTCTGGCCACACCCCTGCACAACTATTTTGTGCAGCGCAAGGGCTTGCTCCACAAAATAGCGCAGTTTGAATATCTGGCCCATAGTGTAAAAAGTAATCACTGATGGTCCCTCAGAGTCAGCTTATCAGTAATTAGGCAGATTATATATGGAATATATGTAAAAGACAAACATAATGCATTATAGTGAGGTATAATAGTCATGCATGATCTAATCCTATGAAGGACGTAAACATCAGCATATATGAGCAACAAAAAGACAACCGTTAAACACCATTTGTCTACAGGCCCGAGGCACGAACCTAATAGAGGAAGTTTAACTAGTCATGGTGGTGTTTCAGGGTGTTCCTTAAACAACAAAATGTAATTACAAGAGAAAATGTTAGTAAACTTTGCATTACTATAAACCTTTGGAATAAAACTTCACAATGGGGTTTTCCAATATCAAAATAATAACATTACTGATGTGTATCAGGTGTGTATCTGTTCTATTGGGAAGAAATTGAAGAGACAAACTTAAGTTCCCTGTATGGATATTAAAAATAAGTAAAAATCGAGACAGAGCATCAAGATAATTAGGACTAGACTTAATGGTATCTGGTTCCAGGATGAGAACAGGTGTGATTGCTGTATAACTTATTACCTGTTTCAGGAGTAAAAATAGAGGTTAGAAAAGTTCACTTTGCATAACTTTTAGTTGGTCACCACACAATGTTCCACAGCAGCAGAATATACCACCTTGGATGATGGCATTTTTCAGTTGCTAAGTCGAACAGGACACAAAATGTCAATGTCCACAAGCCATAAACTATGAACAGTTCCAGGGATAAATCCAGGGTTTCTTCAAGTGTTAGATGAAGATTCATTGTTCAAATTCGATGCATTTAGATTTTCCAAAGGTAGATCCAAATGTTCAGGAGGATACAGTAATTTTAGAGGCCTCAGCAGGGGTGCATTATATTGCACATTGAGTTTTACAATGGAATAGCAACAGTGTTCAGTTGGAGATGATCACATGGCTGCACAAAGTGTAAAAGTTTATGACAGTATTCAGTTTGTATGAGGTGCCAGCCAGGCTCAGTAAACAGTGAAGAAAATGGATTTCTTGATTGTAGATCAAATGAAAAAGTCTTTTTGCTGAAGTTAGGGGATTGCCCCTAACCCAGACTTGCTTCATAGTATGCATAACAATGAGCTTGATTGTAGAATCTGAATTGGCTGGACTGAATACAGTTTGTTTGAAAGTTCACAAGAGGAAGCCTAATTTCAGTTAGTAGGCCAGTATTCACAAGTTGGTAAGACAAGTTGGAAGATGTCACATCTGTATAAAAGGTGATGATCCTTTCAGGTACGACAGTCAATGTTCAGAGTCAGTCACAATTCCAAGACCTCATGGTAAACAAGGAAAGGAGGTAGTTTCAACCTTCCATGATAAAAGTTCTCATCAAGATGACCAATAGAATGGACAGTTGCCAGATGATCAGAGATGAAAGTTACTGGATGAAAATACAGCAATGACTCTGTGATAGTCACAAATATGGCTTCCTGGATTGTGCAGGAATATGTTTTGAAACATGGAGCAATACTGGTGTGTGTGTGGTGACACTTTGAAGGTTCCTTGCCATTGACAAGAGAATAGTGCTAGATTCAAATAAACATTTGTTAACACATGCAACAGAAGTGCAAAATGTGGCTATGCCACTGACCCATACGTCTGTCATGTATGAGACCAAGGATATGTCCAAATTCCAGATCCCGGAGGAGATAACCAAAGGGTTATAAGAACATAACAGCTGTAGGCAGTGCAAAGGACTTTCCTAGCTATGTGATGCTCATGTGCTTCCTTAATGTAAGCAGAAAATTAATTCAGTAATTTGAACATTTGTCAGGTCAAACCCCTTCACAATATCCTTAATATTGTAATGTAAATCACGTGTTATGAGCAAAACCATGTATACCACGCAATGGGGGGGTAATATTATATTTCATACTAGCATGAACCTTTAACATATGTGCTTTAATAATGGCTATATCAGCCTATTTCAAATAGATATGTCAGAGCCAAGTAGGCTTGAATTTAAACTTGTTTTTCTTTTTATAAATAAGAAAAACAAAATGCCTAGTGCATTTGGATAGGTTTATTGTTATAAGATGTACCACTAGCGGTCAGGATGTGAAAATCCTGTATGTGTATTACTATCAGTCCATGTGTAAGGGGTCATTATTGGGTACCCGGTATGCTGCCAGGGTAGACAATCACATCATTTTTTAAAAAAAAATGTGGGAAATGTTTGCTGTGAAACATATAACAAATTATTCCAAGTTTAATGGGTGAGATTTAAAATCGCTGGTTTGTGCATGAACTGCACATTATTAACTAGGGTACCTGGTTGGGAAGTGACTGTTAGACCACTGGGTGGGGCAGAGTTCTATTTTGGGCACTCAGTATTAAGTGTCTTACATTATGGAGCATCATCGGGTTAAACACCTTAAGGTCTAATGGCTTTTAATACCATATAAATTTGGATGCAAAATTCCTGATTATCAATAAAATGTAAACAGGAGTCCAGATCAAGTCTAACTGCTAGAACTGATCCAAAACAATGATCATAACATTCAGTAGGGCCTCACTACCCTTCTGGACGATGAACATGTCTTTTAGGACCTTAGTGTGAATTCCACAGGATGCAATTAAATCATGTGGGCTTGTGAGTTACTCTGCCTCAACAAGCTGTTTAAAATTAGGTCACTGGTTCTTATCTGCAATAAAATGTGCAGTTTGGGCTTGTAAGAAGACTCATACGTCAAAAAGAATAATAAGCATAAAAGCAAGCATCTCTCTCTCTCTGGAACTTAAAAGGAAAGAAAAAAACAAAAACATAGTTTAGTACTATTCCTCCCACTGGGGTATGGAAAAGTAATTTAATCTCCTTTAAACAGGTTCATTTGATTGGCATGTAGCCATTTATCAATGACTGTTATTGTGAGGCAGTCTAACTTGGTAGACTGCTGGACTGAGTTTGTTTATACAGGGACAGGGCCTGTTGTTGGGCCTTGCCCATACTTTGTGCTGCAAACAAGTGTACCTTTTGGATGACTTGTTTGAGATAACGTATGTATCTACTGATGCTCCATCAGCAGTGGCAGTACACAGGTCCAGAAGTAAATGTTCTGAGAGTCTCATATACCGTCTGGTCATGATTTAAAAAATGGGGTATGCTGTGTACTTGCAAGGGGTGTCCCTCTTATTGCCATAAGGAGTAAAGGCAATAATGAATCCCAATCTTTAGGGTTTTCCTGAACAAGTTTGGATAACATAACTTTGATCTGCCTGTTGGCCCATTCCACCTGTCCTGATGACTGTGGGTGGTAAGGGACATGAAACTTTTGTTTTACCCATAACAAATCCATAATTTTCTGCATTACTTTGGCTATAAAGCTGGATCCCTGCAATCAGAATTTACCTTTGGGGTAAAGCTCCACCTAGTAAATAACTGGCTTACCAAGAGATTTGCAGTCACTTTGACTGTGTTGCTCTGTGCTGTGATAGCTTCAACCCATTTGGAAAATAAGTTGGTGATTCCGAGTGCAAATTTATTGTCGTTGTTAGTGGTTGGCATAGGGCCAATGTAATCAATCTATAAGTTGTTCCAGGGGCCTGATTGCCTCTGGGGTAACAATTTATTTTTCCTAGCTGGTATAGGATTGTTCTGCTCACAGATTGAAAAGTTACTAGTGTAGTGTTCTACATCATTTCTCATGAGTGGCCACCAGACAGAGTATGTCAGTCTGTCTAGGGTTTTATTGACTCACTGGTGTCCTCCAGTTGGAGTATTATGTTCTTGGTACAGCAGATAAAATCTACTCTCAGGTGTTCAGGAATTACCTGTAACTTTTCATGACTGTTACAGCAGTGATGTTCCAAATGAGTAGGCCATCACTGGATAGGTGAATGTCCTTTTCACTTTCTTATAAGAGCTATTTCTGGAAGTTATTCCTCAATTCCTTTATTAAGAAACCTATACTCTGCCCTCAAATGAGGGTCCTTCTTTTAGAGCACAAGGTCCACATTTTAGAATATGCTCGAACCTTATGAATATACAGTTTGTATTTAAACTGGTTAGGTTACGGTTGTGATGTACGCAAGCAAGTCTCTGTATTTCACAGAGGTAATATTAGGAATACTGGAACAGAAATGTGTTTTCTTCCAAATAAATTCAGTTTAGAGAGAAACAGACCCAATTAGAATCTGTAATAATAAAACAGTGTCTGCAGTGCTTTCTGTAATTAGATCAAGGCCATTTCTTAAAGCATGCATAACTTTAACCTCTGATGGAATGCTGGTATCATTTTACGTAAAGAAACATCTTTTTATTCCTCATTATTATCACAACCTGTTTCACTCAAGGACTTACCAGCTCTCTAAACCATCCACAGACATTTGTGGTAATTAGGAGACTCCTTGCCTCCCTGTTTTTCATTTTATTTGCCAGGCGTGTTTTAACAATGCCTGTAAATTGTACATATACGGTGATGCAATTACCAGCTATGCACACTCTATCATCACCAGAATGTAAAATAATTCCAAACCCTGCTATCTGACCCTCATTGGTGTGCGTGGCTGAGTCATCAGTCAGAACATGACACACAGTGGTGTCTTTTAACACTTTCTGAGGTTCTGTCAGAAAGGGCCCTGGGACAGGTAGGTCAGGGGATTGGAGTGAACAATCATGGGTCTCTCCTGTAAATTGTAGGCCATGAGCCAACAAGGATGGAGTTTTGATAGGAAAGACAGTGATGTCATGACCCGTAAAATGAGAGACCAGTGTGTAAGTCTGGCATTGGAGCCAAAGTCATCTTTTACTCTGTCTGACAACAGAAAGTTAGTTGGTAAATGATCAGGAATGCAGCACAATGGGTGCATATCCAATGATATACATAAAGTATCTCACTGCCTAGTATGTAGCCAAAAGATTCCTTTGACAAAGGTTGCATTTCAGCTCCATTAGGGCAAGCATCTGGGATGCATAAGCAATGAGTCTGATGTGTCCATTGTATTTTTGGACTAAAGCTGCTGAGATTGCTATCTCTGATGTAGTAGTTTCATTATACCCTAAAGCTCAGTTAGGATTATTCAATGCTGGGACCAAGGTTAGTGATCCCCAAAGAAAAGACAATGATATCAGTATTAGGATACCTTGCATCTTCTCGCCATAAGTGCCTGCTATTGTCTGTACTGGGAATAACCCAGTCTGTTCCTGGCTTGTGCCTGCTATTGCAGCCACAGTATGGGATGATGATCCAGGTTTCACTGGTGGAGGGGGTTGTGCATCATGTGCTAGCACTATCAGGGGTGCCTGCACAGTGGATAAAAGTATTGTACAAGCTGCACATAGTTCTCCAGCTATGGATTGTGGTTCAGAAGCCATCAGGGGTGGAGAAAGTAGTACTGAAACAGCTGTCAGCACAGATTCAGAAATCAAACCTGTAACCCCCCCCCAACGTGGCATGTGATGCTGAAAATATAGCCATGGGGATTTCAGAATCAGGGTTGTCCCTTCCCCCATCACATGTAAAGTGGGTTTCCCCACCGGAAGGTTGCTGGATGGTAGCAACATTGTTTCTAATGTTACAACTTAAAGTATTAATGGGCTGCATATGCCCAATGCTGTTAGGGTTAGAAACAGTACATTCAGTCTTCTCAGAGAAAAGGATGAATCACAACATTTCATGTAATTAACTGCAATGTGTTCTTTAACCAAGGATGCTCTAGTATAGTAAACATTGCTAGCAGAAGTTGCTTCTTCTGCAGTGTCAGACACTAACTTCATGATAGATTGTATACCAGCCTCATTCAAAAGTACATCAACATAATTTTTAATGAGAATCTTCTGTCCTTCAGAAACACTAGTCTTGCTAATAACATTATTAATCATGCCAAAAACCTCAGGTATGTTTTGTTTGGTTATGGCAGCAATTACAGGTCCCTGTGACTGCAGGATCCAACCTCTGTGATGTGGTGGTCGGCCATTTTGGATTACCTCATGGGCATCTTGGGTTACTGTGGTATGACCATCATCACATGACCATGAGTGGCCATCTTGGGGATGGTATGGGGATGCAACCTGATGACATGTGTGTCCACCATTTTAAGACACTAACAAGTCTCCATTTTGTGAATCACAGAAAAACAAGTGGCTAACATTTGTTCTAGTCCACCCCACAGCATGCTGTGAGTGTTCAAAATCAAACTGCTCAACATCAGAACAGGCATGGTCTAGGGGCATTAAGGTAGTATGCCCTGCCAATACCTCTGGCTGATGGCGCAAGTTTGCCATATCTGACTTTTTACTCCTACATTCTAACTGCTCATATACAGGAGTTAGCAGCTGTAAAGTGCCTTGCTTTCAGATCGCAAGACATTCTCATCTTGTAAAACTTGTCTGTTATCAACAGAAGCTGTATCACAGTTTAGATTCAAAACATTCATTTCAAGTCTGCAGTAACCAAAACATAATAATTTATGCTGTTCAGTCAAGGTCTGGTGTTGAAATACCAGAATGTTAACTCTTTCAGTAATTACTTCAGACTTATCATCCCTTAGTTCCTTGTTTTCAAAATGTAAGGAATCAGTGTTATTAGCCAGAACACCATTAGTTTGAAAAACCTTTTTTTCTATTAAGTTTTGCCTTTTCAGCTCTTAAGGCATGCAAGTCTTTGCTGCTTTCATCATTAAAGACAAACTCATTTTCTTGATGGAGAGACTGCAGGTGAGACTGCAGTCCATCTATCCTTTCATGATGAGAAGCCTTTTTCAGACTAATTCCCTGCTTGCAAGCAGCTTACTCAGATTCCAAAATAGATAGTTTGTTTATAACACATCAAAGCATTTAAACAACGTTGCAATTAATAATCTTTCAGGATCAACTCTTCCGGTACCATTTTCCAATACACCATAGTGTTCAGAAACCACCCACATGGGACTGTTTCTGGTGTTTGCCACATTGGCAAAATCTTCTAAACCACCGTAAGCAGTTTGGTATGTTAAGGCATCCAGTCTCAACTCAGTACTGTTATTTTTAGACGTGTCATTTAAGATAAGAAACCCTTAGCTGTCTGTGGATCAAAAACTTTGTTTGCAACCAAAGTTCATGACAGGACACAAACAGCCTTTGGCTTATGTGGACACCTAGATGAGTATAGACCCATTAGGATTTGAAACCACAAATAAATGCAATCTATCTGTCTGTTCAGATCCCTTTATAGCTGTGTGTTCCCACAGAGAAAGAAGAGGGTAAAAAAAATAAAACAACTCATTACACAGAGATTGAATATTTGCAAAGAAATTGTTTTGTCTGCACTGTGGTACACACACCAGACTGAAAAGTTAAACAGAAGACACTCTCAGCTGCTTGTTATTGAGAATTTCTCACCCAGTGTTTTAATTTACAGAGGAAATTAAAATGTAACCTTGGCAAACACCCAGACTCCATTCATGGTCACCATTTTATGTTGCCTAAACACTGTAAGTGTGTAGAGTAAATACTAACACTACTAATAAAACAGATTCTTATGTCTTCGGAGTCTGCCAAGAAACATCCGTAAAAAAGCAAGAGTACTAATAAATGTTTAATGCTACTTATGCCAAGCATGTGACAAAGAAAATCACAAGGGAGATGGGTTTCTCGCCACTCTCCTGAAGAACGTACATAATTTTCAGAATTGTAGGATCTCAGGTTCTTCAAGATCTTGTGCTCTCTTTGCATGGAGCTAGGAAACACAGACTTGCATACTACAGATAACAGCATAGCAACAGAGGTTAACTCATAGTAACAGATATGAGAAACATTATGTATTGGATAATGACTTAGGAGACAGAATTACTAATGCGTATCATATGAGACAAATAATATGCTTCAGTTAACATTATAGTTTGGACAAAAGAAATACTGATGGGTTTAAACTACACGTGGCATTTCTTGCCTGTGTATAAGATATAAAAAAGGTTTTCTCTCTGTGTCAGCTTGCTTAGACAAAGAAAAATGCTGACTGGTCACAACTACATATGATTATATGAGAATATATATATAGGCCCAAATATTCAAACTGCACCCAAAAACTGCGGAACAGCAGGAGCAAGTGCAAGTCCACTGCACCCATGCGCAAGAAGCATGATATTCAAAAACTGCGCAGGTCAAGCTGTACCTGCGGCACACGACTGAATATCGCACCACCTGCACCATAGCACAACCAGGGATATGCAGTTGCACAGTTCAGATGCGCCATAGTGCAACCAGAGATGCTCAGTGGAGCAGTCCAGATGCACCATAGCACAACCAGGGATGCCCCATGGAGCAGGGCAGCAGTGCAACAGCACAACCAGGGATGCACAGGGACAGGATGCAGGGGCCCACCACCCATGCCACAGATGAGCAGAGGAGCACACAGCAGAACAGACATTGCCCCCCACACCCCATGCACTGCACAACTGGTGGAGAGCCAGAATAACCACCAGCTCATGGATACCAGCAACCAACCCACAGCCGGGGCATGGTGCCCCAGCACACCCCCTTTCAAACTGTGACCAGCACACAAGGAGGGCCGACCACCCCATGCCACACCATCCACCAATGCAGAGCACACCCTGCACCATGACCCCAGACACCCTGCCCAGGAGGCATCCACCAGTGCAGGATACCCCATGCATGCCACCACCCCCACTGTGACAATGCAACCCTGTGCACCACAGAACCATGCAAGACAGCCCCACCATGAGCACCCATCAGCGGGTGGCAGCACACAGTGATGCAATGACTGCATACACAGTGCCACCAGGCACGAACCTACCCGAGGTATAGCTGAGAGACCGACCATGCATCGGCACATGAGGTACCTCACACATGACAGGACATGCCCCAGACCCCACCACCAGTGGTACAGCACCCTGCACACCCTCCCAAGGACACACTCCTACCCAGCACTGACCACAACAGCCAGCGCAGACACCCACAGTGGTGCATGGAAGCATGCACCACACAGGATGCAACACAGTACATGGACAAACACCCACCCATACTCAAGGGCACACCAACACAAGAACACAGTAGTGGGGCAACCAAGCCCCCAGCATGTGGCCACAGAAACTGTGTACACATGGCCAGCACCCCTCCATGGCACAGGAGTGCCAGCCACCCTGTGCAGGCACCGTGGAGCTGTATGCCACCAGCATTTGCCTGGAGTGCAAGTGACAGACAGTGGTTCACATCCCCTGTGACACGCACAGGTAACAGCATGGAGGTGGAACAACAACAGCAGAGGCCACAGTGTCACTCGAGGCAGGAGGCAACCCGGCATTGTGCCAGGTACAGTGGCTGTCCTGCATGCCACTGACATGCCAGCAGACCGTTCATGTCACAGACAAGCAAGGGTGTCAGCTGCACAGGCCATGGATGGTCTGACAGGTGCGCCATGGACACAGAGCATGCACTGTGGACCACTGCACACAGTCATCCAGTGCACAGGTAACAACACACACACACACACACCACAGACAGTGACTGATAGTCACTCCCACACCATACTCATGTCCCCATGGACACACACACACGCACATGACTGCACCACCCCTGTCGCCATGTACACCACTGCAGCTGAGCACCTATAGCCTGCTGCAAATTAGAGACCACCACAGTAGCCATATCAAAGGAAATGAATTGAAAAACAGCAAACAAAACTATGTACAAGTATTTACAAAGGTTTGGAGGGAGGGACACAAACAAGGTGGGGGTAAAGGGCAGGGGTGAATAAATGGTAGAGGGAAAGAGGGGTGTGAGGGTGTGTCCAGGGGGTAGAGGAAATCAGGGGCATTTCAAAGCTCAGCCGGAGCCCCACTCCCTGCTCTGGCTTCTTCTCCCGCCATGACGTCTTCGGACACCGAGCCTGTCCAACCATTCAAGTATCTCCAGTACCACCCTGGCTACCTGGAGAATCTCCTGCAGTGCCACCCTGACCTCCTGCAGCTGCTGTCCACCTAGGACAAGGGAACAGAGTCAATAGGTGTGAATGCATAGCCCCATGCAGCCCACCCACTGTGCAAGGCATACGGCCATGGGACATGCCTCTGTGATGGTGTGTGACCACCCACAGTGATTGCATCCACAAGACCTGCCCACCCAGGCACACACAGCCATGTGGACTGCTGCACACACCCACCGGCAAAGTCCTGCACAGCACCACCGTGGCTGTTCAGTGACGTGGCTATGCGGTGTGAAGGCAGTGGCACAGCCGTGTACCCGGTGCACGCATGGACCACCATTGACACACTCCCAGACATGCAGTGCCACTGGACAGTGCTTACTGTAACAAGTTGCATGCATGGCAGTGGTGTCAATTGATGGTGGCCATGCCCCACTGCCCACCCTGTTACACAGCATGCAATAGTAACCATGGATATAAGGCACTCACCATCATCAGGCTGGTCCCTGCACCTGTCTTGTCTGGCAACCCTCCTGGCCTGCTGTTCATCTTGGTGCAGCCTCCTCTTCCTCACCCACCGGTGCTCCTCTGTGCCTAGGGTGCAAACATGGAGAGAGGAACATCAGTACAATCTGGTAGCAATGTCCCCCTGCCCCCGTGTGTATGAAATCCCACACAGCCATACCCATCCTCTCACCACCCAGATGCCACCACCACGGCCAACACTGGATGGCCCTCCCATGTGCTGGACACATGCCACCGTGATACCCATATGGACGTTAACAGTGTATGGATGGGACACCTACATGGCTGTGGCACCATACCCCACCTGGCACATGCCCACAGGTGGGCAAGCCTGTCTGGGTCCTGCCATTGCAGGTCACCATAGCAGTGCCTGCACTGCTCTGCAGTCCTCTCTATGCTGGTGGCCTCCTCCAGGGCCACTGCCACCTCCTCCCACACCGCACTCCTGGCCCTGTCCAGGGGTGCCTCCCCAAATAGGGCAGTGGCATGGGGCTCCACCAACTGGACCAGACTGACCAGTTCAAGTTGGCTCCAGATGGGTGTCCTACTCCTTGCCATCCTGTACAGTTTTGGTATCAAAATGGCACTCTGTAGCGCACGTTCACCATGTGCGGATACTGCACGGTACTGTGCTGTCATTCCCCATCACACTGTCACTGAACAGTGTGATAGAGGTGCACCCATGCGGACGCATGGCACCTAGGGGGCAAAGTTCGGCACAGGGTCAGGGGTCTCTTGCACACTGACCGCCACAGCCCGATTGGTACTCACCATGTGTAGCACGGTAGGGCAACTGTGTTCCACTTCCTGTAGTGGCCTACCACACTGTGGCACCAGTGCGCCTATGGTGCCCCAGTGCTGGAGAGCCATACATGTGAACAGTGCAGTAGTGCCACTGGCACAATGGTGGCTGTACCCTGCATTGCATCCCGTGCACAGCACATCAGCAGTGCAGCAGGCATCGTGTCATCACCCCGGGCATGCGCCGTTCAGTGTCCACTGTGCACGTCACAGAAATGCGCCCTTGCCTGAGCACATTCAACACAACTGCTCAAAGCGCAACAGTGCGATATTCAGCCGGCATATGCAAATCAGCTAATCAGCCATTCAATGGCACAGATGCTGCATTTGCATCCACTTATAATTGTGCCTCGCCTCATTTGCATGCGTTGCACTATAAAAATGAGACATTGGGCTGCAGTGGCCATAGTCTGCCATTGCAGTCTATTGTGGTGAGTTGCATGCTGTTTGGGAGTGTGGACTGTGGTGTGTGGGACATGCATGGGACTGCACAGTCACAGGTAACACCTGTCATTCTCACAGGATGAAGAATGAGCAATCATGAGGTGGAGGAAGAGGAACAGAGATGTGGGAAGAAGAGGAGGCCTAACTTCACAAAGGCAGAAACAGATGCCCTGTTTGAGGCCTACCTTGACCAGGAGCCGCTGCTCAGCAGATGGCAGGGAACACCACAGGCCCATGCTGCTGCATGGGAAGAGGTGGCATGTGCCGTCAACCTGCATGGCAGCCACCAGTGGTCCGTGCAGGAGTGCAAAAAGAAGATGGGCACGGACAGGTGGAGGATTAAGGACAAGGTGGCTGCCATCAGGGCAGCACGGGCTGCGACCGGTGGGAGACAGCCGGCCATGCAACGCCTGACCCCATGAGAAGAGCGGGTTGCTGGCAGCATGCGGCATTGTGCCATTGAGGGTGTTCCAGGTGGTGGATTCCAGATGGGTGGTAGCCCATCACTGCGTGGTAGGTCCTGGTCTGTCAATGGGGGGAGACAGGGTAGGGCAGATACATCAATGCCACTGTGTTCCCTTACAGCTCTTGAGTGTCTACATGGGTCAGCGGTGGTGGGCTTGTCCACTGAGGGCAATACCATGGACATAGAGGAGGGCCCGTCCACCTCCACAGGCATCCAAGGGTCAGGGCGACAGTGGGCCCGCCTGGCTGTCTGGACTGATGTTGGTGGAGCAGGTGCGGAGGAGGCCCTGCCCGTGTCCCAGCGTGCCAGTGTCCATGGATGCCAGCATGCTGAGACTCGGGCTGGTGCCAGATCTGTCACTGATGATGATGGAGCTCACTCCATGGACAGTAATACGTGTGGGCCACAGGATGGCCATGCAGCAGGTGACATCACGGGCATGGCCGTGGGTGGTGCCACCATGGAGGCCTGCATGACATCACAGTCCCAGTCTGTGCCTGTCTGGACCAGTGGGGCAGCACTGGTGTGTGTCCAGGACAGTGGGGTTGTTGTGGCCACTGCGGCAGCACTGTTGAGCCCTGGAGAGTGGCAGCTGGAGGGACAGTGTCAGCAGTCGGCCAATGGTCATGGGGGTACAGTGTCAGGGGACAGCATCAGTGCACCACCTGTGGACATGCCCAGGCTTGACCCTGGTGTGCAGAGCCCACCTTCAAGGGGTACTGCCCATCAAGGCTGTGAACACCGTGAGGGACAGTATGCCGATCAGGCAGATGACCTCTTAGAAGAGCACACTAGCATACTCCAAGAATCAGTTGATCAGCAGTTGCGGCTTGTGACAGCGGTGTATGCACTCAGTATGGCTCTACGCCAGGCAGAGGAGAGGTGCGGCAGGGACACCACTCTGCTCCTAGCAGGGATGGACCGGATGCGGGAGGATGTGACCACTGCCATTGACAGGCTGACACAGACAATCACAGCTGCCATGGCCACAGTGGGCACACAATTATTTGCCCATGCGTCGCAGACACCGCGCAGTGCAATGTCCACACCCCATTCCCGGCATCATACGACACCCTCCTTGTCGACACTGGGTTTAGCTGTAGGCATCCCAAGCACACCTGGCACAGGCATGTTCAGTGTGCTGCAGAACCCTGTGCGAGCAGGGTCGCGTTCATGCAGCGGAACCCCTGAGGGACCGTCGGTGCCACCCCATGAGGCCATTGGTCAGCCTGTCACTGCTGGCGGGTCTCGGCGGGGCCGCCCATGCATCCGTGGTGGCTGTGACACTGTGGTGCGTGACTGACCTGTCTCCCACCACGGCTACTGTCTGATGCTGCCCTGTGTGCATTGTGTTGTTCAACGTGCAATGCACAGGTGGGGTACCCGGCCCTGCACACATACACACACACACACGTTCCATCTGCACACCCTTCCAGCTGCTGTCCACTGTGGTGTGTGCATGATGATGCCTGCGATGCACTATCCACCACTGTGCAATGGTGCCCAGCATCTGACACGCACAATGACAGGCACTGGGCGTGGTGGTCTGTGGACGTGTGTGTGTCTAGGGGTGGTGGTTGGGGTCGGCGTGCCTCCTTCTCTTTGTGCATGTCTTGTAAGGTGTGTGTGTGTGTGTGACCGTATGCCATGTTAGACCTTGCCCATCCCTGATGGTGTGTGCGGTTCCATGCTTGGCCAATTCCCTTAATGACGTGCACCCCTTGGGTTTGTCCATGCATGTTTGTGGGTTGTGCCCTTGCCACTGGTGGTTGCACATGGCCCCATGACTTACCTAGGTTGGTTGAAGTGATCCTCTGTGATGGTGTCCCGGTACAGCTGTGCCATCTGGATCAGTCGTGGGTCCCTTCAACCAAGAGGGGGGCTGCCCATCACCATCCTCACCAGCGTCCTCATCATCCCCATCGCTGTCTCCCTCTACAACCTGTACGGCTATCCCACAGTCATTGGCCATGTTGTGCAGGATGCAACAGGCCAGGAATAGCCCACAGGCCTTTGAGGGGCTGTACTGTAGGGCACCACCAGACGTGTCCAGGTGACGGAAACATGCCTTCAGCATCCCGAACACCCACTCCATGACACTGCATGTGGTGGCATGTGCCTCACTGTAACATTGCTGCGATGAGGTCGCAGGCTGCCGGTATGGTGTGAACAGCCAGGGACGGAGTGGGTATCCACTGTCACCTGTGTGTAGAGGGTGGACATTAGTTTGGTGATCAGCATTGCCCTGCCATGGGCCATCTAGGCCAATACCCATGTCACCTCTGACTATGCCCCACCCAAGCTCCATGTCTTTCTGCATGATTTGCATACTCACCCACTAGGTGGCCAGTGGGGATGTCCCCACTCTCAAACCTGTGGCACAATGTGCACTGGTGCCAGATGAAGGCATCATGTGCTCCCCCAGGGTGCATGGCACAGACATTGATTATGTGCCCCCTGGCATCGCACACAACCTGGCAGTTGATGCTTGCATACCGCTTCCGATTCATGTATGCAGCCCCTTCAGGGCCAGGTGGCATGTGGATGGCCACATGGGTGCAGTCTATTGCCCCAAGCATGCCAGGCATACGTGCTACCCTGTGGAACTCCTGTATGTTTGCTGTGCGCTCCGCCGGTGTGCTGGGGAAACGGATGCACTCCGCAACATGTGGCAGCAGTGCGCTGAGGAATTGGTTGAGAAATCGTGATGTGGCCGACTGGGTTACGCCTGTTGTGTCCCCTGTTGGTCTCTGGAAGGTACCCGTGCTGAGCAGGCACATGAGAGCTGTCACTTTGGTCTCCACTGACAGAGCATAGCTCTGCCGTGTGGGTGCCTGCATCACATCACTGCACAGCTCACAGAGCCGCCTCAGGATCATCTGGTTCAGGCGGTATCAGCCCATGATCTCAGTATCAGTGTACAGCTCGAAGCTGGTGTGGGCTCAGTACTGTCTGTTGGGGGCATACCGCCGACCGGCCCTTCCACAGCCGCGCCCCCCTGCTGCCTGCCTTCTCACCCCCCTCATAACTGCCTCCATCTGGATGGTGGCACTGGCCATGTCCCTTGCTTGTGTAACCCCCCCAGCAGCTGTTTCACTGTTCCCCTGCTGTCCTTGCTGCTACTCCCCCTGCACCGGGAACACCTCCCTGTAGTGGCCGTACTGCCCACTATCTATGCCCTCAGTGCTGTCTGGCACTTCCTCCTTTTGTCCTGCACTGTGGCACAGGCTCCCCACACCTTCCCTGTTCCTGGTGGTTCCAGGTGCTCTGTCCTGCTCCTGCCCTGTCCTGCTCCCAGTTTCTGTGTGCCTGTGTGGCTGGCTGTAGTTCATTAACATGTGGCTTCCCTGTAGCATTCTTGTGCCTCTCTCTTGTTCCTTTTTATTTTGGATCATTTCCGCTATCGCGCCACTTCTGTTTGCTCCCCTATTGTGCATGGTGCATGTGGTTGAATATCGCACTGCGCCATTTATTCATGGTTCCTCCCCCTTCAGTTGTGCATGCATTCATTATCATTGCGCTCTTACGCATTGTGATTTGGGGGCGCATCTGTCTCCCACTGAATATCGCAGAATGGTGTATTTTCGGACTTGCGCTGGTGTATCTCAGTTGCACATGGTGCAACCCTTTTGAATATCTGAGCCATAGTGTATAATCACTGATGATCCCTCAGAGTCATCTTATCAGTAATTAGGTAGATTATATATGGAATATATGTAAAAGACAAACATAATGCATTATAATGAGTTATAGTAAGTAAGTAAAGTAAAAGTAAGTAAAACTTTATTTTTAAGCACTTTTTAAAACCAAAGCACTGTACAAAGTTAAAACTAATAATTTAAAAACAACAACAATTAAATAAGCAGTAATAAAATAATTCTCCATATGCTTTAAAAAAACAGGAATGTTTTGAGCTCTGATTTAAAACTCTCGATGGTCAGCCATTCTCGTATCCAGTGAGGTAGAGAATTCCACAGGGCAGGGGCAGCATAGGAAAATGCACCTGCCCCAGATGTCTTCAAACAAACCCTGGGAATCTCTAGCAATCCCTAGTCAGTGGATTGGAGTGAATGAGACGGGCAATAGGGAGTAAGGAGATCTTGCAGATATAGGGGTCCCTGTTCATGTAGGGCTTTATAGGTCAGCAATCCGACCTTAAAGGTGATCCGCCACTGAACCGGCAGCCAGTGCAGTCCACACAGCACAGACGTAATATGACTAGTTCTAGACGTCCCAGTCAAGAGCCTGGCCACCATGTTCAGCACTAGCTGCAAGCAGCAGATATCAACCTCCGGTAGCCCTAGGTACAAGGCATTGCAGTAATCAAGGAGGGTGGTCATGAAGACATGGACCAAAGTAGGAAGATCAGCCAGAGGAACTAGGCATTTCACCTGGGCGATATTCCTAAGGTGGTAAAAGGAAGACTTGACAATGGCAGACACCTGCGATTTCAGGGTCAGACTGTCATCAATAATAATGCCCAGATTACACACCTGGTCTGAGGTCAAGAGTTGGAGACCATCAAACCATAAGCCTGATGGAACTCCAGCCCTACGACCCACCTCAAGGTGACCCAGGTCCACAACCAACACCTTGGTCTTATCCGGATTTAACCTCAGCCAGCTAGCACTCATCCAGTCTTTGATTTCAGACAGACAGCTGTTAAGCACGGAGATCGCATCATCCTGTCCAGGAGTAAAGGACAGATATAGCTGGTATAATGTATAATGGTCATGCATGATCTAATCTTATGAAAGATGTAAACATTGGCATATATGAGTGGCAAAGCACATTCCTGGCACTCATGCTTATATGATATGATGCTTATATTAGTGCAAAATAGCAGTATCACAGTATAATAGACCAGGAATACAGTGTGAGGTGTATGTAGGATGATAGGGGGCATAACCCAGGCACAGCACCCACTGTGTCTGCATGAGTAATTTCCCTTTGGCTATCAAAACTCAATTTTATCTACTGCAAGAACCCGAATGCACGGATTTACCATATAATGTTATGATTATGCTCCTTGATGTACTGTATTGCTCTATATGATTACTATTTTTATGTTGGCTTGCACGCACGCACAAGCAACATCTTGTGCTAGTAGCACATTTCAGAGGTGTGTCAGTGTTGGTGAATGCAGGGCATGCTTTAGTAGGTGCATCCCTCATTACCCAGTAAGCCAGCATGCTAGCACTGACAAAAAGCATCATGTAAAGTGGACACAACTTGTAAGGAAAGTGCTGCTGCAATCAGAGGCAAGTTCGTCATGCAGTGGCACAGATGATACACTTCCTGACATGCCTTTCCTGGTGAAACATTTCAATAAACATGATGGATGAGTCGCCGTCACACAATCTTCAAAGGAAACCTACATCGGGGGTGCAATCCCCATGTTGGCAAGTCCGACTGACACCCACATTGTGTGGCACACTGGGAGCCCACCCTAGTGTGCTGCTGCTTACAGTAAGCTGACTGTAGGCATGTTCCTGCCCCTGAGCCCCGCCCCACACCCATTGTGTGGCCCACTAGGAACCCACCCCAGTGTTGCCAACATCAGGCCCCCCAAAAGTCATGGGGCTCACTGAAATCCCACCCCAGTGTGCCCAACATTTGTTTTTGCCTGTAAAGAAAGAAAGAAAACTGTCCCGTAGTGCAGTGTCCAGTTTTTTTTGTACCTGAAAAAAATAAAATGGTCCATTGTCCATGGCATTCCCCAACCCACACCCACCTTCTTTGCACCCCACCTCCCCACACCCCCATCACCCCATACTTACCTCCAGAGGTCTGGCACTGTGATCTTCTGTGGAGCGGGAACTCGTCTGGACTCTTCAAAGCTGACCTCGAACTGAAGAAATGCCAGTAAACTGTATAATGGCATAAATGGGGGGGTCAACTTAAGTGGATATCTCAGCCATTTTTTTGAATTTTGGCACCAAATTTTCAACATGGGGTCCTTGGGATGGCACCTCATGAACACATGCACTGTCATCTCATTATTCGGTTCTGAAAGGTCATTTTGTGGTCACTGTGCAGAATCACCTTTTGGGACTGATTAACAAAACAGTGCTGCTGTTCATGAGGTGGGGTTCCAAAAAGCCTATCCTGCAAATTTGGAGAAAAAATTCCAGAACATGACTGTGTTATGAGCATACGTTGTGCAGTTTCCATGCAGGTTTGTAACTTTGACAATTTTTAACATTTTCACTCTAGATTTTCAATATTGCCATTCTTATACACCTCCTTATGAACAGTACAGCTGTCATTTTTCCCATCCTGCCTAAAATGTGTTTTTCACACATGTGGCGCACAATGGCGCTGTCGCTGTGGGAAATCAGCATTCAGGACAGACTGACAAGATAACAGTGACACTGTGCATGAGCAGAGTTCCCAAAATGCCTATGTTGTAAATTGGGTTAAAAAATTCCCCCAAATAATTGCATTACGGGCGTGCATTGCTCTGCTTTTACGCACGCTTGTGACTGCACCAATTTTTCATATTTGCATTCCAGATTTTCAGCATTACCATGTTTATATACCTCCTTATGAATAGTACAGCTGACATTTTTCACATCCTGCCTGAAATGTAGTTTCACACATCTGGCACACAATGGCCCGGTTGCTGAGGGAAATCAACTTTCGGGACAGATGAACAAAATCACAGTGCCACTGTTCATGAACAGAGGTCCCAAAACACCTATGTTGAAAATTTGGTTAAAAAATCCCCAAAATAATTACGTTACAGGCGTGTGTTGTGCAGTTTCTACGCACCTTTGTGACTTTGCCAATTTTTCATATTTTCACTCCAGATTTTCAACATTGCCATTTTTTTACACCTTCTCATGAACAGTACAGCTGCCATTTTTAACATCCTGCCTGAAATGTGTTTTCACACCTGTGGCACCAAATGGAGCAGTTGCTGTGCAAAATCACCCTTCAGCTAACAAACTGATAGTGCCACTGTTCATGAAGTGGGATCACAAAAAGACCATGATGAACATTTGGAGTGAAAATACCAACAAATGCCTGGGGTGGTAGGGTTTCCAACTGTGATGCCCCACCCTGTAGAGACTGACAGGCGTCAGGGGTGTGACTTGAGATTGTCGTCTGTAATGCTCATGCCATTCCACCTCCATCCCCACCCTGCAGTCTGTGACAGGCATTGAGGTGTGCCTTGGACTCTTTGGTCCCATGGTTCACCCCATACTTCTATACTTTACCCATCTCAGCATATTTGCTTATGGAATGGGGTGTCAGTAAGGCCAGAAGACCCCAGGGCACACCACAATACTTGTCAGTGTCTTCAGGACAGTGTGAAGTGAAATGGAGTGAGCGTTATGGCTAGTGACCCAAAGGCACATCCCAATGCCTGTCAATCTCTACAGGGTGGGGGTGGGGTTGGCGTCAGTTCAATACTTCACTGCCATTCCTATTATGCATCTCTCTAACTCCTGCACTACCAATGCCAATGCCAGCAAGACAACATTCGGCATTGACAAATGCTTGTTCTAATGTTGTTGTTTACAATTTATTTTTGCTTCTCTTGTACTACCTTTCCTACCCCTCACCCCTAGGATGCATCTGGAAATGAAATATCAGCTCAGTATGTCTTTACTGGAAAAAAATTTGAAATGCATACATACATATATACAGTACATACTGTACATATATATACAGTATATATATATATATATATATATATACTTACATACAAAAAGTTATAATAAATTATAATAGTCTGTATTTCTTGATGTTAACTAGCTGGTCTCAGTAAGTGAACATCACAGACCTTATGCATCACAATTCAGCATGATGAGTTCTTTGACATGATTCTATGGCATTGACAGTTTCAGTTTCTGAGATGTGTACACCTGACCATATAAAGAGACACATCTCTCTGCATCCACAGAACAAGGAAGCACAGATTAACATATATAGTTGTAACAAACAGCAGTAGGGAACGTGCAAGCCTGCTGACTAAATCATGGTCTAGCTGTGCATGTTTCAGAAAAGTAATAACCTGTCATCTTTACAATAGCATTAAACACCTTAAGGCATTTTTGATTGACAGCTGCCTTACTGCTATGTTTTTCCTTTGCCAATGCTTTGTACCTAGATCACTAAGTTTGTTGTACGGCTGGTATATATTTAGTTTACTGCACTCAAACCACTTGATACAATCTATCATGCTTATGGAATTCTCGGCATTGAAAAGTCAGTTGCTCTTTCAAGGATGCAATTTGTCTACTTAATTGAGTTTCAAGTGCTATCAGATCTTCTGTTTGGTGTTATGTCCATTTCACAATCAATAGAAGATTCATAGAGGTCTAAATACTTTAACCCTTTACCTGCAGTTGCTGAGTATACTCATTGCACAGCTGTAGTCCCAGTACCACGGGTGCCAAGTATACTCAGTTTTCAAAGGAGCCACATAATAGCATGGAAATGAATCATGTTTCCACACAGACCTCTGTTGTGGTGCACAGGGGGACTTGTTGAGAGTTGTGTTAGTGATGTGTAGTGAATTGTCGTGCGACCTAGCCTTCACAGGGACATCTGCAAAAGGCATAGGTCTGATACAGGTAAGTCCATCAGTAGCTGGGCAGCAAGAAGGGAGGAGCATTCTCTTGGCACTCCTACTCTGGGCTGAAAAATAGTACAGAAAGTGTATAATAATAAAATACAGAGACACAGACAGCCTGATTTTCAACCATCCTAAAAAAAAATAAAAGAAAAAAGAAAAGAAAAACAATGTTTTATCCTGCAAAGCAGGAACTGCTTTGGGGGCAGGAGACTGTAAAAACTGGCTAAGCAACATGGCCTGTTATTGTTGAACAGGTGTACTAATTAGGAGAAAGTTACATTTGGCAGTAATTTGCAGCACAGGGAGAGATATTTATTGCTTGTTATTTGGAGTGTAATTTCCCCAGATGTGTATTGATATAGAATGGGAAAAGGTTATACAGTAGCACAGTTGACTTTGATGCTGGCATTGTGAAACTAATTTTGTCTCCTCAAAAAAAGGTTTACACTGGATCATGATCTTGATGAAATATTTGCGGGCAGTGAGTAAGGTGGGAACAAAAGTTGTGATTCAGACTTCTACTCATCAGAGTCAGACTTGGAAGGTGTGTTACCTGAGCACAGCCTTTTTGCAGAATATCAGAGAATGAGCAAAATGCTGATGAATAAAAGATCAAATAAAATGTGCACAGCATGTCACAGTGGAAGGGAGCAAGGCAGCACAAATAAAAATAGTAAAGGCAGTATAAGTGGAAGTGGGTGACACAGGGCAAATGAAAAATGATGAAGGCACCACAAGTGGAAATGCATGAGGCCAGCCACATAAAAATGATAAAGACACCCCAAGTATAACGGGGCAAGGGAGGCCTAATAAAAATAATAAAGGCACTACAAGTGGATCGGGATGAGGCAGGACAAATAAAAATAATAAAAACAAGGACAGTGGAACAGGGCGAGGCAGGACAAATAAAAATAATAAAAGCAAGGACAGTGGCATGGGGTGAGGCAGGACAAATAAAAATAATAAAAGCAAGGACAGTGGCATGGGTGAGGCAAGACAAATAAAAATAATAAAAGCAAGGACAGTGGCATGGGGCGAGGCAGGACAAATAAAAATGATGAAGGCATCAGAAGTGGCATGAGGTGAGGCAAGGCAAATAAAAATGATGAAGGCATCGAAAGTGGCATGGAGTGAGTCAGGACAAATAAAAACAATGACTGCATCAAAAGTGGCATGAGGTGAGGCAGGACAAATAAAAATGATGAATTCATTAAAAGTGGCATGAGGTGAGGCAGGGCAAATAAAAATGATGAACTCATCAAAAGTGGCATGGGGTGAGGCAGGGCAAATAAAAATAATAAAAGCAAGGACAGTGGCATGGGGTGAGGCAGGGCAATAAAAACAAAGAAGGCCTCAAAAGTGGCATGGGGTGAGGCAGGGCAAATAAAAATGATGAATTCATTAAAAGTGGCATGGAGTGAGGCAGGGCAAATAAAAATGATGAACTCATCGAAAGTGGCATGGGTGAGGCAGGGCAAATAAAATAATAAAAGCAAGGACAGTGGCATGGGGTGAGGCAGGGCAATAAAAACAAAGCAGGCATCAAAAGTGGCATGGGGTGAGGCAGGGCAAATAAAAATGATGAATTCATTAAAAGTGGCATGGGGTGAGGCAGGGCAAATAAAAATAATAAAAGCAAGGACAGTGGCATGGGGTAAGGCAGGGCAATAAAAACAAAGAAGGCATCAAAAGTGGCATGGGGTGAGGCAGGGCAAATAAAAACGATGAACTCATCGAAAGTGGCATGAGGTGAGGCAGGGCAAATAAAAATGATGAACTCATCGAAAGTGGCATGGGGTGAGGCAGGGCAAATAAAAATAATAAAAGCAAGGACAATGGCATGGGGTGAGGCAGGGCAATAAAAACAAAGAAGTCATCAAAAGTGGCATGGGGTGAGGCAGGGAAAATAAAAATGATGAATGCATCGAAAGTGGCATGGGGTGAGGCAGGGCAACTAAAAATAATAAAAGCAAGGTCAGTGGCATGGGGCAAGGCAGGGCAAATAAAAATGACAAAGGTACTGATGGTGGCACAAGTCAAGGCAAAATAATAACAGAGGGTAGGCATGGTATGTAAAAAAGCCGGGAAATAGCAAGTAAAAGTGGTCCAGCCACATCTGTCAAAGTAGAGAAATTCCGTCCAAGTGAAACAGAGCAAGCAACAGAAGTAGATTTTGACAGACCACCTGAAAGGGAGGAGAGCACAGAGAGTGAAAAGGAACAAAGCTCAGCAAGTGAAGGATATAGGACTCCTCAAGTGACAGAGAATCAGTCTCAGCAGACAGGAGCGGTTGAGGCAAAGGTTACAAAAAGTCGAGGGGTTAAAGAAGTCCATGAGGGAGAGGCAGAGCCCTTGAAAGAGGCAGAGGAAGTGGACAAGTCCCTCAAAATCCCTCTAGAGACAGTACTGGTACAAACCAGAAAAGCATGCCTGAAATTCTGTGGCCTGAAAATGAGCAGCAGGTGGAACCATTTGGGCTCACAGGAACTCCTGAGATTAATGCCCCTTAGCCTGACCACCCAACACCACTTCAGTGTTTCCAGATATTCTTTTCTGAGGCACAGCCCGATGGTAGTGGCAGCACTATAAAAATTATTTGTACGGAAACTAACCGATATGCCAAACAATATTTGTCTAGCAGTACACAAAGTGAATTTTCATATACTGCATGGAAACTGGAGTGTTCCTCTGAAATGTGTATATTCTTTAGTATTTTCCTGTTGAATGGATAGGTAAAAAAACCACAACTTTCAGATTACTGGTCCACAAACCCATTCCTTTCCATGCCTATTGTGCACTCACTTATGGGCAGGGACAGGTTCATGAATGTTGTAAAATTCCTGCATTTTGTGGATAAAAACAATGTTGCAACATCCCCTGACAAACTCTGGAAAATATGAACTGCCTTAGATTTTCTGCAAAACAAGTTGATACCCCTGCCAGATACATCACTATAGATGAATCTGCTCTATTATTCAGAGGCCACCTGGGATTTAAAGAATTCATGCCCTTAAAACATTCCACATTTGGCATCAAAACCTATGAGCTATGTGAAAGCTGTTCAGACAGTGGTGGGATGGGAGGCTACGTGAGCAATAATACCTGACAGGGTGGGCAGTATTGGGGAATACTGGACAGCCCAGGAGTGTAATGAGGCCCGACACCACAGGCAGAGGGCAATATAGCCCCTGGAAGGTCTGGCATTCCCCAATAACGTCCACCCAGGAGGGCATTATTGCACATGGCCCATCAGTAACATTTTTTTATACAATAGAAAAAACTGTTTTGAAGTAGTTTGATTAATATTTAAAAAACTCTGAAATAATTTTTTTTTTGTAAAATAGTTCCTGTACTGTTGCATGCATGCCACTAGAGGGCGAGCTGTTTTAGAATATTTTGTCTGCATGAGCTACGTGGCTGCCCCCATGGGTTTATGGGATTTGTAGCCCTGTATGAAAGATGGGGATGGGGTTTGAGGCCACGGAGTAAAGTGGAGGTGAGGATTTACCATATACATTTTTGTGGGGGGTTTAGCTGAAGACATGGAGCCCGGGTATCACTGGTTTGGAGATCTGGTGAGGAATCGACCATTGGGAGTGGTGGCTGTGACAAGATGGGCACAGTTTACCAAAAAAAAATGAAGAACAGCCTGTCGAGTAACCTCAACATGCAGGAGGAGGAGGGAGAGAGGGGACATGATAGAGACATACAAGTATCTTACAGGGAGGAACAGGGTGCAAGAATACACTATTTTTAAGCGAAAAAGATGTTCCAGGACTAGAGGGCATGGGATGAAGTTGGAGGGAGGACGATTCCGAGGAAACATGAGGAAGAATTTCTTCACAGAACGGGTGGTGGACAAGTGGAACACCCTGCCTGAGGAAGTGGTGGGGGCTGAAACAATCACGGGATTTAAGAATGCATGGGATAGACATAAAGGAATTCTGGAGGTCAGGGGTAAGGGGCAACAGAGTTCTAGGAAAACATAAACTGAAGTTACAAACTCAAATGGGCAGACTAGGTGTTCCATAGGCCCTTATCTGCCAACACTGTCTATGTATCTATGACAGTATGCCTGTTGTGAAGTCGGGGTGAGGAGCAGAGGTGTGAATTTCTTGAATTTGGTTCCCCATATGTACAGTTTCTTTGCTGGCTTAATCAGTACTGCATTGGCCAGCTTTTTAGAAGCAGAAGCCATACCTTAGAGTGCGCAACACGTTAGCACTGATGATTTAAAGAAAAAAACTTTTAGACTGTCTGAAGTCTGTAATAACTGACAAATGAGTTTCTGTTAGGCTGGTGTATTTTTTTGTGTGTTTGGGTCAGGAGGCTGTTAATCGCTAAGTGAGGTGGAGAAAATGGCAACTGGTCAGACTGAAAATTTGGGGTGCCCAATCATATGCTAAGTAATGGGACATCCTGGATTGGCACTTGTTTTTTGGTGGGCATCTATTGAAAAATAAATGCATGCCTGGCATGGCCTTTCAGCCAGTCAGCATGCATTATTTTTCAAGCCCATTTTCTAATTGTGGAATTATGTGGTGTATATAGGTAAAAACCAAAACAAACATATGATGGACCAGACCATCACAGGCCCTGGGAGGACAATACAGAACAGAATGCTCATCTAGACAGAAACTATAATCTTGAAGTAACAGTAGAAGTTGTGAACAATGCCTCAGCACCAAAGGCAGGAAACAACTCATGACACTGTAATTCAGTTGTTAGGTCCAGTTGCAGGACAGGGGTACATTATTTTTACAGACTGCTTTTACTCCAGCCCCAAACTTGTGCGGCACTTGAAGGAAATGAAAACAGAATTCTGTGGCACAATCAAGAAATCACAGTTAGGACTACTACTACTGTTTCATTATGCCCAGCTTGATACTGAAGAGACTATTTCACTTGTTGCAGAGGATTGTCCAAAAATGACAACAATCATGTTGCGAGCAAGGCACCAGAAAACACAGACTGTATACATGCTGACTACTATGCAGAAAGGTGACATGGTATCATGTGGTAACAAATATGATGGAACTTCCAAGATCAGACCTGATGTGATACTTCAGTACAGTAGTAAACTGGGTGGGATAGATGTCCGTGATCAAGTGCTGAGGAACTACCAATGCATTCAGAAAAAAAAAGTGGGACAAGAAATTGTTCTCCATCTAACTGATATTGCTGTTTTCAATTTTTTTGTTATTTACAAGAGAGAAAATATGGTAAAGACACTCACTACCACTATGCTGCTCAGCTCATGGAAGAGCTTGTGGACACTTACCTTTGCAATGCTACTGCAAACTACAGATATGTGTCAAGTGCAGACACAGAAATATGACTTGTTACCAGGCACTTAGCTACAAAAATCCCTCCTACACCAAAAAAGACTTTGCAGGGTTTGATCTGCTCACTCTCCCTGACAGCTGGTCACTCAAAATGTATTTTATTTATTTATTCAAGTCTTGGATTACAGACCTTTGAGCTGGGAGCTCATTTGTGAAGGTTCCACGTCAAACAGTAAGCAATCCTTAGGTACATACAGGTTACATACAAGGGTTACATAACAAGTTTCATTGGTGGTACAAACATGAATATGAGATTCAGGCAAACACTTGGTACATAGAGGCTACCATCATAGATACACAGCAAGTTACATAGTTGGTTCAATCATGAAAATGAGATTCAGACATGACTTTAGGATGTAAATGGTTATACAGAAAATCAAGGAAGATTGTTTCACTACGCAGGAGGCGGAGGGACCTCCAGTGGAAGGTAAGAGGCAATGGGGTGGGAGGAGTCGGGACCAGGCAGGATCAAGGCCCATTATCAAGGTGAGGCAGTTGGGGGGTAGTAGTGGAGAGGAAAGTTTAGGACCAGAGGTGGGGGGGGATGGAGCAGGTGCAAGGGAGTGGAGATAGGGATAGGGGTATGGAGAAGAGAGGGATAAGGAGGAGAGGGCAATAATGGAGGAGAGGGGGGATTATGGAGGAGAGGATGATTAAGGAGGAGGGGGGATGATGGCAGATAAGGTGAGGATGGGTAAGAGAGACAAGGTGGAGGATAGAGTAGTTGGTAGAGATCTGGGGTAGGTAATGGTATCTAATTGGACAGAGATAAGTACAGAGGGCACATAGGTAGGTAAGAAGTGCAGGGGGATGACCAGGCAGGCCCTTGATGGAAAAATGGAAACTGGAGTTATAAAGGGCAGGTGCACCTCATGCGGCTAACAAGGTGGGTGTGGAGCATCGATTTGAAAGGCCCAGTTCTGGATTCAGCAATTAGTCCACTCGGAAGGGAGTTTAGCAGGTGAGGGGTTAGGTATACAAAAGACCTTTGGCCTAAAGAGGTGCAGCGGAATGGCACCTTGAAGTAATTAGTGAGTGTCCCTCATGTCGGACAAGATAGTGCAGAAAGTGTAATCATGTTTTGGACCCCAGGGGGGAGGGATCATGCCAAGGGTAGTCTTTTTAGCCATGAGACTGAGCTGGTAACTAATTCTGTTATCCAGGTCAAGCCAACCCGTATGGGAGTATAAGTCGCACAAATGGGTAAGGTGAGGAACACCCAGGAATAGCCTATAGGCTTTATTGAGGGTAATGTCGATTCTCTTTAGGGTCGTAGTTGAGGCCGCATTGTATATAACAAGACCGTAGTCAACCACAGAGAAAACTGAGCTTGTTAAGGCAAGTCTCAGAGCATCTTCTGTAAGGCAGTGCCTATGCCTGTACAATTGCCCTGACTTTCTGCTTGCTGATTTAGTGACTTGGTCGATGTGGAGGGAGTATGAAAGGGTGCTGTCCAGCGTGACCCCTAGGTACTTGAAGTTATTAACCATGTCTAGGATATCACCTTGTTTGTTGCAGATGACAAATTTGGATGCTTTGAATCTGCTGTGTGTAGAGGCGAACAACATAGTTTTCATTTTCTTATAATTGAGCAGTAATCGTGAGCTTATGAACCAGTACTCAACTAGTGTGAAGCTATTTTGGATGCCTTGTTCAAGAGCTCTAATGTCCAGATGGCTGGAGAAAATTATGGCATCATCCACATATAGGAGAATGCGGTCTTGGCAAACTTGTGGGAGGCAATTTTGGAAGAGACTGAACAAGAGCGGGCCAAGGATGGAACCCTGTGGTATCCCTGTAGTCACATTTAATGTAGTGAAAACGATGTTGACTATTTTCACTTGTTGGACCCGATCAGAAAGGTAGCTTCTGAACCAGCCCATTGATGTCTCAGATACGGTAGCATAGCCTAATTGGGCTAGCAGGAGTTTGTGTTTCACTGTATCGAAAACCTTAGTGAGGTCAATAAAGGTAGCCTCCACTAAGTGCCCTCAATCTAGTGAGTCATGGATGAATCCCATGAACTCCACCAGTGTGGTCGTGGTGCTGTGCCGTTTCCTAAATCTGTGCTGCTGCATACATTGGAGTTGACATTTATCTAGGTGATCCACTATCTGACCATAAACTATTCTTTCTAATGCCTTGGAGATTGGGGAGAAGTATGGAGATTGGCCGATAATTTGAATGGAGTGTCTTGTCACCATTTTTGAAGACTGGGGTGACCACTGCAGATTTCCAGAGTTTGGGAAATTGGCCAGTTGTTAAGGAGAGATTAATTATTTTTGTGATGGGTGCCACTATTTCATCTATGGTGATGGATATAAGCCTCAGGTCAAGGCCATCCCCACTGTGCCTGGTTTTACCAGTCACTTTTAACAGGTATTTTTTTGCTTCAGCATTAGAGATGACATGAAGGTAGAAAGGTGGGGTGATGCTGGAGGCAGGAGGGTCTGATGAAGTATGCTGAACAGGGCTGGATGGGCTAAGATAGTCTGGGGGGAGGACTCCGCTAAGATTGGAGAAGGCCTTGTTAAATGTATCTGCAATAGCCTTTGGGTCCTGGGATAGTTCACCATTTATGTTAATTAGAGTAGGTAGTGATTTATTAGAGGTCCCTGCGAGGGCTTTGATATCTGCCCAGAATCTGCGGCCATTGCCCCAAGAGTTGTCAAACTCGGCCCTGAAGTATTACCTTTTCACCTGGCGAATGGCCTCAGTGCATTGGTTTTGAGCCATTTTATAGTTTTGGGCATCACTTGAGGATCCTGTACTTTTTGCCTTATGCCATAGATTATCCTGAGCATGGAGTTGGGCAATGAGGGATGGAGTAATCCAGGATTTATGTG
Organism: Neoceratodus forsteri; assembly: GCA_016271365.2. Classification (NCBI taxonomy): domain Eukaryota; kingdom Metazoa; phylum Chordata; order Ceratodontiformes; family Ceratodontidae; genus Neoceratodus; species Neoceratodus forsteri. The sequence continues at coordinate 990,751,414 of CM057455.1, forward strand.
ACCTGTTGACCTTTCTTTTGGTGATTGAGGCGAAGATATCACAGGTTGCATTGCACATCTTAATGAACAGATCCAGAGCAGCAATGACATCCTCTGCCGAGTAAATGGTTAACCAATTTAGCTGTCTGAGATGGTCTTTCAGTGTCCCCAGTTGCCCCCTCCTAAGAATATGTGAGGTGACAGCCTTTTCGGGGAGTTTGGGTGGCTTGCAGAACCAAGCACAGAGGATGAGGCAATGATCGCTTATTGCATCTGGGAGGACTTGCATACTGGCGATACATTTTGGGTAGTTTGTAAGTACCCAGACCAGTAAAGTGCTGGTCCCGGTGTGGTAGTTGGTACATGTGGAAGAGGCTACAAGCTGTTCACAGCCTATAGCTGTAAAGGTGTCTCTATAAGGAGGAGTGCTGCTGGACTCCCAATTTATATTGAAATCACCCAGCACTAACATTTCTAACTACCGGTGACAGTCTGATAAGTGCTCCTGGAGGATTCTGAATCCTTCAGCCTGATTTTTGGGATGAATATAGATGGAGATGACAGTTATACCTTTGCCATGAGTCCAGAGTATAACCTTAAGTGGTAGGATTTGTACATTATTTCCTGACTTAATGGGAGGGAGGACATGACCTTGTAAATGGTCCTTAATATAGATGGCACATCCCCCTCCTCTTTTCCTGGTATGATCCAGTCTGAATGATGTATATCCATTGAGCTGGATTTCAGTATCAGCAGTTCAAGGGGTGAGCCAGGTCTCAGTCACAGATAGTACATCTGGCTTGTGCTGGGCAGTCCAGGCTTGCAGCAGGTCAAATTTAGGAAGCAAGCTGCAGATGTTGATGGATGCAATAGTTAGGGAGCCATATTTCACATGATGGTTAATGCCCCTGCCGACAGGACCAGATTTTGGATGTATGCTTCCTAAGAGAAGCAGTAGCAGCCAGATGAGATGTATTGCCTGCAACCTAAGGTGCTTTAAGGACATGAAGGGGTTGTTATGGATAGAGCAGCATTTAGGAGGTTTGATAGGAGCATATTAAGGATAGGTGGTGGGATTGGGTACTCGTAGTTAGGCTGTAGGGGTGCTGGAGAGAGATAATTTGTGCTCCCCAGGACGATCAGGAGTACTGGGTTGGAGGTTGAGTGAGGGATAATTACGTCATCAGGTTTTATGTAAGAGAGGGACATGTGAAGAAGCTTCTGAATCTTGGTACTATTGTCCTGACCACAACGTTCCACTTTGTGGGGGGAGATGCTTCAAAATATGTCACACAATGAAGGGTTAGCAACAACAAGACAAACCATCATCTTTGACTTCAGAGTAAAAAAACTTATGTCTTAAACTGCAAATACTGTTTTCCTGGTGCTTGGGTTATCCTGTGTTGTCCAGTGTAATACCTGGTACAATGTTGTGACCATATTTACTGTGCCTAAGTCTGCACTAATAGATGATAAGAGTTTTGAAACTTTTTTTCTCAATTTTCTGTCTCTGGCATGGGCACACATTACTTTGAATGCATTTCCAATATCTTGCTTTGTAAATATTGAAGACAGTTATCCAAGTACTTATGTCTATCGTTAAGATATTTCTCACAATTGTTTTGGCTATATTCACTGTGGCTAAATTTATGCTTCTCTGAAAGCAATAGGACTATTTTTTCAACGTTGTTCTCATTCATCTAAAACACTTCTGACTGCTCTAAGTAAACCTTCATCTAATACAGATGTTATTTGTTACAAACAAGTCAAAGGTAAAAAATATCACAAAAGTGGTAGAAATAATATGGTTCAGTTTGGGTGTTGGACCAGTTCTGAAGTTCTGCACCAAGTTTACAGTTACAAACACATTTCATAATGCAAGTTATAAGATGTATGATCATAAAACATCACGTTAGGAATCAAAAAAATACATTTTTCTAAAAGTATTATGGTATTCAATGCTTTATTGCACTTACAATAGTCTCCATCTAATAAAAAGCTTTGCATTAAAATTGATCATAATCGGCCGAAAATGGTCCAACTTTTGTAACAGGTGTACACAGTACATTGATGTAGTGAGATGTAAAAAAAGAACTAACATGAAAATATATATTTGATTTCTTACGCTATTTGCCAGATAATAATAAAAAAAAAAAAGGAATCTGGGTTACAGTTATCTTCTTTTCTCAACATACAGTGCATAACATGTGGACCAGATAGAAATAAAACATGATCAGAACTAGTTTTTTTAGGTACATATACATGATTGTACTATTTACTTTCCATTAATAGGAAGCCAATAAGTTTACATCTGGTTGCAGCTAGTGGACCTAATATCATATTCTGAAAATGTCATTATGATGTCTTAAATAGGAAAAAAGGTATACTGATTTACATATGGGGTCCAAACTCCAGCAAAATCACCAGCAGAATGGAGTCTAAATTGATACCAGCGACCAGCAGTTAAAGGAGTAAGTCATATTCAGCTGCTGCATGCCAAGTTTCCAATAGAGTCCACACAGGCTCAGCAGACAATCTGACTGGCACAGCTACTGTAATTCTCTACTGACAATTTTTTTCTTCTTTCAAGTACTGTTTGTGCCTCACCATTCTCTCTTGGCGGTGTTTTAACATTTTTATGCTACTGGCCATCTAAGATTTTTCATTTGAGAAAGGGGTTGTCCATACAGTATATCACTTGAAGGGGCAGAAATATAAGCATTGCAAGTAACGTGAGGAATTAGGAAGCAGGCCCTTCAGTACCTGGCTGTAGACTTTGACTAGGTACTGTAATGTATTCTCGTTGGAATGAAAGCACTGCACAGTCATACTCCACTCCATAAGCAGAGAGGCACTTACTGGTGACCTGTGATACAGCTGAGAAATCAATTGCTTCAAGGTACACAGCAGCAGCAAGAACTACCTGAAATTCAGCTGAACCAGTATCATTATTGCCTAACCCCTGGAAAATAAACAGAAGATACAACACATGCTGATCTTGAACATCAGTGGACTTATCTGTTACTATAGAAACACAGCCAGCCTTTCTGAAGTATCTTTATGTTGAGATTTCTGATAAGCGGCAACCTTGGGCAAATATTCATGGCACAACCTGTCTGCTGAAGAGGCAGCTTCTCCATTTAGCACATTTTTCTTGATGAATTCTTGAAGTTTTGGATGATCAAGTTTATCAAATGGAATGTTGGTACAAGTGACAGCTTCTGTAAGCTTAAAATTAATAATGTTCTTAGCTTCCTGTTTTCATTGCTTTTCTCAAACCTTGATGTGACTGTCGATAGCTAGTAATTCTTCGTCACTGTCTGCTTTTTTTTTTGCCATCTGTGAGCCATTGATTCTAAAGGTTTATCAACCAAACTCTTTCTGTGGTGATCAAGAGTGATGTTACATGGCATGCAGAATAATTCTTTTGTTTCTTAACTAGTAATTATTTGTCACAGTCTGCATTGCCATCTTTGTGAGCCATTGATTACAAATGTTAATCAACTGACCCCCTTCTGTACTAGTTAAGAGCTACATTACATGCCAATAGAATAGTCCCTCCCCATCACTATACAAAGTCCCAGTTTCATACTGTTTTTCTAGAACTGATCCAGATACTGTAGTTGCTTTTCTTAAAATATCTTTGTTTATTCTGACCTTGAAACATGGCTGGAACAGTTATGTTGTTTGAAGCACTCATTATGTTTGCTTGCACACATGTGCAAGAAACATAGTGCCATCATACGAGTTTTCCAGAGGTGTGTCAGCCTCTTCCAGTTCAGTCAGTGTATTTGCAGGCGCGGTCGCAGAGCGCCAATCACTGCTCCAGCTGTCTATGACAGCTGAAAAATGCAGTGGCATACAGTTGAAAGGGAGCGCCCACTTAGAGTGAGCAGTGAGCCTTCTTACACACGCCAAGGCACGCACGCACACTGAGTGCCCGCGCCTTCCCTCCCTCCACATTGTATGGCCGACAGGTGCCCAATCCCCGCCGGCTCCACGCCCCAAAGCATCCAGGTGTCATGCTGGGAGCCCACCCCAGTGGCAAAATGATGTAATGGCCGGCGGGTGCCCAATCCCGTCGGCTCCACTGTCTCCCCATGCTGTCGCCGATGGGGTGCCCAATCCCCATCTGTTTCACTGTCTCCCCCAGTAGCAGGGTGCCACACTGGGAGCCCACCCAGTGTGGCAACAGATGCCATAGCCGACGGGTGTCGCAATCCCCCTCTTCGGCTCCACGCCTCAGCCATCGTCCTTCTGCCACGCTGGGAGCCCACCCCAGTGTGGCAATGTCCATGTTGTCTTTTTAAAAAAACAACCTGAAAAGCAAAAGCGGTCCCTCGCAGTGTCTGCACCCACCCACCCACTCGCACCCTGCCTCTCCACCCCCATCACCCATACTACCTCCGGAAGTCCGCGCGATGATCTTCGGTGACCGGGAAATGCCTGCACTCTTCAAAGCCGTACCACTTAACTGAGGAAATGCTGGTAAGCTGTATAATGGGATAGATAGGGGTTTTCAACTTTGTTGCATATCTCAGGCATTTTGGAATTTTGCACCAAATTTCAACATGGGGTTTTGGGACCCCTCCTCATGAATTCTTGCACTGTCATGGCGTTACTCGGGCCCAAAGGGTGATTTCACAGCCACTGTGCAAAATCACCTTTCCAGAGTGATTAATAAAACGACACTGCCAGTGTTCATAAGGTGGGCTCTCAAAAAGCCTATTTTGAAAATTTGGTGGAAAAAGTCCAAAAAATGACTGTTTTATGAGCGTGCGTTGCACAGTTCCTACGCACGCTCGTAAGTTTGCAAAATTTCAATATTTTCACTCCAGATTTTCAACATTGCCATTTTACCACACCTCCTTATGAGCAGTACAGCTGTCATTTTTCACATCTCACCCAAAACGTGTTTCCGCCCATGTAGTGCACAATGGCACAGTCGGTGTGCGAAATCAATGTTCGGGACAGATTAAGAAAATCACAGTGATACTGTTCATGAGCAGAGCTCTTAAGAAGGCTATTTTGAAAATTTGGTGAGAAAATTCCTAAAAATAACTGTTTTTCGAGCGTGCGTTGCAGAGTTCCTATGCATGCTCGTAAGTTTGCAAATTTTCAATATTTTCACTCCAGATTTTCAACATTGCCATTTTACCACACCTCCTTATGAGCAGTACAGTTGTTATTTTTCACATCTCGCCCACAACATGTTTCTGCCCATGTAGCGCACAACGGCACAGTTGGTGTGTGAAATCAATGTATGGGACATGTTAAGAAAATCACAGTGACACTGTTCATGAGCAGAGGTGTTAAAATGGCTATGTTGAAATCTGGTGAAAAAATTCCCAAAATGACTGTTTTAGGGCGCCGTTGCACAGTTCCTCCATGCGCTGGCAAGTTTGTGAATTGTAATGTTGCACCCAGATTTTCAACAGTGCCATTTCGCCGATTCCTTATGAGCAGTGCAGCTACCATTTTTCACATCTCACCCAAAATGTGTTTCCGCACATGTAGCGCACAATGGTACAGTCGGTTTGCGAAAACAATGTTTGGGACAGATTAAGAAAATCACAGTGACACTGGTCATGAGCAGAGGTCTTAAAATGGCTATGTTGAAAATTTGGTGACAAAACTCCATAAAATGACTGTGTTACGAGTGAGCATTGCGCAGTTTCCACACACCCTCGTAGGTTCATGAATTTGTAATATTTTCAGTCCAGATTTTCACCAGTGGCATTTTTCCACACCTCCTTATGAACAGTACAGCTGTCATTTTCCACAACATGGCCGAAATGTGTTTTCACACTTTCAGTGCAGAGATGCGTGGTCGCTGTGGGAAATCATTGTTCGGGACAGATAAAGAAAATCACACTGACACTGTTCATGATCGGAGGTCCCAAAATGCCTGTGTTAACAATCTACTGTAAAAAAATCCCCAAACTAGTTACATTACGGGTGTGCGTTGCACAGTTTCTATGCACGCTCATGACTTCACCAGTTTATTTAAGATTTTCAGAGCAGATTTTCAACATTTCCATTTTTTACACCTCCCCATGAACAGTACCGCTGTCATTTTTCACATCCTGTTTGGAATGTGTTTTTGCACTTGTGGTGCCAAATGCCATAGTCGCTGTGCAAAAGCAGTTTTCAGCTAATAAACTGATATTGCCACTGTTCATGAGGTGAGGGTCACAAAAAAACCATGTTGAAAATTTGGAGTGAAAATACCAACGAATGCCTAAGGCATTAGGGTTTCCGGTCATAACGCCCACCTTGTAGAGTATGACAGGCATCAGGGGTGTGACTTGGGATTCTTGCCTGTCATGCTCATACCATTCCACCCCACCCACACCTGCAGCCAGTGAGAGGCATCAAGGTGTGCCTCGGACTCTTCGGGCCCAAACTTCACCCCATTCTCCTATACCGCACCCATCTCACCGTATTTCCTGATGGAATGGGGTGCGCATAAGGGCCAAAGGCCCCAAGGCATATCATGACACTTGTCAGTGTCTGCAGGGTAGGGTGTGGTGAAATGGCGTGGTCGTTATGCCTGACGACCCAAAGGCACACCCCAATGCCTGCCACTCTCTGCAGGGTGGTGGTGGGGTTGGCTTCAGTTCAATACTTCACTGCCATTCCTATTATGCAGCTCTGTAACTTCTACACTACCAATGCCAGTGCCAGCAAGCAAACATTCGGCATTGACAAATGCTTGTTTTCTAATTCTCTCAATGAAAAATACTCCTGACTGTAATAAAGTACTACTGATAGTAAAGGTAATGCCTAGGCTCTAGGAGGCACAAACAAGGGTTCTGACAACTACACTGCTTGGAGCCAACTGGCATACAGCACCAACATGTCTAGTGAGACAAAAGTAAATATTGTTATGCACTGTTAGCAGCTAATAGTTGCACAGCACCAACACTCCTGAGACAGGTGTAAATATTTTTATGCACTGCTAGGAACCAACAGGTGTACAGAACCAACACTGCTGAACTGGAGTAAATATTTTTATACAGTGCTAGTGCTAGGAGCTGTCAGGCACATAGCACCAACAATTCTGATACTGGAGTATATATCTTTATGCACTGCTCATGCTAGGAACTAATGGATAGACACACAGCACTAACACACAAGAGATAACACAAGAGATCAGATAATTTTTTTTTTGCACTGTTCAGAGCCAATGAGCATACAGCACCAACACTTCAGAGACTGGATTAAATATTTTTATGCAATGCTAGTACTAAGAGCTATGGGCATACAGTACTAACACACCTAGGATGAGTAATATGCACTGTTATAACATGGTAAGAAAAATGTGCAATAAGCATATAACATGGTAAGAAAAATGTGAGCCATTTGATTGGCTGAGAGACCAGTGCGGGAGTATAATTAGGAGACCATATTTAAACTCCTGTACTTCTTTAGCCTGTGCACCACTTCAGCTACTATAATATTGACTCGTATCTCACGCTATGGAGACAGCGTTTGAGCTGCTGTTGAGAGTGATTGTCGGAGTTTGAATTGGGGCCCACAATAGTGATGGAGGTAGCTGCTGACAGGGCTAGGAGCATTATTGAGTGGAGCTTAGGATCAGAGACATTGCAAGACAAGACCATGATGCACTGATGGTCATGCTGGCAGCACGCGACCATCTGTGGTAGCTAGAGTAAAGAAAGAGCCAGTATTCTGCATCTCTGTGGGTGAGTTGAAAGGAAAGCAAGTGGAGTAAGGTTGGTGTAAAGGAGCTTTTTTTCTTCTTCTCCTTAGGAAAATGGATTTAAATTATATTTTCCAAGTTAAAACCATAAAGCACTCTTTAGGCATGAGGTGCTTGCTTCACTCTCTCATGCTGCTCTGAAGCTGCCATCTCAGAAACCACTGTCTCACAAGAAACTATTTTTTTCTTCTGCATAGGAAAACACTTTTAAACAGCATTTCCCAGTCTAACATCAGGAAGTGCTTTTTGGTTTTTACATTTCATGTAGGAAGCATGTTATAAGTGTGATAGGACACTTCAGGGATTTGTAATTATGGGGCTAGATTTTCAAAGGCTTTAGACTGCTGCAAGCGTCAGGTGCTCCAAAGATACGGCGCACTGGGCTTGCGGCAATCTAATGGGATTTTCCATCCTGTGTGGCAACTGATGCAGGTTAGACCATCTTTTTGTGGTCTAGTTTGGGCAATCTTGGTGACCAGTTTTACGGAGTTAGTGCCACAGATTTGGCACAAGCTGCTGTAAATTGGGATAACTGTTGTAACTGCACCTGACCTTGAAAAATTGGGTGCAGTTACGGCAAAAAGGATTAGTGCAGTAGGGATTTCAAAGTGTAGTGGTGCAGGGATTTATGCATGCCCTGTACCACTCTTTGAAAAACTGGCCCATGGTGAATAATTGCATTTTGCTCTCAGGTGTTTAAAGGCACTTGGTGCAAGCGCCTTGTCCTAACAACACCCTTGAGCCATGCAATTATTCCCCCATAATTTCACACCTTAGCGTGTCTTGCTGCATTCCTGTGACTTAATTGGCAAACAGTACCAACACTCCTGAGACCTCAGTGACTAAATATTTTTAATGAAGTGCTTGGAGCCAATTATCATATAGAACCAGCACTCCTGAGGCTGGAGCAATAGTTTTATGCACTGCTAGTGCTAGGAGCTAATGGATGGGCATACAGTACCAATGCACCAGAAACTGGAGAAAATATTTTTATGCACTGCTAGGAGCCATAAGAACATAAGTTTGCCAGCACAAAAAGGCACTTGCAGTCTTAAAAGTCTGCCTCATTTAGGAAGCCCATGTATCTCAGGTTACATGTTGCTCTGCCACCACCCCCCAATGGACACCTTAATCTTCCCCATAATGCTATCCCACTCTGTCATGAAGCTATCTACAGATTTTGTGCTTACCACTTCCTCTTGTAGTCTGTGCCACCCCTCCGCCACTCTCTCCATGAAGAAGTACCTCCTGGTCCTCTTCCAGAACCTGCCCCAGACAGTCTGCAGCTGTTCCTCTTGTGTTTTTGTTGCCACTGGTTCTGCTGGGTCAGTCACTGTGATGTCATTGTTAGTGAGTTTACAACAGTGCTGATGATGCTGTGGGAGGAATGGAACTAGATATGTCAGCTGCCAGGCAGAGTGCTATTCCCCACTATCAGCATAATACTATCACATTGAAAACTTTCTAATGAGCAAAAGGAACACAAACAATACTTCAGAAATAAAAAGTTACAACAGACCATGTCTTGAAATTTGCAACATTTTCCTGTCTGCAACATTTAGTTCTACTAGCTCATTAAAGATCCCTATCATATCCCCCGCTCCCATCCCATCTTCAGCTTCTCCAAACACTGTTTGTATGAGAGCCCCAGTTGCTCCTGAATCTTTCCTGTAGCTCTTCCCTGCACAGCCTCCAGGTGTTTTATGTCCTTTTTGTGGCTGGGATTCCAGAAATGTACACAGCAGGTTAGGTGTGGCCGCACCATGGATCTGTTCAGAGTCAGTATGATTTCCTTTCTTCTACATGTGACCTCGGGTTGCTCAGATTCTGAGTCATGGAATCATAACCCTCTATTTATGCAGCCTAAGATCTTGTTAACCCTCACTGCTGCTTTACTCCATTGGGTAGATGACTTCAGGGTGCTAGCAACTGCAATGCTTTGGTCTTTCTCCTCTTCAGACACTGTGATGGTTACCCCCACCAGTTTGTTCCCCACCCTGGGTTTGTTCTCCCCAAGTGCTTGACTTTGCATTTTTTGGTGTTGAACCCCAGTTGCCAGATTCTGGACAATTTTGCCAGCCTTCCTACAACTTCCATCATGTCCCTGACATCTATCTCTCTTTCCTCTCTCCCATCTGCTCCCACTGGTTTCCTCTGTGACAAGGCACATTTTGCCCTTATACATTCCCCAGCATCATTAATGAACATGTTGAACAGCACCTAAACAGCTAATGATGCCAAAAAAAAAAACTTTGAAAAACATAATAATTAGGTACAATTCAGCTCGCATTCCATATGTGTTCTATGTATTCCTCTTCCATGTTATTTGTTATGAAGTATTTATTTATTTTATTTTATTTAACAGTCTTTAGGATTATAACCTTTGAGTGAGGGATTCATTTACAAAGGCTCTGCGTCAGAAAAAACAAACATAAACACAATACATATAGGCGTAGAATGGCAGCTAAAGGTTATAGTTCTTTTAGTTATACAATATTGCAGAATCAAGATCAGCTATACATTGCATTGAACATGTTATTGAGAGCTGTATTTTACAGTTTTCAAGAGAACAGTAAGTTTGCTGATAGAGGGAGGGAGTAACAAGTTTGATATTTACAGTGAAGCAGAGAATTAGACAGATATCTTGTGAGCACAGCCAAAGGAGGCATTGTTACTAGGTAATGTTTGGTAGCCCTGTCGGTAGGAGCTCATTGGCAGGGTGGTCCCGTCAGATGAATTAAAGATGACCCAGCACTAGCTGGTGCATTGGCAGCGCCGTGAAGCAAGAATGTGCTCTTTGAGGGCTGTCTTGAAAGGTCCTAATTTGGAGATGGAGGAGAAGTCAGAGGGGAGTTTGTTGTACTAGGCTGGAGCCCTGTATGGGAATGACCTTCGGGCTAAGGAGGTTCTAACCCTCGGGATGGACCACACCCATTGGTTGGCAGTGCAGGTGTTCACCGAGATGTGTGAGGATAGGAGAGAGGCAGAAACTCCCAAGGGGGTAATCCCCAGGTGTATTTTCTTTGTGAGGAGACATGTTTGATAAAATAGCCTTTCATCCAGGGTGAAGAGATTTGTTAGGGCATATAGGGTACAGGTATGGGTACACTTGTCTTCTCCAGAGAGAAGTCTGCATGCTTTGTTTATGGCAAGGTGGATTTTGTTAAGGGCTGTGTGGTCAGCAGCCAAGTAGATAGTGAGCCCATAATCGACTAGGGAGAGGACTGAGGAGGTGACAGCCAGATTAAGGCCTTCCGGAGGTAGGCAATCCTTGTGCCGATACAATAGGCCTATACAGACATTTATGACTGATGATAGAGTGTCAATGTGTGAATGGAAGAAGAGGCTGGAATTAAATGTAAGGCCCAAGTGTTTATATGTATGGACCTGTTCTAGTGGAAGGAGAGAGTGGGAGATGTTTCTTAGCTGTGCATTCTTGGCCTTATTCTGTTGGTGGGCAAAGAGCATGGTCTTTGCCTTTTTTACATTGACCACAAGTCGTTGGTCTATGAACCAGTTTTCAATCTGGTTAAATGCATGTTGGAGGGAGAACTGCAATACTGTGGGATATGGGTGCGAGGCAAAAAGAACCGTGTCGTCCACATAAGAGTAGTAGGTTGCCGGAGCAGGAATTGGGCAAGGTGTTTAGGTAGATGCTGAATAATAGAAGGCCGAGGATGGAGCACTGGGGAACCCCAGAGTGGACTGGCAGGGTGGTTGAGAGGGTGTTATTTATTTTGACACATTGTGATCTATCTGTGAGGTAACTGGTAAACCAGGAGACAGGTCCTTGTGACAGATCTATGTGGTGGAGTGTGCTTAAGAGTAAGGGGCGGGAGACTGTATCAAAGGCCTTTGACAGGTCGATGAAGACAGCTCCAGCTAGGTGTTTTCCATCCAGGGCAGAATGAATAAAATTAGAGAACTCAGTGAGAGCCGTAGTTGTACTGTGCCCAGATCTGAAGCCATGCTGCTCCCTGCAAAGTAGGTTATAAGCAAGCAGCTACTCGGTGAGTTGATTGGCTATAATTTTTTAGAGGGCTTTTGAGAGTGGTGGGAGAATGGATATGGGATGGTAGTTACTGGGGGAGGTGCTGTCACCACTCTGAATTATTGGGGTGACTGTGGCAGTCTTCCAGGCAGCGGGGAACTGCCCCAGAATTAAGGAGCGGTTAATGAGGTCAGTCAGTGGTGAGAGGACTATATCTAATACTAAATGTAGGATTCTCACATCAAAAGAATCTTTGCAATAGCAAGAGCCACTGAGTGCTTTAATGAGAAAAGGCCTTGCTTCATTCATAGAGATCACCCTGAGATGGAAGGAGGGATGCTGGGTGTTAGGGGGCGGGGTTGCAGGAGTAGGGTTGAAGAAGTTATTTGGGAGTACTGCACTAGGGTCAGAGAGTGATGAGTTGAGGCAGTTGGCGATGGTCGGCGGGTTGGTGGTAGGGACACTGTTGACAGTTAGTGGCGGAGGGGGGGGCGGGATTTGCCATTGAGTTCCGTGATATTGTTCAAGAACAACCGAGCATTCCCCCAGGAGGAAGCAAGAGTCATTTTGTAGTAGCCCGATTTGGCCTGTTTAATGGCCCAAAAGCATCTGTTACGAGCCGCTTTATAGGCCTGCCTGTCCGTCTGTGTGCTGAATATGACTGCTTTATGCCAGAGATCATCTCTGTGCTTTAGCTGTTGGAGCAGTGCAGGTGTGACCCAGGGTGCATTACGTTTCTTGGATTGCACTTCTGCTACATGTGTACATGATTTTTATACCTTAGATTTCCCTTAGACTTTATCTGCCTCTGTAGCTTACTCCCAACTTCAAGTCATATTGCTCTGTTGTGACATCACAGCCTACTGCCATGGGAGTAACTGTGATGTCACAAGCAGGGCATTATGACCTTAGGTAGGGAGAAAGCAGCAAGAATAGATGAACTGTTCAGGTGCAAAGATCCTGTTTTTATGCAAACGATCTCAGTAATAAATAATGGGGAGGAGGAATACAAAACTAATGTGAAATACAAGCTGAACTGTCTCTAAATGTTATGTTTTATTGAAGTTCTCCCAAAGGTGTGAGCTGCTCTTTAACCCAAGCACTGAACTCTGTGGTACAGTGCTGGTAATGTTCCTCATCTCTGAATGTTTCCCAGAACCACTACTCTCTGGGTTCTCTTGCCCAACCAGTTTTTCATCCACCTAGACATTTTGCCCCCTACACGTAGGTCATCCAATTTCTTGATCAATCGTTCATAGGGAACTAAGTCAAAGGCCTTACTAAAATTAGAAACATAGAAACATAGATAATAATGGCAGATAAAGACCGCTTGGCCCACCTAGTCTGCCCATTTTCCCTACCTACTGTAACACTGCAGATCCTACTTGATCTCCAGTTAAATGCCCCCCTTCCCTACCCCTATGGTTCCCTTATGCCTATCCCATGCATTCTTGAAGCCCATTACTGTTTTTGCCCACACCACCTCTGCTGGGAGGCTGTTCCATGCATCCACCACTCTTTCTGTGAAGAAGTATTTTCTCCCATCTCTCCTGAGTCTCTCCCCTCCAACTTCATAACATGTCCCCTTGTTTCAGAGTGTCTTTTTTTCTGAAAAACGCTTCCCTCTTGAACCTTATTTATACCTGTGAGGTAGAATATTTCTATCATTCCCCCTCTCCCTCCTTTCCTCCAGGGTATACATGTTGAAGTCCTTCAGTCTCTCCTCATAGGGCTTGTGATGCAGACCCAGCGCCATTTTGGTTACCCTTCTCTGGACCACCTCTACCCAGTCTATGACCTTCCCAAGATGTGGCCTCCAGAACTGGACACAGTTCTCTAGGTGAGGTCGCACCATTGATCTATACAGCGACTACACCACCTCTGCCTTTCTGCTGGTGATACCCTTCCCTATGCACCTTAGCATCCCACTGCCTTGCCGCCTTTAATCAGATATGATTACCCCCAAGTCCCTTTCCTCTTTGCAGGTAGTTAATACCAGTCCCCCCATTTTGGACTCTGGCCCTTGGTTTCTGTGCCCCAAGTACATGATTTTCACTTCTTCACACTGAAACTTAGCTACCACACCCTTGATCACTCCTGTAACTTTTATAGATCTCTATTTAACCCCCCCCCCAGAGTGTCTACCCTATTGAAGATTTTTAGTGTCATCTGCAAAGAGGCATACCTTGCTGACAAAGACATTAAAGAGGACTGGTCCCAGTACTGATCCCTGTGGCACCCTGCTTGTCACCATCCCCTCCTCAGAGTGAAATCCATTTACCACCACCCTCTGTCTCCTGTTACCCAACCAATTTCTCACACAGTTTGCCACCTTTGGACTCACTCCTAGGCTTCCCAGCTTGCTTACGAGTCTCCTATGTGGAACAGTGTCGAAGGCCTTACTGAAATCTAGATAGGCCACATCCACTGGACCACCCTAATCCAATTCCCTGGTCACCCAATCAAAGAAATCTGTCAGATTTATTTGACATGATCTCCCCCCAGTGAATCCACGCTGTCTTGGGTCTTGACATTCTGGCACATTTATGTCTACTTTCTAGGTTGGGGGCTGACCTCTACTACCTGCAATAGTAGTGTAAGTAACCTGTATTTTACAGTAATTTTCTAGGCACAAATGCTGTAACAAACAGTTCACTGGGTTTTGTCTGTCTGGGGAAGGGAAGGCGAGGGAAGCAGGGATTCGTTTAAACCAGGAAGTGTCTATGTGTGTGAGTATTTTGAGCACATGATTTGCAAACAGCAAATAAGCTACTTTAACACTGGGATTTTCAACCCCCTGAATCTGGTTTGTTCTTTTTGGACCTGCTGTGGCAAAGGACTTGAGGGCTGACTTCTGTTATATGCAATAGTAGTGTAAGTAACCAGTATTTTGCAGCAATGTTCTAGGCACAAATGGTGTAATAAGCAATTTGCTAGGGTTTGTCTGCCTGGGAAGGGAAGGGGAGCAGGGATTGGTTTAAAACAGGGAGTGGCTCTGTGCACTAGTGTTTGAAGCACATAATTTGCAAACAGACTGTTTACTGTTAGTACTTATTTCTGTGTGGACCAAGTGATCCAAGAGCATGTGATCCCCCAGAGTGTGTGAGAGCCCCCCAGAGCATCTGCAGGGCAGGCCACAGGTCTACAGAGGACTCTGCCCCACAGGAACCAGGTAGGTGGGGAGAAAGGGGAAACCTGAGAAACTATCAGGGGGTAGTACAGCACTGGAGACAGAGGACGTGGAGGGTAAGCACAGGTGACAGAGTAGACCAGAAGGTAAAGGGTTGGAGCTAGGATTGAACTATTCCATATCTGGGGTATACCTGTAGATTCTGGTTAAACCATAAGGGTAGAACTGAAATACTTTAAACTACTCACTATCTGGTGTAGTTCCACAGGGGCAGGTTAAAGGAAAGAGTGAGCTACATCCTATCTGGGCTAGGTCCACAGAGGCAGGCTAAGAGAAGGTGTGATCTACTGCCTATTTGGGTTAGGCATATAAGGACAAGAAAATGATTAGGCAAGAGGTAGGACTGTGGGGCTGCAGTTTTCCTAGGCACACTCTAGGAGGCTTGGGGTTATGTTGTGTGTAGGAGGCTGGGGGGCCAAGAGATCTGCGGTACAGATGCTTATGTAACCACCCTCTGGGGGCTTACCTGAGTTGTTCACATTCTCTCCCATTTTCCCTGTGCTCTTCTGGTTGCCTCATGGCATCCCCAATTCCCTGATCCGCTCTGGTGCACCAGAAATCCCCCATTATGGCCCTGTTCAGGCTTAAATCCTTTGTTTGTGAGCCACCACTGCTCTTTGCTGTTTCTTGAGTAAGCGGGGATCACACAGGCGACAGTGGCATCTTTCATGTGCTGACCAACAGTTTTGTGGTCTTTTGGGGAGGCCCTCGGCGGTCCCAGTGCCCTTCTTAGGCTAAACAGGGCCCAGTGGCCTCGAGGGGGTTGGCAAGAAGTCCCTGAGATTTTAAATAAAGAGGAGATGCTGCCTGCCACCTGGGGGGCTATATTGTGGTGGCAGTAACAGGGGATCTGTAAATAATAAATATTCAAATGTGGGCTCATTTGAAAGGGCACTATTGGGGCTACAATACTGTGGGGAAATGGTGGAATAAAACTATTTTCCTTGGCAGCACCAGACCTTGGAAAGTGAGGAACTGTGTTGGACTGCATAGGACAGACTGGGAGCCGCCATGTTTGTGACACTATGACCCCCAAGCTCAGCCAATCATCTAGTTAGGCACCTAAAACAGTGACAAAGGGAATCCTGGGAAAAGGAGGGGAATAATTCAGGTGCCTTAATCATGCCCAAATCAGCCATCAGAGAATATTCATCACTATGGTTTATGGAAAATTGATGGACTCAATCAGCCAATCACAACCTTGGATTCTCGAGTGAAATCCATTGAACTTTCTGGGTTTAGTCATTCTGTTCCCTGGCTCTGGATAAGTCAGAGGTTTTCTGTGAGAGTGGATCTGGACTGGAGAGGTCTTTCCCAGGTCTCTAGAGGAGACTGCTGTGTTCAGGAAAGGATCAGCAAGGGAAAGAGAGCGAGAGACTGAACTGATACCTTGATTCCCCAGGTACTGTGAGCTATCTGATTATTTTGGAGAAGATAAGTGCTGCAGAAAACCTGCACTGGTGGACTGAATTGAGCTGAGAGGACTGCACTGCTCTATTTGAGTGCCACAGTTGCTGCTGAGAGTTCGTTTTACCTGTGTGGAACTGCAATTGTGATTCTGAAGAGGCAAAGCGTCTCTGGATGTTGGGGTGCTAGCCAGGTTTTATACATTTCCTGAGTGAACTGGTTGAAATGGCTGAGAGCTGTGTCCCAGCAGCAGCTGAAGAAAAGGTTGTGGACATTCTCTAACTGGAAAGTGTGGACTGGTGTGCAGGGGTCCGTTGTGTTTGGATCCCCCTGCTGCTTGCACCTGTGCGTCATTGATCTAGGGCTAGCACCCACTGCTAACTGGCATGGGACTTTGCTTGAGCTACTTCCTGTGATTTCTGTGGTTTTCAAACCCAGTGCAGGGACTGCAGAAGGACCCCCACCATTTGGGAGTTCTCACCCAGAGCCAGGGAGGAAATCCACTAACCCCTTCCAAATGGGACTCACTGTCTCAGGAGGTCACCAGCGCTTGCTGGGGTGCTAGGGCACCTGTGATCCATTGTGGAGAGCTGGGCTGTGGAGCCAATCCCAGGTCTGGGCCTTTTGGGGCTGGTGTGGTCCTGCCACAGAGCTCTGCAACAGGCCAGAAGCGGCTGAAGGTGACAAGTGGCCAGACCTCCAATCAAGGAGACAAGCTGCAAGATTCTTGAGCAAAATTCCATCTGCTCATTGCTGCATGGAGCTCTGTGACCCAGGACAGTTGGAGGCATTCATCCCAGGAGTGTTCTGCAAAACCATGAGTACCCGGGACCTGGTTCCCGGAAACCGAGCCAGGGAGTGTAAAAGGGATTTAATTGCTTCCTCAAGTCATTTTTTTCTTTACCAGGGTCTCAACCACTGGTCATCCAATGGTACTGAACAGGCCTGCACCTTGTGGGTACCCCAAGGGACTTGAAAGACAGGAAAGAAGGCTCCCATGGTGTTGTGCCACGATACAAAGTAAAGTCCAAGCACATGAAATAAGGGCACCATCCACTGGTAAAGTTTCAAATGCTTCTTTGTTTATTACCTTAAGTACAGTAGCAAAATAAAACAAAAATAAAGCGAGTGCCATGTAGTACGAGCCTGCTCCTCAATAGGCCCAGCTGATTTTGTGCATGTACATTTCTTCTGGGACCTTCCTGAGGAAGTGAAACCGGTCGAGCCTGGTGAGGAGAGGGTTCACACTACACAATACTTGCTTTATTTTTGTTTCATTTTGCTACTGTATTTTGGCAACAAACAAAGAAGCATTTGAAACTTTACCGGTGGATGGTACCCCAAAGAACTATCAGATTAGACACTGGTACCAGTGGGGTTGGGCCTCCATGGATGGACCCAGCCTACGGGCCCAAATAGTTGTTGTTATTTTTTCTTACTAATCATTTTTTTTATCTACAGTCACCCTTTGTCCCATTATCCCTTCCCTAGTTCTTACCCCCAATAAAGCTGTGGTTTACTGTTTAACACTGTGCATGTAGGAATTCTCTAAGTCTGTTAAGTCCCTACTCTTCATGGTTATTGATGTTTCTGAACTGTTGGGTATCCAGTGTGTTGGGTGGTTGGTAGGGGAGGTGGGGAGGTGTAGCATCCCAGAGGGCTATGCCAGCCAGTGATCTGACCCACCTCTAATTCTCTCTAGGTGTAGGCACCACAATATTTTTATCTTTGGGATAGAACCCCTGAACACCACCATAACAGGACCCAGGCCTCTTAACCTGTTTGAGGGCCAACAGGCAGGGGTAGTAGCCCACTGGCACACAGCAGCTGTGACACACTTAGGTCAGAACTAAACAGGTTACAGAGTCAGGGGATGGAATTGGGTAGGTCTGTAAGGGAGCACTGGGGTCAAGAGTAGGGGGACTAAATTGGCTTCAAGGGAATCAGAGGGTAGGGAGGGACAAGTAAGCCAGAATGGGACAGAGAAGCCCAGGGGTGGGGGTGAGGCTAGTGAGATATGGAGTCAGTGGGCTCCAAGGCTGTGGCCAGCACTGCAACAGAGGGAGTACTTGGCAAAGGGGGCAGGCTGAAGAACAGTTGTTTGGGGAGGTGGCTAGAAGCAGGGCAGTGAAGGAAAGAGATAATCCTGGTGGAGTACCTGTACAAAATAGGTACCTATTACTTGACTCCCGTGGGAGGAAGGTATCCAGGCTAGTGAGTATTGGGACACGGGGAGGCAGCAGGGGCATCAGAAAAATCACCAAGTTAGACTTAAAATGAAGACTTAAAATGACCCAGGAATTGGGTGTGGGGGAAGACTGGGGGAGTACCAGGAGGAGGCTCAAGGGGTGCAATAAGGGGAGAAGCTAGGAGTGAAAAACCCTGAATTAGTAAAGGGAGAATAGCAAATGGGCAGGAGGGAAAACTGAGTGCAGGAAGGTTAGCACAGGGAGCACGGAACAGCAGGGACAGGGACTGAGTAAGGGAGTAGATGATTGGGGATTGGTGGGTCGGGCGGAAAAAATAGATGTAGGTCGGGGGAACTGATACAAAGACAAGGGTATCTGTAGGGGGTGCACAAAAACCAAGTAAAACTAGAGTTCTGGTGATGGGGACTCAATTGTGAAGGGAGTCAGATGGCCACAGGAGGGGGGAAGGGAACACATGGAAGGAGTGTTATGTGCCTCCAAGGTATGACAGCTGAGAGGATCCTGGGGCACTCTGTTGCTGCAATTTTCGTGGACCTCACCAAGGCTTTTGATTTAGTTAATCATGCATTGCTGTTGAAAGCCCTGAATGAAGTCTTTGTTTCTAAGGATGTAATTTCATGGATAGGAGGTTACCTTAAAAATAGGGAGCATAAAACAATCATTGGTCAGGCCTGTTCTGAGTCCCACCAGATATCTTGTGGGGTACCACAAGGCTTAATTTTGGTCACTGTTTTGTTCTCCCTTTTTGTGAATGCTGCCTCTTCTACCTGTGTAGGATCCAGCTTAATCATATATGCAGATGATGCAGTAATTTTTTCAGAAGGAATTATACCAGATCAAGCGTTACTCAATGTTCAGCAGGATTTTGAAACGTTTCAAATGTGGTTGTCTTCTTGTCATTTTGTTTTGAACTCAGGGAAAACTAGATGTACAGTCTTTACTGGTCAGGAAACATAGAGATATAAATGTTCAGATTACCTATTTAATGGGGAACCAAACTGAACTGGTGGTTTTGATTACCTGGGGGTGACTTTAGACTCTCAACTCTCATTTGATCTACAGGTGGCTAAGACTATCAAAAAAAAATTCATCAGAGGATTGGAATGTTATTTAGGATTAAACCCTTTCTCATCCATGAATCTCGTAGACTTCTTGATCAGTCTTTTGTTAAGTGCATTTGACTACGGTCTCTTGATTTATTCTGGTACAAATGACAAAATGGTACAGAAACTACAGGTAACTTATTGTAACCCATTACCTGGTTAGCCTAGGTTCGGGGAGAAAACATTCACTTGGTATCAGGGCTAGGTTGGCACTTCTGGTCAGGGGCATCCAAGTAATTCTGGAACCAGGAAACAATAACTGTAAATGTCCAAACCAGGAGTGGGATTCTAAAGTGCGGCTTTTATTCACTTCAACACAAGAATGCGAAGCAAGATGGGCTCCCACGGGGCTACACTCACTGGTTATGCAGATCTATAGAGGTCAGAACACATCTTCTTCATCATTACAACAACCCTCAGGTCCTGAACACACTGGGCTCTCAGCCTGAACTAGTACTCTCTCTCTCTCTTGGATTCCCTAGCATGGCCCTTGGCCAGCACTGGTACACTTTTCCATATGTCATGGATGTTTGGTAGTGGCTCCCTCAACCACCCATGAGTGCTTCTAGCTCTAAAGGGAAAAAAACACATCTTAATCCCACTTCTGGGTACTTTCTGCAGACACTGGCCAAGTGCCTGGGAGAAAGCTATAGGTGCCCAAAATGAATCCGTAGAGGTAAATCTGGTTACTCCAGATGGAGGGTCTCCCACCTTTTGTCCCCAAATCCATACCTGGCCATTCATTTGGAGTCAACACCTGTCCTTTGAACTCTCTGTTTGTAGAATGCTATCTAGAAATGTGTATCACATTTAATAGTCTACCTTCCATGTAACTGGTGTTCTGACTTGCAACGTTCAGTAAGTGGCTATGTCCATCCTTGTAGACCACCACTAGTTAGATGCATTTCAAGCCATACACATAACTTCAAGTACTGTACTTGGCTGTCCTTTTCTGACCTCATAGTAGCAGATACTTTAAACTACTGTTTCAGTGAAAACATGGGCTCTATGTCAGAGCAGATTCACCATGGTTTGCAGGTGCCCCAGGGCTTCTCACACAGAAATCACACATCTGGTACCTCAGTACAAATTCTCTCATCAGGCAGCTTTTCTCTTCCAGCAGGGCCAGGGGAACTGCCCCTTAAAGCTGGCCTCCCCCCCCCCCAGGGATGGGGTACTGGAATAAACCGGGTAACGGTCTCAACCACTTCTATTGGTTTCTTCTGTGTCCTTCTCTAGGGCGAGAACACACACCCTCTTCCTGTGGTAGCTCTATTATAGAGCTAGGCTCTGACGGGCTGCCAACTGCAGCGCACCTCCTGCTTCCACTACAGACTGCCCAAGACTCTTCAAGACTGACTTTGAAAACCCCAATGTTCTAATCTTACTCCCAGTTGCAACAATCCACTGTGGCTAATGCTGCTGCGAGAATTCTAAGTGATGTCATCCCTCCAGCTCAGCTGAGACTGTGGACAGAGTGAGACAGTGAGAAACCTATTTAAATGGTGTCTCACAAGCTGCCTTTCCCTGCCTGTCACTAGCTCTAAGTAGGATTCTAGTAACCTCGGGTGACAGGGGGGTTACACCTACCCTCAGCCAGGAAAATGACTGTCTGCAGTCATTACTTACCCGGTCCAGGCCATATTACCCTCTGTGCTATCTACAGAAAGGGGTGATCAGGCCCCCTCCTACCATGTGCTAGGCACAGGCAGGCAACACTAAGGGCCCAGAGGCCATCGGCTGATGCATAAGCCTCTACTCTACGATCTTTCAATGGTTACCTAGTGGCCCTGGTGGAACTGCCCACAGCATAACCCTAATAGATCAGTACTGTGGCCCCTACTGCAGGTCAGGACCACAGTCGGTCTATCCCCCCTATCCCTCTAGGGAAAACCTATCTAACTATAACCCAAATTGCCAAAAAACAGGGGAACCTCCCCCCAACCCTGGGCACCTGCAACCAAACACACAAGAAGCTAATACTATACCCTAGGTATTACTCCCACACTCCCCCACAACCATACATGTGGAAGGAAAAGTTAAACACAGTAAACAACAACACTTCACTTTAGACACTTCTACTTTAAAGCATATGGAAGACTCTGCTGAGTCCCTCCTCCTCTTCTTGCCTTCTCTTCTTGTCTTCTTCAAGAACACCTGCAAAAGAAAAGACAAAACAACCCCGTATCTGCAAACACAGTGCTATCTAACCCCTACCATCAAACACTGAAGAATCCCCAAAAATATTTTTTTTAGAAAAGTAAAAAAACAGTATAAACAGTAGAAAAACAACAACATTATTTACAATACACATTTTTGGGGATGGAGTGCCCTAAAAGTCCCATCTAGTGACAACAGTGCCCGAAGGCAAGTCCAAGAAAGAGTCTCTTCTGGGTCAGAGCACGGTGAAGCACAGTTCTGTTATGACTGTAATCCCGAAGGGGAGAGTCTTTGAGGACAGTTCAAACAGTATGAAGTCTACTAGGTGTAGGATGTGTACTACAATGTCATTAAAATAGAAAAGTCTGGACTTACCAGTCCCTTGAAGAACAAAATCAATACGACACCTGGATTTCCAGCTGAAGACTCTCCCTGGCAGCATTCTTCTGATACAGCTGGGCGGACATCTTCCAGAAAATGACAGGATGGCACATCTGGAAACTGCTGGGCTGATGTCATCTAGGAGATGGAACCTTGGAACAGGACAAGAAACAGCTGGTCTGAAGTCATCCGAAATCCCAGGTGATGAATAAGGATACAGCTGGGATGATGTCCTCTCTGGATATGAAGTCATCTGGAAGGCCAGTCGATGGAATCTGGAAAGCCAGTACACTGCAAGGCTAACATATCTGGGGCACCTGGTTCCTGGAACACCAGTCTGGTGGAACAACATAGGTACAGCAATGGCTGGATGGCAGCACTGGCTACCACTGCTCTGCTTTCCACTTGGTAGGCATGGGCACATTCACAGGAAGTTGCCTGCATTGTGGGAAGTAACACAATGGGTCAGATGCAAGAATTATTACCCTGTCTGGGTGCTCATAATTCACATTGAAAAAGTTTTCATGTCCCCCTCCATCCACAATACGACCAGTGTCTATAAACAATGTTCTACCCACTTTCCATTGTCTGAATTTCTCTTGCAACACTCTGTCTCGGACTTACCGACTTGCACCAGGATGCACATATCTTGTGGCCTCTTCCACTATCCAGGATTTCCTGTTTATTTCAATCTCCTCCCAGACTGTCTGAGGAAAGGTAGGAAAGGATATCCCATAGATCTCATTCACCTTCCTATGAACCAGTCTTTCCTCTTTACTACACTTGGTCAACTTGAGACCTCTGGCCTGGCTTAGGGGCAGTCAGTCCTGGTTCAGCCAGCTACGCATTCTTAATGCAACGTAAAATGGATCTTTGACTCCTCCTTGTGGGGACAGGGCTGTGGAGTCACCAATCTCTCCTTCTGTTCACTCCTCTGAGGCAAGAACCCGAGGCTGTGGATCCACACCTTCTTCATAAGGCCACATAGGTTCCCCCTCATCCTCTTCCTCGCTGAGGATCTGAGCCCAGGAGTGAGCAGTCATCTTCACTCCTGAGACTATCCATTCCTCGTTAGGTGCAGAGGTCGACACCTCCCATTCAAGGGTCTCCCTCATCTCATCTTCCCCTTATGAGACTTGGGCTAGGCCCCTCTCTCCAAGGATCTGATGATGCTTCCTCTGCACTGTCTCTCTGTGACCCAGACTCAGATACATCAGTACTTTGCTCTGCCTGTAGATCTGCACCCTCTTGCTTCATGCCACACTCTGCTGAGCCTCCTCCAACAGGCTTTACCTGGTGCTGCGTGCTGCCAACTGCAGGTTCTTGAATCTTTGTCCATGTAGCAGCCAAATGAATCTTGGGTGCTTTGGTTAGGCCATGTCTCTCTAGGCACCCAGAACAGTGAGGAACCATGAAGATGTCTCTTCCAGCCTTTAAGCACATTATGCACACTCTTACTGGATATCCAGGAATCACCACATGAGGAGGTAAATGTCCCCCGTAGTAACATCTCTCAATATCTTTCAATCTGTTAACTTCTTCTACTATCATAGCCTGGGCATGATCCGGGTAGCGGGCTGATCCTGAAGCCATGACTGCAGAGGAAAAACAAAAGCTCACTGTCATCTCAAGTTCCTCTCTGTTGGAAAAACTTTTACAAAATGTCTCCCCTGCTGCTGTGTTTACTTTACTACCCCACCCTGTAATGGCGGCAGCAACACTCCTGCGCATTAACATTCTGTTTCTGACTCGAGCCACTGCGTGTCTGATTTACACACTCTACTGATAAAGTTCATTCAAACTGTTTAAACTGCATTGTCTGTTCTCTAAGCACATTTCTATGTTTTTTTTTACTGGACTTTTTATTGGCTGCAACTCACTGTTCTTGCTTAAAAGTCCCTAAAGCCACAGTATTTCATCACACAGGATTGCCTGTATTTCTTGTTGCATGTTTCATACAACCCACAGTCTCTCACATGGCTTTGAAAATTATACTGTTGCTGAACCCACATAGTCCTTCTTTGCAAAATGATCTCACTGCTACACACAGATTCAGCTGGCTTTAGTTAAAATCACACACAGTTTGAGTTGTTTTTAGGTTGGTACTCACTTAATCAGTAGCTGGTTATTGTGATGGAAAAATTCGGCCTACAGCCTGTCTTGGAGGCCTCTGGAATGAAGCAGGCTGGCAGTCCTGCCGATTGTCCCACCGAACACCTCGCTCTGTTCCCAGACGAATCAAAATGCGGGTTGAGCCCGATTTAAACAGAAAAGTCTGATTTTACAACTTTTATAATGTTTTCAGTCACCAAAATGCTCCTCCTGGCAAGCCAGTTTGCACACTACTCTCTCTCTCCCTCTCGAACACTGTGCAGTCACTTTAGAGCTGGCTTGGGGGCGGGACTGATTGCAGTCTCACCAATCTCTCGATGCCATGCAAATGAGCCTTTTCCTTCTCATGCTCTTCTCCTCCATGGTGATCATCGAGCAGGCAAAGTTTAAACTGCAAACCACACTTTTTTTTTTCAACTGTAGCTCCTCGGCGGGAGCACCATTTCGACCATTTTTCATGGCATTTCACTCAGTGACTCTCTGTCCATACAACAAGCACTTCCAATGTCTAGGGCACAAATCTCTGTTTGTTTCCCACAGTTTTCCACACTTTTCTTGTCACACATTACTTTAAAAAGCTGGCAAACGTTATAACTTTGATGCAGGACAAGGGGCATACACTCTTGGGCTTTACTGCTCCTCGGTAAACTGGTGGCACAATTACAGCAGCACATGAACAGCAGCACACAGTGGGACATTTGGGTGACAATGCTTCTACTTTTTGGGCTACCTACTGCCAGACAGCAAAAATGCTAACCCTAATCCAAGCAAATTTTTCTTGTTCTCTCCCTAGCTTTCAAACCCAAATCCTCAGCGTTGCATCCATTTTTGTAACCCATTACCTGGTTAGCCTAGGTTCGGGGAGAAAATATTCGCATGGCATCAGGGCTAGGTTTGTACTTCTGGTCAGGGGCACCCAATTAATTCTGGAGCCAGGAAGCAATAATTGTAAATGTCCAAAACAAGAGTGGGATTCTAAAGTGGGGCTTTTATTCATTTCAACACAAGTTTGCAAAGCAAGATGGACCCCCACGGGGCTACACTCACTGGTTATGCAGATCTACAGAGGTCAGAACACATCTTCTTCATCATCACAACAACCCTCAGGTCCCAAACACACTGGGCTCTCAGCCCTAACTGGTACTCTGTCTCTCTTGGATTCCATAGCATGGCCCTCGGCCAGCACTGGTACACTTTTCCATGTGTCATGGATGTTTGGTGACGGCTCCCTCAACCACCCATGAGTGTTTCTAGCTCTAAAGGGAGAAACACATCTTAATCCCACTTCTGGGTACTTTCTACAGACACTGGCCAAGTGCCTGGGAGAAAGCTATAGGTGCCCAAAGTGAATCCGTAGAGGTAAATCTGGTTACTCCAAATGGTGGGTCTCCCACCTCTTGTCCCCAAATCCATACCCGGCCATTCATTTGGAGTCAGCACCTTTCTTTTGAAGTCTCTGTTTGTAGAATGCTATCTTGAAATGTATATCACATTTAACAGTCTACTTTCCATGTAACTGGTGTCCTGACTTGCAACATTCTCTAAGTGGCTATGTCCATCCCTGTAGACCCCCACTGGTTAAATGCATTTCAAGCCATACACATAACTTCAAGTACTGTACTTGGCTGTCCTTTCTGACCCCACAGTAGCAGATACTTTGAACAACTGTCTTGGTGAAAACATGGGCTCTGTGTCACAGCAGATTCACCATGGTTTGCAGGTGCCCCAGGGCTTCTCACACAGAAATCACACAGCTGGTACCTCAGTACAAATTCTCTCATCGGGCAGCTTTTCCTCTTCCAGCAGGGTCAGGGAAATTGCCCCTGAAAGCTGGTCTCCCCACATCCCTCCAGAGATGGGGCACTGGAACAAACTGGGGAACAGTCTCAATCAC
The DNA here is from genome assembly GCA_016271365.2 of Neoceratodus forsteri. Taxonomy (NCBI): domain Eukaryota; kingdom Metazoa; phylum Chordata; order Ceratodontiformes; family Ceratodontidae; genus Neoceratodus; species Neoceratodus forsteri. The sequence continues at coordinate 990,777,567 of CM057455.1, forward strand.
TTCTATTGGTTTCTTCTGTGTCCTACTTTAGGGCGAGAACACACACCCTCTTCCTGTGGTAGCTCTATTACAGAGCTAGGCTCTGAGGGGCTGCCAACTGCAGTGCACCTCTTGCTTCCACTACAGACTGTCCAAGACTCCTCAAGACTGACTTTGAAAACCCCAACGTTCTAACCTAACTCCCAGCTGAAACATTCCACTGTGGCTTATGCTGCTGCGAGAATTCTAAGTGATGCTATCCCTCCAGCTCAGCTGAGACTGTGGACAGAGTGAGACAGTGTGAAACCCATTTAACTGGTGTCTCACAAGCTGCCTTTCCCTGCCTGTCACTAGATATAAGTGGGATTCTAGTAACCCCGGGTGACAGGGGGGTTACATTATTATAGTATATTACGTTTTATGACAGGTCTCCCAATAAGAACACACCATTGTGTGTTGTTAAGGGAAGCTAATTGTCCTTCTCTTTTGGATAGGATAAAGTTTAAGCTTAGAGTTTTTACGTATAAAAAAAAAACAGGGTTTACTTCCCCTGTGATTCAGGATCTTATTCCCCTACAGCAAAGTTATCTTGAAACAAGGTCTCAGTTCAAAGGTTTATTTAGAATTCCTCTTTACAAAAAAATCAGTTGGTCAGAGGTCAGTAATATACAGGTCAATTAAATTTTTAATGGTATTCCAACTGAAGTTACTAATGTTAGGACAGTTCGAATGTTTAAGAATAGGCTTGTTAAATGGTTGAATAGTTTGATTGACTGTAATTCTGGTTCCTAACACAATACTGCACTTTATATGTAATTTTTATGTTTTGATATTGTAGTTTGTATGTTTTTGTATTAATGTTTTGTATGTCTTTACTGTTTGTCAACTTGTCGCATGTGAAAACGGGCACTTTGCTCATCTTACTAACAAGTATAAAAATTAAAAATGAAACAAGTATAAAAATTAAAAATGAAATGAAATGAAAGGATCATGCCTATGGTGCACACACTTGTGCAAGGAGGTGTGGGGGGTGATGTGATCATTCACCTGGGCACAAACAACCTGGCAGTTTGTGAGGTGGGGGAGGTACAGAATAGGTTTAGGGGGTTTGGGAGAAAAGTCAGTGAGGTTTCAAAGTCAGTGGCATTTTCAGAGGTGCTACCAGTACCCAGGGCCAGTTATGCTAGCAAGTTCTGGATCTCCGAGTTCAACCAGTGGCTAAGGAACTGGTGCAAAAGAGGGGAACTTTAGTTGTTTGGGGTACTGGGGAAGAGTCTGAGATGAGAGATTGCTGCACTCACCAGACAGGTGACCCCCTTAGCGGGGAGGAGGGGGGGACCAAGGTACTGCGTGACAGGTTAGGGGAGTACAGTAGGGACAGTCTGAGGTTAAACTGAGCAGCGGGAAGGACTACCTGAGATCACAGAACTCAGGGTTCTCAACAAGAGGAGGTAGGAAGGCCATCTTCCAAATTAAGGGGGTAACAAGTAAAATTGAAGGGGGTGAGGGAAAGAGTGAACACAATGGGGGAGGAAATGAAGGGAAGGGGGAGAAAAAAGACAAGGAGGAGAAAGGTAGTACGGCAACCAGAGGAAGGAGGGGAGACCAGGGAGGGGAGAAGGGGCAGGAAACATGGGATGTGCAGAGTGATATCCACAAATTCCAGGAGTGTGGGGAACAAAATGGATGATCTCCAGGCCATGATAATGGAGGGCTGTGCAGATCTGGTGGCAGTCACTGAGACCTGGGCAACCCAGAACCATGAATGTGATTTGTCTGTTCCTGGAAACTCCCTCTATAAGGATAGAATAAAGAGCAGGGATGCGAGGTGGCAATCTATGTTAGGGAAGGGATTAATGTCAACAGGGAGGACACAGTGGGGAGAGTACAGAGATACTATGGGTACACCTGCAGTCAGTGGTGGGGAAGAAAATAAGGGTAGTAGTAGCATACTGGCCACCAAGTCAGGACAAAACCAAAAGCTGTGGAGGCAGGAGAAGTGGTAATAGTGAAAGATTTTAACATGACCAGTGTGGATTGGAGCATTCCACAGACCAGAAGCAGCAGGGGTCAAGCAATTACAGATGCATTCCAGGATAGTATTCAAACATGGGGTGATGAAGCTGACAAGGGATTGAGCCATCCTGGAGCTAGTTCTGATGAATAGTGATCACGTCAAAAGCATCAGGGTCACTGAGCCCCTGTGAAGGAGTGACCACCAGTCTGTGTGGTTTCAGATGGTTTCAGGTGGACATGGGACATAAAGTGCTGAACATGAAAATACATGTTCTTGATAGGGCTGTGCAGAGGGCGAATATTATTTTCCAAATACCACAAATAGTAGGGATCCCGAATATTTGGGAGCCTTTCCCAAATAGGGGACTATTAAGGAATATGGTATTTGTATGGAACATTGTGGAGAAAAAAGAAAATAAAACAGACTCCCCAACTCTCATTTCCCAGTCCATAATCCAGTTAAAAATGCAACCCAAGCCAGCCCGGTGGCACTGAGGGTTGAGGTGCTGGACACCACACTTCGCGCCACGCCGGCGACCCAAGTTGGGTGCCAGAGGTTGGAGGGAGTAGATCGAGCACCTAATAAGCAGCCTCTTCTCCAGGAGGGGCTGGTGGTGTTCGAGTTCCAGTGGCCTCTGTGAGATCGGGGCTGCAGAAACCCAGACCACATGTCGCAGCGTGGCTGACACAGGCAGGGTTGCTGTGCGCCAAAGCATCGGGGTGCCCATGCAGGGGGGAGGGTGATCGGGAAGCAAAGGAAACTAGGGGGGGGAACCCCTTCAGACTTTGGATAGGTGACAACCCACAGGTCCACCGGCCACATGTCCAATGTTGGACCTCCACCTCCACCTCCACCCCTTCAATATCCTGCGGAGCTGAACCCAGGGGTGCTCCACAGCTACCCTAATGTCTCTAAGGTTGGTAGAGGCCACAGCAGGCGGTACAGCTTGGGAAGTGTAGTGGTCTGAGAGAGTTCCAGGTGCCCCAAAGGAAATAAAAGGAAGTAAAAAAAAAAAATGCAATCCTATCCCACCACCATCTATCAGTAGCCCAATCCCATCCTCCCCTCCACCACACCCACACATTGTTTTTATTTGCTTGGAATGTAAAGAAACTCCCATTATGCGAGATGAGCACAACCCACCTGCCTCCATAGTCAATCATCCTCTTTAGCACTTTCAAAATGATTGTTTGTGGTAAAAGAAATGTTACTAATGCTTCCCCCACCTTAGCAGCACCCTGCTCCCCCCTGCCCCCAGCACCCAGTTCTAATGTTGGAAGGCAACCAGCTCAACCTATCCTCCTAAATGGCTGGTGACCTTATGAGGAATGAAAGAGCTCACACTTCTCTATCTGTAACAGGAAAACCAACTGATCGTATGATCGGCTGGTTTTTCTATTACAGACAGATGTGTGCAAGCACTTTCATTCATCAGAAGACAACCAGGAGGATAGAGGGTCCTAAGGACTGCTCTCCTCCTCTGAGGAGGGAGGGCAGCCATCCCTCTGCAATACTGCCACCTGGGTGACCACAGGTGGAGATGTAGCTGAGGGATGCCATGGGAGGGGAGGATGTTGGATGAGTTCTAGGATGGCCAGCACATCTTAGCTTGCTTACATCCCTTGGATCTCTTAGTGTGCCAACTTCCTCAGGGGATGGGAGAAAAAAGAGGAAAATACCCCACAGCTGAACCTGGAGACAGACTCCAGCATGCAGACCAGTCACTCTGGATGATCACGAGGAGGTACCTGACTAAGACTTCAAGCAGGTGGGGGGGGTGGAACGGGAAGCCACTCCATCCCTTCTTGCTGAGGGGCAATCCTAGACAGAGTGGAGCTGGCCCAAGGAAGAGGTCTGGATGCAGCCAGCCTGATGCCTTTGAGGACCTGAAAGACAAGGTAAGGATGTGGATATCTGAAGGGGGCATAAACAGACAATATAAAAAAAAAGAAGAAGACAGCTGTCCATGGAAGAGGCAGGTTGTGCTGGTTGCCTTCCAACATTAGAACTGGGTGGGGTGGATGAGGTGGGAGAAGCATGTGTTTCTGCTAGGGCTGGGGGTGGGAGAACATTAGTAATATTTATTTTAATGCAAACAAGCACTTTGGAAGTACTAAAGATGGTGGCTTGCTGCGGAGGCAATGTGCTGTGCTAGTCACTCTCTGTGGGATTTTCTTTGCATTCCAAATGAAAACAATTTGTGGGTGCTGGGGGAGGATGGAGGGATTGGGCTACTGACAGAGGGTGGAAGGACAGAGGTTGAATTTTTGTACTGGGTTTTGGGCCAGGCAGGAGGGTGGGAGGCTGTTTTTTTGCATATGTAAATGTACCATTAATACCAAATACCAGAATACCAAATATTTGGCTGTTCAGTACCAAATATTTGGAAAAATGTATTTGACTTCAATAAGGTAAACTTGGTATGCATGGGGATGATGCTTAGGGAAAAACTGAAGAAATTCAGGAGGACATGGGTGTGAAGAATAGATGGGTTGTAATTAATGAGGGGATTCAGGCAGTCACCACAACCTATCTTGAGCAGAAGGATAAAAGGAGCAAAAGGAAGAAGCTGCGATGATTTACAGAGGAGGAGGGCAGAGCAGTGAGGGAGAAAAGGGCTTCATACAGGACATGCAAGAAGTTCCAGAAAGAAGAGGACAGGGCAGAATACACGGTGCGGCTGAAATCAACTTGCATGGTGGTAAGGCAAGTCAAGGTGGAAACAGAACTAAGAATAGCTGAGAGAGTCAAAGAAGGTGACAAGACCTTCTTTCAATACATCCAGGAGAAAAGAACAACAAAAGAGGAAATAGTGAAGCTGAGAGGGGAGACAGACTGAACGGAGGGAAACAGAAAGAATGCTGAGGTACTCAATGACTACATCTGCTCGGTCTTCACAAAGGAGGGCCACTATTGCCAGGGAAGACAGGAATGGGGGCAGTGGGGGGCAATGGGGGGCAGTGGGGATGAGGGAGAAAGCAATAACAGAGGACAGAGTCCTCATACAACTCAATGCCCTCAAGGTGAAGTCCCTAGGGCTGGAAGACATATACCTGAGGGTGCTAAGAGAGCTGGAAGCAGTCCTTGCAGCACCCCTGGCTGGCCCATTCAACTGCTCGCTGGACACAGGGGTCATTCTGCAGGAGTGGAGGACAGCTGATGTGTCCCTTCACAAGAGTGGATCTAGAGTCGAACTAGAGAACTGTAGACCTGTCAGCTTGGCACTAACTGTTCTCAAACTGATAGAAACCATCCTAAGGGAAAGGCTGGTTTAGTTCCTTAAGGCAAATGGACTCCAGGATAGCAAGCAGTATGGGTTCATGGCAGGAAGGCCATGCCAAAGAAATCTGAGAATTTATTTGACTGGATAACCAAGGTTCCACTGTGCCACAGCGAAGCAAATTTCACTAACCTCCCCCACAGCGATAAATAGTTGCCGACAACCACTACGCCACCAAATCCCACCGTGACCCTGAACACACTGACACCGGTTTGATGTTCTTGCCCCCACCCCCTGGACTTAAGGATTATCAACTCCGGGGGGGGGCAGATGTCAGGGAAGAGCAGCCAACACTGAGTGTCTGTGTTTTGGCACATTGATGCAACAACCCATTCGGCACTGTGGGTGTCAAAAGAGTTGTTGTTGATGTGTAGGTTTCATTGTGGGGGTGTCATGGTCATGACCGTATACTGATAACTAAGACACTGTATATTAGCCAAGCAGTGGGCACACTATACCTGAACTTCAGCAAGGCCTTTGACTCAGTCCACAACAAGTGGTTGATTGAAAAACTGGCAGATATGGGGACAGAGGAGAAACTTACAAGTGGGTGGCAAACTGGCTATGGGGTAGAACACAATGGGTTGTGGTAGGGGGAAAGCACTTGGGGGATGAGAAAAGTTACTAGCAGGGTACCACAAGGTCAGTGTTTCAGCTGATCCTGATCAATGTGTTCATCTATAACACTAGGGATGGCATCAAAGGCAATATGTCTTTTTCTGGGCTATACCAAGTTCAGTTGTAGGGTGGATGCTGAGGAGTGTACAAGAGATTTAAGGGAGGGCCTAACAAGGGTGGTCTGGAATATGGAAATTGGGGTTAATGCTAAAAAATGCATGGTGATGCACACAGGGTGAAAGAACCTCAGGACCAAGTACTGTCTCGGGGGGGGCACAGTCTTGGAGGAGGAGAAAGACATGGGGATGGCAATTACATGTAACTTGAAATCATCAATGCAATGCAAAAAGGCAGCAGGGAAAGAGAACAGGATACTGGATTCTATATCAAAGGGGCTTTCCAGCAGGAGGAAAGGAGATCAGTCAGTCCCTGTACAGTACATGTGCATGGTGCATCCATGCCTGGAGTACTGTACGCATTACTGGAGTACCTACTCTACCTTGTCATCGAGGCACAGGTCAGGAAGCATAGGAAAACCAGAAGCAGTTGTAGAATTTGCAAAAAGTATTTATTTGTGCTAGCAGTAACATAAAAAAATAAACTTGTTCCATATAGCTATTTATAAAGGCAGAATAAATAGAGAAGATCTATCGGAGTTTTCCTTCAATCTCTGTGCATCCCTTGCAAGCAATTGCAGCTCTGTTTTATAAGTCTCTGTAACCCCTCTTTCTAACAAGCATCCTGCTTTTTTTCTAAAATGTTCTTGTATATTTCAGGCACATACAGGCAGGAACACAATGTCCCAGAACTGAGGCCCCTTTACCACAGCTTCTGCAAAAGGCTTAAAAATTGCATTTCAGGTTAACTCCTTGAGTTTCTAATAGCTTTTTGCAATCATCTTAAACTACAATGATATACATTTCAACAGCAACACTATATCATTTCTAAACAAAGGGATCCCAATATCAATTACCTTTCTACATAATGATTTGCATATATTTTTATACCAGCAGATTTGCTTGGGAGGAAAAGACAAACAGCAAGGGAAGACTGAGAGACAGCGAGAGGCAAATAATTGCAAGACTGTCGGGGTGATCAATCCTAGGTCTCACAGGAAAATTTGGTTGCGCAACCAGACAGACTTGTGACAGGAAAAGAAAGAAACAAACAGATCCCTGCATTCAAACTCTCCATAACAACTGGGACAGGGTCCTAGTCAACCCTGTTACATACAGCCCCCTCCTTAAGAGGGAACCTGTTTTATCAAACAGGTTTCCAAAACTTTCTATTATTTCTCTACTAACATTAGCTTCTAACTTTCAGAAATTAAGCACATGTGCAGTATCCTTTTTTCTGTAATAGTACAGCAAACAGTAAAGTTCAAACTCATACATTTCTTTTTCAACATTCAGAACCCTCAATTCCTGATCCATATCGTCACAGAAAATCAGCATTGCTATTTTCTTTACCAGATCTGTGCATCACCTTGAATTTAAATGGCTGTAGTGCCAGGTAACACCTTGTGATTCTGGAATTTTTATCTTTCATTTGGTTAAGCCAACAGTGAGGATTGTTATCTGTTACAAGTACAAAGTAAGTTCCTAGCAAATAACACTTTGCTGCTAGACATTCCTTTTCAATGGTGGAGCACCTTTTCTCTCTGTCGTGCAACTTCCTACCTATGTACAGAATAGGATGTTCCATCCCATCTACATTTTGACTCAGGACTGCACCTAGGCCTACCTCTGATGCATCTGTTTGTAACAAAAATGGTTTCTCAAAGTCTGGGCTTCTTAAAACAGGGGCTGAACATAATGCAGCCTTAATGGCTTGAAAAGCTTCATCACACTCTGGGGTCCATTTCACGGTATTTGGGTACCATTTATTTCATAAGTTCAGTGAGTGGAGTAGCTAACTCAACAATGTTGGGAACAAATCTCCGATAATAACCAACCAGCCCTAAGAATGACCTAACGTGTTTCTTTATTTTAGGGACAGAGCTGTAAGCTACAGCTTCTATTTTAAAAATTTCTGGCTTAACTTCTCCATTTCCCAACACATGGCCCAAATATCTGGTTTCCTGCATGACCAATGCACATTTGGTAGGATTAATAGTCAGACCTGCATTTTTGATAGCTTGGATAACTGCTCGTAGGTGTTCCAGGTGGCTTTTCCAGTCTGGACCATACACCATGACATCATCCAGGTACACAGCACAATAACGAGAGTGAGGGGGAAAAAAATGATATCCATGTACCACTGGAATGTAGCTGGCGCACCATGTAAACCAAATGGCATTGTGATGAACTGATAGAACCCAACAGGAGTGGCAAATGAGGTTTTATCTCTGCATTCTTTAGCTAAAGGGATTTGCCAGTAACCCTTGGTGAGATCAAGGGTACTGATATACTTTGCACTCCCCAAAAGCTCGATAATCTCAGGGTGGACAAGGCAATGGGACTTGATGGCATACATCCCAGGGTACTAAAGGAGCTAAAGGTGGAACTAGCGGAGCCACTGTCAGAACTGTTTAGTTAGTCTCTGAGCACAGGAGAGGCCCCAGAAGACTGGAGAAGGGCTTATGTGATCCTGCTCCACAAGAGTGGTAGCAGGGAGAAGGCAGGGAACTACAGACTAGTCAGTCTTACCTCAGTAGTGGGCAAGATTATGGAGGCACTCCTTAAGGAAAGGATAGTGCAACACCTTGAATCCATAGGAACACAGGATCCAAGACAGCATGGGTTTACAACAGGAAGGTCCAGTCAAACTAATCTCATAGATTTCTTTGACTGGGTAACCAGAGTGGTGGACTAAGGGGGAGCAGTTGATGTCACCTAACTTGACTTCAGCAAAGCTTTCGATACTGTTCCACATAGAAGACTGATTAATAAGAAGAGTAGGCTTGGGGTGGGTCAGAAGTTGGTCAACTGGGTGGCAAACTGGTTGACAAGCAGAAAACATAGAGTGGTGGTAAACGGTATACAGTCAGAAGAGATGCAAGTCACAAGTGGGGTACCTCAGGGATCAGTTCTGGGGACACTCCTCTTCAATATCTTCATCTGTGACATTGCAGATGGACTGGAGGGCAAGGTTTGTCTGTTTGCTGATGACACTAAGATCTGCAAAAGAGTAGATGATCCAGATGGGGTGGGCAGAATGAGAAGAGATCTGGATAAACTGGCAAAATGGTCGAAAAAGTGGCAACTGGGGTTTAACACAAAGAAGTGCAAGATCATGCACATAGGAAAGGGAAACCCTGAAGCCACCTATAGGCTGGGGATGGAGTTGCTGGCAGTCACAAGGGAAGAAAGAGACTTGGGCATCATCATCACAGACAACCTGAAATTATCCAAGCAGACCACTAAAACTGTAGGTAAGGCTAGAGGGATGTTGGGGTGTATTAGTCGGGGTATCACAAGCCATAAGAGGGAGGTAATAATCCCTCTTTACAAGACACGGGTTAGTCCCCACCTGGAGTACTGCATGCAGTACTGGAGGCCACACCTTCACAAGGACAGTAACCAAATTGAGGCAGTCCAGAGAAGGGCAACCAAAATGATGCAGGGACTACATCAGAAAACATATGAAGACAGATTAACGGAGCTCAATATGTATACCCTAGAGCAAAGGAGAGATAGAGAGGTGATATGATTGAAACATTCAAACACCTTAAGGGCATTAACAAGGTGAAAGAGTCTAACATGTTTTAATACAAGAAAAACAGCAGGACAGGAGGAAACAGCATGAGATTAGAGGGAGGCTGATTAACGGGTAATGTGAGGAAGTTCTTTTTCACAGAAAAGGTGGTGGACACATGGAACGGCCTACCTCAGGAAGTGGTGGATATCAATACAGTGCAGGGCTTCAAACAGGCATGGGATAAACATAAGGGAGCAATACTGATGAGTATGAATAAACAGGCCATTGACAGAGCAAAGGCCAATGACACATTCATAAGGTAAAAAAAGAAATGGGCAGACTGGATGGGTCTTGCGGTCCTTATCTGCCTTCAACTTCTATGTTTCTATGTCTGTCCACCAAATCATTTATTCTGGGCATAGGATAACTGTCAAATTCTGACACTTGATTTCATTTACTAAAATCAAGGCAGATTCTAACACCCTCTTCTTTTTTGCTTACAGTTACCATTGGAGATGACCAAGCACTCCTCGACTTTTGTATGATGCCCACTTCTTTCATTTTTTGTATTTTCTTAACCATGTCAGCTATTAACTACTCTGGTAACCTGTATGTCTTTTGCCTAATAGGGCGAGCATTCCTTGGCACTATCATATGCTCGACCCCTTTTGCTCGGCCTGGTACTGTGGTAAAAGTACTGTTAAATGTCTTTAGCACATTACGAATTTCTGCAGTTTGTTCTGAGGTTAAGGAAACATTCACCTTTACAGCATCAGCAGTTACAGTTTGTTCCAGTCTATCACAAGCTACATCAATATCTTCTTTATCAGTTTCTGGTAAAACTAGCAAAGCAGCATTTGGCATTTTTTCAACCCATTTCTTGAGGAGGTTAGTATGGTATATCTTAATAGGATTTTTCCTGTCAGGGGTCTCAATCTCATAGTTAACGGTGTCAGTAGGTCTAAGAACTCTATAAGGCCCTTGCCACTTCATTAACAGTTTATTTTCTATTGTGGGTAACAGTAGCAAAACCTTTTCACCTGGCTCAAAAACTTTTTCTTTTACTCCATGGTCATAATATACCTTCTGATGATTTTGGGCCTCTTCCTGATTGCTATGGACAATTTCAACGTATTTTGCCAGCTTCTTTCTTAGGGCACACATATAAGACGTTATAGATTTTTCTGAGTTGGGTTATCTTCCCACGTTTCTTTTATCACATCCAGTGGCCCTCTTGGCTGCCTACCATACAGCATTTCAAATAATGAAAACCCTGTTGATGCCTGTGGCACTTCTCTGTAGGCAAAAAGTAAATAAGGCAAGTGTTGGTCCCAATCCTTCCCTTCCCCTTTTACAAACCTTTTTAACATGCATTTTAGGGTTTGGTTAAAACGCTCAACAAAACTGTCTGTCTGAGAGTGATAGGGGGAGGTTCATATGGCAGTGATACCTAGCAGTCTGTACAGCTCCTTAAGTAATGCAGCACCAAATTACTACCCTGATCAGTAATAATTTCTTTTAGTATGCCCACTCTGCTGAAACTTTTCGCAAGCTCTGCTGCCACTTTTGAAGCTGTGACAGTACGTATTGGAACTGCTTCTGGGTATTGAATAGCATAGTTGCACACTACCAAGATAAACCAATTACCCTTTTTACTTTTGTCTAAAGGACCAACCACATCTATTGCAATTCTCTCAAAAGGCATATCTATCAAGGGTAGGGGCACCTTGTCTTTTCTAGTGACTGGGGCTACTTTCTGACACTCAGCACAGGAATTACAATAGGTAGCAACATCCGCATGAATTCTAGGCCAGTAAACTCTGTACAGCAATCTGGCAAGGGTGTGATCCTTCCATGAGTGACTAGCCATAGGACTATCATGTGCTATCTGTACAACTCTGTTCTATACGTCTGTGGTATAACCAGTTGTTCTGTCTGTTCCTGTGTCTGAGGTTTAACCCAAACTCTGTATAGTAACCCATTACATTTTTTAAACATTGGTCTACCTTGTTTTGGTTTCACCTCAGCTTCTTAAAATAACCCTGGAGAAAAACATCATTAGCGTACTCTGAAACAAAATCATAATCAGTCATCAGTTTAGTTCAGCATTTTCATATGTTAACCCTTTATGTCCATCAGCCATTTGTTGCCACAGTTTCTTCAGGCATCGTCTTTCTTTTCTGGATATCCAGATCCTGGAGCTGTGCTCAAACACGTCCGAATCAAAATCAGCGAAAGGAAAAGTGTTCCCACCATTTCAGATTTTCTTTGCCTGAGCTTTTGTTACCACTGTTGCTGAACTGCAGGGTTCAGTTCCTCTGAGATTAACTCAGTGAATCCTAGACAGTCATTTCCAATAATCATGTGTACAGGTAACTTAGGTACTACCCCCACTTTCATTTGGTGTGATACAACCTTAACGGTCAGAGTCACTTGGGTGGTGGGATAGTGTCGAGTGTCCCTGTGGATGCAGATGACACCAGTACCTGGTCCTTTTTCCAAGCACTTCAACATGCACTAGGGTCTGTCTGCTTCCCGAATCAATGAGTTCCTTGACAGTCTTATCCCCCACCTTCACATCTGTTAAATACTTGCCCCAATTTCCCAAGGACATGTCACTCTTCTTTCACCAATTTCTTGTAATATGACCTGGCTTATTACAGTCATAGCAAATAATGTCTTTGTACACAGATTTGTTACCCCCACCAGATTTCTTATCAGACTTGGAGTTTAAATGGGAAAAAGAATGTTTTAATGGTGCTTGGCTGTTACCTCGCTACTGTGGTGTCTGTCTGGCCATTTGGTAGTCCTCAGCCAAAGAAACAGCCTTTATCCCACTTTCTGGTCAGTGTTCCTTTACCCAAAGCTGCACATATGTAGGCAGGATGTTCATGAATCGTTCCATTGCAAATGTGTCGATCTGTGGGACTGTTTTGCCCTCTGGTTGGAGTAATTTTATCAGGAATTCTCTGGGTTGGGCGAAGGCCTATAATGGATTGTTGACTGAACTGTACTTCAGAGATTGAAATCTCTGCCTGTAGGTCTCTCCTGAGATGTCATACCTTTTCAAAATTTCGCTTTTCACTAGGTCATAGTTTTCTGACTGTGCAGTCTCCATATTGCTGTAGGCAAGTTGGGCTTTCCCTGTCAGGTAGGGTACCAGTCTGATTGTCCATTGCTGCTTTGGCCATTGGCAGGCTGCGGCAACTCTTTCAAAAGTTGTCAGGTATGCCTCAATATAATCCGGGGGACACAACTTTGTAAGTTTAATGGCTTTTAAGTTGCTTGTGTTTTGTTGCTCATCTGGATCTGTACCAGATCCTTTGCCTTTGATAGCTTGCAAGGCATCCAGCCATCGCTGCTCCTGTTGCTGCATCTCTTCTCTCATCTGCTGTTCCTGTCGCTGCATCTCTTCTCTCCTCTGTACTTCTTAATGTTGAATTTCTTTTTCTCTCTGCTTCTCTGTCTCTTTTTATTCTATAGCCCACCATTTGAAAAAGTCCATCAGGCTTTCAGGTTTTGTCACTGCCTGTTCTTTTTCCATAACTTGTGCTGGCTGTACAATCTCAGCTTGGACTTCTGTCTCTGCTAGTTTGGCTACCATTCTACTGGTAACCACTCCTGGATTTGCTGCTGCAGAATCCGTACCTTTTTCTATGCTTCCCTGGTACTAGGTCCAGTACCCACGCACAAAACTCCTGGCTTAGAGTATGCACAGCGTAAATCCCACTTAGGCTGACAACAGCTGTCATCAAAGCACAGGTCAGGAAGCACAGGAAAACCAGGAGCAGTTGTAGAAGTCACAAAAAGTATTTATTTGTACTAGCAGTAACATAAAAAAATAAACTTATTTCCTGTAACTATTTACAAAGGCAGAATAAATAGAGAAGATCCATCTGAGTTTTCCTTCAATTTCTGTGTGTCCCTTGCAAGCAATTGCAGCTCTGTCTTATAAGTCTCTGCAACCCCCCTTTCTAACAAGCATCCTGTTTTTTTTCTAAAATGTTCTTGTATATTTCAGGCAGGTGCAGGCAGGAACACAATGTCCCAGAACTGAGGCCCCTTTTCCATAGCTTCTGTAAAAGGCTTAAAAATTGCATTTCAGTTAATCCCTTGAGCTTCTAATAGCTTTCTGCAATCATCTTAAACTATAATGATATACATTTCAACAGTAACACTATATAATTTCTAAACAAAGGGACCCCAATATCAGTTACATTTCTACATGATGATTTGCATATATTTTTATACCAGCAGATATGCATGGGAGGAAAAGACAAACAGTAAGGGAAGATTGAGAGACAATGAGAGGCAAATAATTGTGAGACTGTCGGGGTGATCAAATCCTATATCTCACAGTAAAATTCTGTTCTGAAACCAGACAGAGACAGGAAAAGAAAGAACAGAACAGATCCCTGCATTCAAACTCTCCATAACAACTAGGACAGGGTCCTATTCAGCCCTGTCACATTCCTTAAGAAAGACATAAACCTGATGGAGGAAGTAGAGAGGAGGGCTACCAAGGACAATATGGCCACCAGGCTGAGCAAGCCATAAAGAGCTCTGTGTTTGAGCTCTTATTTTAATCTATTAAATACCCTATTTGGGGGTTAATTTTGCAATTTTTATAGCAAATTCTTTTAAAATTAGTTTAGCTACAGTAGTAGGGTTGTGACTAGTATATGTAGCTGTTTTGTGACAGAATAGGAGGTGGGTTTATTATTTTTAGTGTGGTTGGAAACCTGGTGAGAAGCACTCAAGCAGTCACTTTGCATCTGGCAGTTGCTATGATTAACAACTTTTACCATACAAACTTATAAGGTTCTGAAGTGCTGGACTTATTCTTTATACATGAGCTCAGCCAGTATTTGTAAACAGGGAGGGTGTCTATATAAGTAACATCAGTCTGCAGCAAGTTCATGTTGAACAAAAATCACTGAGATGCCACTTTAACAACTGATGGACTTATATCTTTATCCCAACTCCTGGTTGCCAGTGCTGGAAGCTGAAGAGGTCAACAGCATTTGTGGATGAATCACAGAAACACAGACACAGAGACATAGAAACATAAAATTTGGTGGCAGATAAGGACCGCTTGGCCCACCTAGTCTGCCCATTTCCCTACCTAATGGATACACTGCAGATCCTAGTTAACCAACAGCCTACCTCCTCCTACCCCCCCAACTAGAATTGCCTTATGTCTGTCCCATGCATTCTTGAATTCCCCCACTGCTTTTGACTGCATGACCTCCTCAGGAAGGCTGTTCCATGCATCCACAACCCTCTTCATGTCCACAGCCCCTCTCTGGTCTACTACTTTATTCACCCAGTCAAAGAAATCGATTAGATTTGTCTGACATGACCTTCCTGCTGTGAATCTATGCTGCCTTGGGTCCTGTGCCCCACTGGCCTCTAGGTACTCAATAATTCTTTCCTTCAGAAGTCATTCCATCATTTTCCCTACCACTGAGGTCAAACTTACAGGTCTGTAGTTTTCTGCCTCTGTCTTGCTCCCACTTTTGTGAAGGGGAATCACATCTGTCCTCCTCCAGTCATCAGGTACCACACCATCCTCCCATGATTTGTTAAAAAGGGTAGCCAATGGTGTTACTAGTTCTCCCCTTAGTTCTTTTAGAATTCTGGGGTGAATCCCATCAGGCCCCATTGCTTTGTCCACCTTCAGTTTTAGGAGTTCTTTCAGAACCCTTTCTTCTGTGACAGGACTGATATCAACCCCCCTATCCTGAGTGCTTCTATTGACTGGATTAAGTACCTCCCCCTCCTCTTCCTTTGTGAATACTGAGCAGAAATATTCATTCATTATCCCTGCTTTTTCACTGTCCCTCTCTGTCCACCCACCCTCCTCTTTATTCAGCTTCAGTATCAATCCTTTTGTCTTTCTTCACTCCCTAATGTACCTATAAAAGATTTTATCCCATTCTTAACCAAGTTGGCTATCTTTTCCTTGGTTTGGGCCTTTGCTATTCTGACTGCCTTCCCCACTTCCTTCTGCTTTAACTGGTACAGTTCTCTGTCCTGCTCATTCTGTGTTTTTTTATACTTCCTGAATGCTATCCTTTTCTCCCTAACCTTCCCTGCCACCTCTTTTGAGAACCACATTGTTTTTTTCTTTTGCTTTGGTTTGTTTATTTGCTTCACACAAAGGCTTGTTGCCTATGTGATGGCAGTTTTCATGTTTCCCCACTGTTGCTCCACCCCTCTGTCTTGCCTGTTTGCTAGTGCTTTTCTGAGGCACTCTCCCATTTTGACAAAATCAGCCCTCCTGAAGTCCAGTACCTTCACTTTTGTATGGCTTGACTCTACAGCTGAGTTTATCATGAACCACACGGTTTGGTGATCACTTGTTCCCAGATGGCTACCCACTTCTAGATCTGAGATCTTCTCTCCATCTCCATTTGAGAGTATCAGGTCTAAGATTGCTCCCTCCCGAGTGGGTTCCAACACTAGCTGTCTGACGCATGCCCCCTGCAGGGCATCAAGCATGGCCCTGTTGTTGGATGTGGCTGCAGCAAAAGTGCTCCCATTAACATCTGGCATATTCAGGTCCCCCATCAGCAATATCACCCCTTTCTCTGTCATCCCTAGGATGCCTTCTATCATTTCCTTGTCCATTCCCTCCCCCTGAGATGAGGTCTGTATACAAACTGTATGAGGATTGTGGTGCTATTTCCAGTCTCCAGGGTGACCCACAGTGCCTCCTCTCCTCCCTGTTTACCCTTCAGTTCTGTTGCTTTGATCCCTTCCCTTACATAGAGAGCTACTCCTCCTCCTCTTCTACCCTCCCTGTCCCTCCTGTAGATTGTGTACCCTGGTATGTTGACATCCCAGTCATGGTTCTCTGTGTACCATGTTTCTGTGACTGCCACAATGTCCAGGCATCCCTCTTCCATCAAGGCCACCAGTTCAGGGAGCTTGTTACGTAGACTACAGGCATTGGTACTCATTACCCTCCATTTTTTATGGTCTTATCCCTTTTTGCCCCATCCCTGTCCTTACTGCCTTTGTCTTTTTCTCCATTTACCCCTACCCTTCTGCCTATTGACTTTTCTATCTTGGTGTTTACCTCACTAACTACTCCAATTTTGTTTTTTGGGGGGGCTAGGATTTCCTTTCTCCTTTTCAGTGCCTCACACTTGGGTAGTTTAAATGCTTACCAATGAAGCATTTAAACCTATCACCTAGGATCCTGATTCCCCTCCTGGACAGTTCTCCAGCACCCCCCTCAACCCCCTTCCTCTTGTGCTCAAATCCTGCCCTATTTGCCAAACTCCCCCTATTACTAATCTGGAAATGTTAATACTCATGTTTGTCGCAATCTTTGCACTGTCTGTTTTAACATTAAATGATACCTGATTCTATGTATACTGTTTGATTCATGTTATATATTCCCAATGCCCTTCCCCCAGGACGTACCATGAGACGAGCCTATTGTTGCTCAGTGTAATTTTCCTGGTGAATTATTTCAATAAATAAATAAAATAAGTAAAAGATGCAGACCATCATGCCAGTATAGGCCTGCATCCCTCCAGGTGGGCCCCCAGTCCCCAATGAAGCCACAATCCTGAGTTCTGCACCAGTGTTCCAACCACTAATTGAGTCCTATGGTATGGAGCACCCTAGCCTCACCCATTCAATTCCTTCACCCTACTCAGACAAACACACTCTTTTGTAGTTTGTTTTTTGTATGTTTTTACCCTACATTGAAGTTCACGGTAGTAGAGTGCTAGTTCTTTAGTCCAGTAGAGTAGTAAAGTTCTAACAGCAGCTCCTTCCTCTTGCTTTTCTCTGCCACAAGCTATCTAGGTCAGTTTTTTTTAATGCAAACACTTGTCTTCCTTCTCTCTAAGCCACTCCCCTTAATTCACACTTTCTTTCTTCACCTAGCTAACTGCACATATAACAATTCCTTCAGCCAACTCAGACAAACACACTAACTCTTTTATTGTTTGTTTTTCGATTGTTTTTACCCTAAACTGAAGTTCCCAGTAGTAGAGTTCTAGTTCTTTAGTCCAGTAGAGTAGTAAAGTTGTAACAGCAGCTCCTTCCTCTTGCTGTTCTCTGTCACAAGCTGTCTAGGTCAGTTCTTAAATGCAAACAGTGACAGGAGTGCTGTTCAGTGACAGGACCCAGGACTGGGAGTTAAAGCCTGGTAGGAGGTCGCATTGGACTGAGAGGAGCTTCCATGGTGAACTGGAGTTATGTTATGCGAATCGGTGAGAGTGGCT
This sequence comes from Neoceratodus forsteri, assembly GCA_016271365.2. Lineage (NCBI taxonomy): Eukaryota > Metazoa > Chordata > Ceratodontiformes > Ceratodontidae > Neoceratodus > Neoceratodus forsteri. The sequence continues at coordinate 990,795,346 of CM057455.1, forward strand.
TGGGATTTCGAACACAATGTGTTCTTTGGCTGCTGAGAGCCTTCTTCAGATAGAGTGAGAAGGAAAAAGATTCTGGAGGGGTTGGTGAGAAAGGCCCACTTATGGGGCATGGAGATGCTGGGGGAGCAGCCATTCAGTGCCTGAAGCAGCCAGCAAAATATGCTGTTCCTTGATTCTGTTTCAACCACTGAATGTGTGAGATGTAAAACACAGACTATGTATGTCCCCACTGGATGAGAGCCAGTGGATTGCCTTCTTCCAAGTTTTCTGCTATACAGAACTGTTGTGACTGCTCCAGAGTGCGACTAGTGCCTTGGTGCAATTAGATTTATCACTGGGTGAGATCCAGGGGGTAAAGCTGTTGCATTATATTGCGATGTGAGCTGTGCCCAGAGCTTGCTCTGGGGGTTGGACAAAACTGAACATTTTCCTTGTTGGCAATTCATTATCTGCTTCTACGTCATTTCCTCCTTCCTCTTTTTTTTTTCTTTTACTATACATATTGTGTGGTTGGCGTAAGTAATTAAACTATGGGTGGTTGTTAGTATGTGAGGCTAGATAATTCTTTGGATTAGTGGTGTGAGTGAAATGGATGATTGTTAGGTATAGTATGGGTAGCACTGTGAATTTATTGTGTTAAGGTTACGTGAGTAGTAGTATGTGTCTATAGGATTTAGTGGTGAGTAGTGTGAGTGATTAAAATGTGGTATTAGAGGGTGGTGAGGGAGAGTCATTAATTTATATGAAAGGCAGTTGTGGGTAGGGTGTGTTGCGATGGTTTGGGGGTTTAAGTCCAGCATCTCTAGGTATGCGTATCGAGTATGGCCTGGAACCCCCCCCAGGTTTAGCTATTCCTCTTCCCAGATGCATGACTTTCACCTCTTTCAGGACCACCCTCCAACCTAGAGCCTTTCATAGGTGCAGGGTAGTGGGGATCAAGAGGAAGCAATCTGTTTGATTATGAACCCCCAGGCAGTCCCTCCCTAAATCCTATCCCTTACAGATTGTTTCCTCACTACTATTCTTTATTGGCCACCACTTGCCAGAGCTACTCTGTACTTACGGAACTTTTCCCACCTCTGAACTGCCTTTTAGGGGTTCTCCAGACAGAATGTTATAGCTTTACCAACTTTTCTGCCTATACTGACTCACAAGCCTACCCCAGATAGAGAATTGCAGCCATACCCACTTTTTGATTTTTTTATTTACTATACTATGCTTTACTTCAGGGCTTGATCGGCCACCCTCGGTCTGCACCTGAAATTCCCACAGCTTCACCTTTACAACTGTGACCTCAGGACACACCTCCACCCCACAACCACCCTGGCTTTTATCCAAGGGTGGGGCCACCAGCTCCCTGATGGAACTCCTACTATGGTACCAGAAGGCACCCTGTCTTACCCCTCAGGGTGGGGCTGCCAGTTCCCTGACGGACCGACATATGGTACCAGGGGGCGATGGGTCACCGGCTACAGAGCAGGGTCCAGGGGCAGGTCAGATGTCATGTCACAAAAGGAACCCCAAGGATTTTTCATTGTAAGACCCCTGAGAGGCAGTATGTGCAATGACGTCCACGACAGAAATATCTACATCTGGCCCGCCTCCCACAGACAGGCGTCAGCAGCTGTAGTCCCCTTGGCCTATGCCAGGGGTTAATCACATGCCAACCACACACACCTTCCCCCTGGAGAATGAGAGCCCCTCTCCTGACTGGTCTTCTGATATCCCAAATCCTAATTTGAACCCGGGATGTCGGTGTCGTAGGTGGAAATCCAACCCCTGTGCCAGCAGGTCAGCTCAAGCCATACCCACCTTTTGGTGTCTATACTATCCCACAGGACTACCCTAGTTAGGGTACTGGAACCATACCCACTTTTGTGCTTCCTATACTGTCTCACAGGCCTACCTCAGATAGGTACTGCAGCCATAACCACTTTTTGTTGTCTGCACTGTCCCACAGGCACACTCCAGATAGAGTGTTGAAGCCATACCCACTTTTTGCTGCCTATACTGTCCCATGGGCCCACCTCAGATAGAGTATTGCAGCGATTGGGTCAAAATTGGTTGCTGCCATCAACTCCACTCTCACTAATGACTTCCAATTCCTGCAGACCTGGCTCTCTAGCAACCACCAAGTCCTGAACCTAGAAAAAACCTGTGCTATGCTATTCGGATCCTCTAAGAAACTGTCTGCCCCTGCGAACAGGCTCCGGGTTCAATGCCTTGATGGCTCCCTCATCTTAAACACTGAGTCCTTCAAGTACCTTGGGGTCACTTTGGATCCCACACTTGACCTGTCTCAACATGTCAATATGGTGTGCCGTGCCGTCAATGCTAAAATTGGCGGAGCTTATCGTGTGCGCCACTCCCTCACTCCTTCAGCTAGACTTTCTGTTGCAAGAGGTATTCTCTTACCCCAGCTCCAATATGCTCTGCCCCTCCTCTTTGCTGCAAACTCTGCTACACTCCACAAATGGGACACTGTCTACAACAACATCTGTAGATTCGCCTTAACTACCCCACGTCTTACCCATCATTGTCTCCTTTACGCTGGCTTAAATTAGCTGTCACCTAAGGATATTCGAGCCTACTCCCTGGGCTGCTTTATCGACTCTCTGTCTAGACCTCCCTGCCCTGTCTATCTTGCCAACCTCCTGACTTCTGCCTCAACACCCGTACCTAGGTCTTCCTCTGTCCCCATGCTCTCCACTAGACCTTGCATGACAAAAATGGGTGAACAGGCATTTGCCCATTTGCTCCCAAATTCTGGAACTCACTCACCCTTGTGGTGAAAACTTCAGCCTCTCATCGAAATTCAAAACTCACTGTTCACCCACCTTCTAGCCTCTGGCCAATGCAAATGCTCTTAATTTGCTTTGTCCCACTGCAGGTGTCGGGTCTGACCTAGGTACTACACTAATGTTCTCCCATGCAATATGCTTGTCTAGGTGGCTATGAACCTTGATGTCTTTACTGTCCTCAGCTGTCTTATGGTTACCCTAATTGCTTTATTTTACATCCTTATTATGATCTATGCCTAAAATGTACCTTATGTAACTATTACTGTGCTACCCAATGTATATCTTGTTTTGCTCCTGTACACCTATATTATGTCTGTGCATTTCTGCATATTGTAACCAATGTCCTGTGCTCTCCCGGGTCGTGCCTGAAAATAGGCAGGTCTGTTGCCTAGCGCACTTACCTGGTTACCAAAAGCTAATAAATAAATAAATAAATACCCACTTTTGTCTGCCTATACTGTCCCAAAGGATAGTGAAGAGGGATGAGGTGCCATGGGCACCTTACCTTTTCCCACAACGGCAACCCAGATTCAGGAATGGACTCGGGTCATGGGAGGTTAGCCTGGTAGAAGAAGATCGAGTGTTTGGAGGACTGCTTTCCTCCTCTGGGGAGGGATAGCTGCTTTAGAGATGGGTGAAGCTGGAAAACTTCGCTCCATGAATTAATCCCTGAATTTAACGTAATTCATAGATTGTGAAGTGTGAAATTCCGCCCTTGGAGTGCACAATATTACCCACAAAGTGTGGAATTTCACCTGTGAATGGCAGAATTTCACTGCAAATGGCAGAATTTTGCCATTCGCGGGTGAAATTCCACCGTTTGCGGGTGAAATTCTGCCATTTGCTGGTGAAATTACCCACTTAATGGTGAAATTCCACAAAGAAAGGGCAAAGTCACATAGGTGAATGTTGAGCCTAACAGCAAAAATTCATGGATTGCTCTGCTGAGGTAATTTGCCAACTCCACTGGAACTTTGCAGGTGCATTTAAACTTTGCAACATCTCTATTCCAGTTGTATTTGATGATGACCTGAAGGTTCTGGTGTCCACTGTCACCAAGACCTCATTTTACCATCTAAGGAACATTGCCCAGATAAAACACCTGTTCCCGCCTGATAATCTTCTGACATTGGTCCATGCCTTTGTGACCTTGCATCTTGATTACTGTAATGCCTTATACCTAGGGCTGCCGGGGGTGGATCTTCGCCGTCTACAGCTGGTGCAAAATGCAGCTGCCAGGTTGTTGTCTGGCTTATCAAGATCTTGCCATGTCACACCTGTGCTCCACAACCTGCACTGGCTGCTGGTGTAGTGGAGAATCCCCTTCAAAGTCATATTACTGACCTATAAAGCTCTACACAGACAGGGACCGTGGTACTTGCAAGACCTCCTCTGTCCTTACCGCCCCCTTTGCCCTCTCTGTTCCACCAATGAGGAACTGCTAGAGATTCCCAGGGTCCATTTGACTACATCTGGAGCTAGATCATTTGCTTTTGCAGCCCTGACCCTGTGGAATTCTCTACCTCTCTGGGTTAGAGAATGCCCATCCGTCGAGGCCTTTAATGCTGCCCTAAAACCTTATCTGTTTAATTATGCATTTCCTGATATTTAAATCCTGCTGATTGTTTAATCGTTTTTAAATTATATGTATTTATTTGTTTTATTGGTGTTGTTATTCATGTTTGTACAATGCTATAATCGATTCGGAATAGCATTTCATAAATAAAATTTGCTTTGCTTGTCTGTCCTGTAGTGGAGGCTGGGAGGCAGGTAGCTCTGGACTGCAACCTGGGAAGGAGGGACTGCAGCTGTTGACATCTCATGCACAGTAACGTGTGTGGACATGTCTAGACAGCACTACATATGCGTTCCTCCAGGGAAGGAAAAGAGGAAAATAGCTGTGTGCAGTGTGGGATGAAACCGACCCCTCACAGACTCCACACCAGTTACAGGGCTCTCTCCCAGAACTGGATCCATTTGTCAGTGGTGAGGGGCCCATTGTTGACCCCCACCATGGGCAAGCTGTGGGGGAAGCACTGGGATGAAGGTAAGTCCCTGGATGCCAAGTGACAGGGCTGCGGGGGGTGCCGGTGGGAGGAGCTGCCTGCACCACGGCAGGGAGATAAACAGGCTACCTGTAAAGGCATATTGATTCCTGTGAGAAGAAAAAATGTCTGATTTTCTTTTTTCATTTTTACTGTTAGGCACTGTTCTACTGGAAAAGGCACTCTCTATGCCTTAAAGCAGCAGAACAGCTGACCCAACCTTGCCCCAACCTGTGGAAAGAAAGCCAGTCAGCATCTTCCAGCTCAGTTCTACCCCTTCCACCTCCTTTCAATACCCCCCCCAAAATAAAAACATAAACCCTGGCCCACACAAGATAAAGAACAATGAAAAACTGCTTAAAAAAGGCACTCACTGTATCCAGCTTGGCAGCTGATCTCACTCCTTGCATCAGTCTCCTGTGGGAAAAAAGAAAGGACACCATATATTAAATGGCCCCAGTCAATGGGTATACAGCACCAAAACTCCTGAGATCTCTGAGACAGGAGTAAATATTTTTAAGGAACTGCTTGGACCCAACAGACACATGGTTTATCACCAAAAACTCCTGATACTTCTTAAACAGAAGTAAATATTTTTAATGAACTGCTGCCAACGGGGATATACAGTGGCAGCCATAATATGGTCAGATATTTCCAGAAATTTCACAAAATATCTAAAGAGACTCTCTCTGGTGGCCCACAGTGGTAATGCAGGGAGGTAAGACATTTCTAGATATGTTATATCACAGACATTTTAGGAAATATCTGATCATGTCTGTGGCTGCCACTGTAGCACCAACAGTCCTGAAACTTCTGAGATGCAAATAAATATTTTTAATATACTGCTAGGAGACAAAGGACCAATACAAGTTCTATGAAAGCAGAAAATTATGTTATGCACTGCTTGGAAGCAGTACTGTGCTGATAGCCCTGAACAATTTCCTTTTTTTTTTTGCATTTTAAAAAAAAAGAGGAAACAACTGTAAAAGGGGTTTCACAGCTGAACTGCTTGCAACTAATTTGCTTATAATACCAGTACTGATTCATTACTACTTTTTTCAATTGCTTGGCATTAATGTGTGCTCAATATTTTTCCTGCACTGCTTCAAGCTAACATGCTCAGAGACCTGGACTTTGCTGAGAATTTTAATCTTTTTTTTTATTATTTTGCTTTTAAAATAACAAAGTCACTGCATGGTGCTTTGCCAGCTGTGTGTGTACATCAGAAAAAACTACACAAGGACGTTGGAGATAACATTTACTAATTTTTAAGTGTATTTCTTTTCTTAAGAAAGCCACTTTCAGGATTTCTCTGCTTGGATCATTTATTTATTAAATTTTGATGACTGGGTAGGCCCATTGAGCCCCAAAGGTCTCTTTTTCAGGGACCTTTTCAGGATCAATTAGGATTAAAATTAATCACATAACCTCTAAGTGGAGGAACATAAAAAAAAAACTTGTTAAAACCCTTGCACTGAGCAGGAAAGCCTGTATAGAGTTGATGCAGGAAGGAAATTGTCTCCCTTTAAATTTAAAACTAGTCACAGCTGTGACAGATCATTTTACAGATGTGCAACACCTTTGTAAAAATCTTTCCGCTTGAATAAGCACAAGTGTATTTCATCTTTTTAACTATGCCACGAAAATGTTCTCAACCTTTACTTCAGTTTTCCATCCAACTGCACCCAATCTGACAGATTCGGTTAAATGTTCTTCCCCTAGCTTGCCCTCCTCTCTGTGTACTGTAATGGAACTTAGCACATCATCACTGATCGGGACATGGACTCACCAATGTCTAGGATTTTTCTCATTAGCTCGCAAACATTACCATCCAGTTGTGAAAGTCGGTGAGGCTGGCTGCTCTGTATAAGATCATCGCCAATTTGCTGGCCACATTAATAGGTTATAAGATGTCTGGAGTGTCTCTTCACACCACAGTAGAGAAGTGCAAAAGATAAAACAAGCATTAGTCAATGCCATATATTTGCTTGCATGTTGTGCCAAGTAGGTTTTAGCTGTATTACAGAAAATGATGAAGGCAGAGTAGTATTGCAGCAAGACTCAGTTCACCAAGGTAGTCAGTGGGTAGTAATATTTATCATATATTTTCATTTTTGAAGTCAGACACAGGATTTTGAAGGTTTTAAAAGTTCCCAGTCTCGTGCCACTGGCACTATGTAAAAATGAAGCATATTGGTAAGGTGCTGTGGTATTTAGATATGTGATAACATCATCCTACTATATACAGAGTATGAATCTAGCATGTAAAGTGAAGCCCACCAGGATGAAACTCAGTGTCAATGTTTCCTATAGGACAAAAATGATTAACTCCCACAGAAATAGCCATGCTTCCTGCAGTAACTCTGCTGCAGAATTCTACAGAAATGGGTTGCATCCTAGTGTACACTGAACAGGTAATCGCAGGGGAAGAGATTTTTGGAAATTGTGAGTGGTGCTCATGTTTAATAACATGAGTAATTAATTACAAAGGTATGCCATGAAACACATGCCAACCCCTTGTGAGGGAAGGCTCCCCAGCCCATCACATGGTGTTGCTAGTGCAACAGAATACTGTACAATATCGGCAGTGCACGACAATGCTAGCTCCCATCCTCATGCTGCCCAGCTGTCTTCCCCGAGCCTGTCCCCAAACTTGAATCATCAGCATGGGAATGCAATATGCCACCAGCTAAGCCAATGGCTGGACCTGCACACAACATTTCTTAATAACGTTTTTTTTTTTTATTTTGACCTCAAAAGTTTAACATAGTTATTTATTACACCCACTTCTGATAATAACAGGTGTCATTTATAGAACACTGATTAAAAAATCATGTTGTACCACAAGTGTGGAAACACATTTTAGGCAGGATTTGAAAAAAAGACACCTGTCATGTTCATGAGTCAGTGTGAAGAAATGGCTATGTTAAAATGTGAAGTCAAAATATTGAAAATGACTAAAGCCGTGAGTGAGCGCTGAAAAATGTCAAAGTACCTTCATTTATTACTTTGGTGTTGTTAGGATTTTTACCCCAAATTTTCAACCTAGACTTTTTATGACCCCACTTCATGAATTTGGTAGGTAACATTTTTCAAATCCTGCCCACAAGATGATTTCACAGAGCAAATGCAAAATCACCTTCTGAGTCAGATTTGAAAAAAACGTAGGTGAAATTTTTCATTAGGTTTGGTCCCAAAAAGGCCATTCCGGCACATCAGGTGTGTTTGGGGGAGGGATTCATTCAGTTTAGGGTTCTTCTTAAAAAAAATATTCATATGGCTAAGTTGGTGCATCCTTCATGAAATTCACAAAATTTGCAAAGTGCGAACTTTTGTGACTTCACATCACCTTCACCAGCAAACTAAAACTTTGCTGAATCTCTACATCTTGTTATTTTTACCCTGTCCACAGCTATCAGAATCATGCCATCTAAAGATGGCAATACCATGGCATCCCACCTAACAGCTGACCTGCGAGGACTCAGTTCCACCAGAAACAACTCCATCTTGGTCGGGTTTAAGCTCATATCGTGATTAGGGAGGTGGACAAATGAAGCAATGTGGTGAAATTAGATAGAAATTGCTAGATCACAAAAGCTTTGTGATTATTAGGGGACACCAAAACGTATGAATGTGTAACAGAGGTGTAACTCAAGGGGTGCAGTGCTAGCATAGGGGAGCAGAACACTATTTACACATACTGTATCACTCATACTGCAAAACAGAAAACAAAATGGGGCTAGCACCCAAATAACTTTAAAGATTTATTTAGGGCTGGGGGAGCAAAGGTAAGGCTAGTGGAACACTTTACCAAGGATAAAACACTTTAAAAGTATTCTTATACTTTAAGTAATATTTTCATACCTTAAGAAGCTTGTAAACTGAATTGTGGTAATGGTTAAGAGAAATGGTAACTTTTACTTTAAGCAAAGGGCCCTTGAATTCTATGGTTGCTACTTACGTCTGATGGCAATACCCAAGACAGTAGACAGACATGGGGGATACTCCTGAGGGAATCGGAACCCTACCTGACTCCATCTCAGAACACACCCCTGTGTTTTGTGTATAGAAAGTCCCCTTACCAAAAATTCCCCACAAAATCATTCATGTTAAGGATTTTTCTAGGTTTGATCTGAGGTCATTTCACGAGGATCTGAGGATCACTGACTGGTCAGGGGTGTTTAGTGCTCATGACCCCTCCACTGCTGTCACCCAGTTTCTCACTGTTTTCGGTACCCTGCAGGACAAGCATGCCCCCCTTATTAGGTGGGGCGTAAGGGGGGGTCTGCCACAAAATGGTTGCACGGGAGCCTCATAGCCCTCATGAGGGATTTTTTCAAACTAGAAATGGTGCCAACTTTAAACTGCTGGTGCATTTTAAATAAGTTTTCCCCTACCAGGACATGAAAGCATCTTTGGGATTTCGCACCAGTTTACTAAGCCTGGTTTTCCTCTCCTAACGTCATAAAAGGAATATTGATTTCCCTTTTTGCAACTACAGCTATAATTAACTCAGACAAACAAGATATCCTTGTTCAAGGTTTGTTCTACTCTGTCATTAGCTTCAGGCCTGCCATGTAACACCTGGCATCTAAAACCTGTGTGAGTGTGTGTGTGATCTCACATGTTGTTTCAGCATTTTCTCATGGCTTTCATCTTTTCAGCTGAAACGGGGGTGAGTGAGATTTTCAGCATCTCTCATGACAGAGATCCATAATCCATTTTAATTTTACAAAAATGATACTACGGCACTCAGAACTGGCTGTCCATGTCATAATATGCACATCATGAGCAGTGCAATATTCAAAACTTTTGCTCTGTGCTAATGGAACAGTGCCGCAGAACACTGCAGTGCAAATAATGACTATGAAAAGCTGGTCTAAACCAGGGTCAGGGAGAGGCACAACAGAACAGACACACACACACACACACACACACACACACACACACACACACATGACAACAAAATGGCTCACACCATGTACTTGATGCAGCTGGTCATGCAGGATGAGGAAAGGGCTAATGGCCCCCATGGGCTCCAGCACAGGCCTGGTGCTGCTATGTTGTGAACAGACAGTATCATCCATGAGACTCACTCAGTGATGAACAAATCATGGGCCTGTGCAGGCTCAACAGGCCCAAGATCATGCAACTGAATGAGCTGCTGCATGACCAGCTCTGGACAGACACCCAGTGCAGCCATGCAATGTCCATGCAGCTCAAGGTGACGGCAGCACTGTGCTTCCTGATCACCAGAACCTTCCAGACACTGGTGGAGGACACCACTGGTATCTCACAGTCTGCCATCTTACTCCTCTTGGACCAGCCAGTTCCTAAATGCCATCCTGGGAAGTTCATCATATTCTCCATCCTGGCAGAGGGGTGTTAAAGGTGGAGAAAATAAAACATGCCATACAGGTGGGAGGTGGAAAATGGTACTGTGAGGTGAGGGCATGAAGTGTCTAAGGGTATAGGGCTGATATTTCAATGTGCACACTGGGTGCATGCCGTACTACCTCCATGGATACAGATGCTGTGAACTCTGTATCTGGGAGGGTGGGGGTAACTGTAAAATGAGGATGAGCTTGGGGATAATGTGACTCGCCCACAGTCATGGCCTCAGGGACCTCTGACCCTGCCCAAGAGCAAGTCATGGGCAGAGGTGCATAGTGTCATTAGGCATACTGGGCACCCTGGGTGTTCTTGATGTCCTGATGCCTGCATTGTGGAGTGTGACAGTATACTAAGGCATCCACCATGGAGTTACACTCCCCCCACTGGAATGGCCAGGGCTGTGGCCAACACATGTAATGCCAGTGACCATGGCTGAAGCCCCCAGCATAGCAGTAAACAGCCCACCCATGCCATCTGCAAATGACTGGCCCATTGTCCTGATACTGGCATCCATGCTGTCAGACAGGGACTGTTGCATTTCACAAAAGGCTGCCAATTGCTCTGCAAGGTGAGCCTCTATGCACTGCTTATTAACCTTCAGCATGCATCATATGTGGGCCAGTTTGGCCTGCATCCACTCCTGAGCCTGCATGCCCTTCTGTGCCCCCATGGCAGACTGTAGCAGGTGCCTATGGGCTGCCTCCTGTTGTCAACATGGTGTGTCTTAGAGTACAGGCTCAGGCTACACTCTGGGCCATTGTATTGCTTAGGTTTTGGTTGTGGCCAGTGATGTGCACTGGTCTACTGCCCAGGGCAGCACAGTGGTAGCTGAGTCATTGGGATTGCCATGTGGGGGCCAGGCTGTGGCTAGGATAATGGCATGGGCTTGGGGAAGCAAGGCATTGGCTGTGCCAGTGGCGGGGTCTTGGGGAGGCAAGGCATTGGCTGTGCTGTGTGTGGGGTCCTGGGGCAGCACACCTATGGCTGTACCAAGGGCAATGTCTGGGGGGGACACAGCAATGGTCTTGCCAGGGAAGGTAGGCTGGGCCCCATTTGTAGTGGTGCTAGCAGGGTTAGACAACCCCTCCAGGTCCAAGTTGGATCCTCTGCCCGCCACTCCTCAACTTACCTATGTGTTGTTGCCATCTTCCTCCTCCTCCTTGCTGTCCTGGTCTCTCTTTCTCTCCCTTCTCAAGTGGCCCTTATGGACGACAGACAGCAGTGTCTTCCACAGTGGACTGGGCTGGTGAGAGAAGAGAGCAATACTGCAGATTAATGTACATACCTGTGTTCTGATCATGGCAGCATGCATGCCCAGTGCATTGTGTCTTGCCACCCATTCCTCCCATGATTTGCAGTGGCCATACACCCTCAGTGTTGTACACATCACACACTCCCCATTACCAGTGCTCACACAGGTGATAACTCACATGTGGTATGGTACTGTAGGTGAGTACATAACAGACTGACACACCACCAGGATAAATGGATCGCACCATGCAGACTACTCCCATTGTGTAGCACATTCACAAGTCAAGGTCTGGCTGGGGTTCTGGCAACCAGCTACAATGCTGATAAGGTGGCCAACAGGGGAAATCAAAGGGAGAGGGCACATGGCGACACATGCATGTGAACATGCCATGTAAATGTGATATACTAGCTCTGTGTGTGCCTCCTAAATATACCTGCATTGCCACAAATACAGTGCTCTATTTCATTAGTCAAATGATGGTAAATGCAAGGAGCTACAGAGGGTAAAAGGTGACCAGGAACCCAAGAGAGGAGGTGGAGACATGGCAATACCAAAGCATCCTAGTGTACTGGTCAGACACTGCACATAGATACACCATTAGCGACAGGGCATGTAGCCATAATACCCCATGTGTGTGGTGTACCTCAGTCCATACAGGATGCATGCACAGATGTACATTAATATGTATATGCAGAACACAGATCTATGCAGTACATCCTGAAGCTGCATATTTTGCTTGTCCAGCCAAGGCCCATGTCATCATGCCCCCTCCCCCCCGGCATGCAAATCACAACACCACTGTCACATGTGCACATACAAGCTCAGTGTGATGTGACTGACACAGTCACTTATACAACTGTGTCAGTCACCTCCTGGGATGGCAGTCAACTGGGTATGGTGTACACTTGCAGCCATCAATTCATCTGCATGGGCTAGGGGCACTGCAATATTGGGCCCACTGCCTCTGGCCTGGTGGTTTGCCCTTGCCTTGGCCATCACCTCCTTTGCTCTTCTTTTGTGGTCTCGAGCACTCTTCTTCACCTCTTCTTTAGTCCGGCCTCTTTCTTTGACAGCACTGATGGCCTCAGTTATGGTGTCCCAGGCCTGGCTTTTTTTGGACCTGGTCCTCTTCCATTGGCCAACCAGGTCCTCATGCTCAACACAGGCATAGGCCATGGCCAGCATCTCGTCAATGGAAGACATTTTCTTCCTCTTGTGCCAGAAGTCATCCATCATGCTTACTGTTTGAAATAGGGAGGACAGACAACACTGAGCATAGTATACACAAAACTGAGCACAGAGCAAAGGTGCAGTGGCATACAGGCCTAGTGCCCCATGACTAGGACCCTTACATGTTCCTGCATGCCCGGGTTCAACATACAACTAGTTGCCTGCCTATCACTGCACTCTGCCATGTACAAATGCAGCAATAATCTAGCCCCGATACAGTATAAACACAACATTATGATCACCCATGTCCCTACAGTGGGCCATTCCACAATAAATTTACCTCTAGTCGCCTGGAGTTCCTCTGAGTAATCTAGGTGCTGCACTTTGTTCCTTTTAAAGGCTCCAGGTGCAGTTAGGCCTACAGTATGCCGCAGGGGATGACTGGAGGGAGACATGGAGGTGGTGAGGAATATAATAGGGGAGATTGGGGTTGACAGGGTCTTAAGGGCTATAATGGAACCGTGGGTGGACAAGGCCCCGGGCCCAGATGGAGTGCACCTGAGGGTCCTGAGAGAGCATGTGAAGGTACTAGCAGTCCCCCTGATGGACCTGTTTAACTCCTCGCTGGAGAATAGATGCATGATGAAGGACTAGAGGACAGCACACATGGTACTACTGCACAAGAGTGGTCCCAGGAATGACCAGGTAATTACAGACCAGTTAGCCTAACCACCATAGTGGGCAATTTAATGCAGACCATTCTAAAGGAAAGGTTGATGCCCTTCACTGAGGTAAATGGTTTCCAGAGTGACAGGCAGTATGGGTTTGTCAGGGGGAGATCCTGCCAAACAAACATGATAGACTTCTTCGACTGGGTTACAAGGTCATTGGACAGGGCCAGGTGGTGAACATCCAGTACCTGGACTTCAGCAAGGCATTCAATTCAGTGTCACAAGGTAGACAGATCAGCAAGCTGAGGGATCTGGGAATAGGGGACAAGTTGCTGGGGTGGGTCAAGAGCTGTCTGCAGGGAAGGAACCAGAGAGTTGTGGTTGATGTGAACTATCCAGACCTAGACCTGTACCCAGCGGGGTCCCACAGGGCTAAGTATTCAGACCTGTGCTGTTCAATATGTTTATTGGAGACATAGCAGTAGGGGTCAAAAGTAAAATCTGCCTATTTGCAGATGATACCAAACTCTGTGGGAGGGTGGATACAGTGGAGGTGAGACAAGGATTAAGGCATGATCTGGCTAGGCTAGAGAAATAATCAGGCATTTTGCAGTTGGGATTCAATGCTAAGAAATGCAAGGTCAAGCACCTGTGAACTAGGAACCCAGAGGCCAGTTACTGGCTGGGGGCATATAGGTGACCATCTTAGAGGAGGAGGAGAAGGACCTTGAACTATTGGTCAGGGGTGACATGAAACACTCTGTACAGTGCCGTAAGGCAGCAGCCAAGGCAAATAAAATGCTGGGTTGCATCGCCAGAGGAATCACCTCCAGGTGGGAAGAAGTTATTCTGTCCTTGTACAGATCTCTGGTGAGGCCAGACCTGGAATACTGTGTTCAGTTTTAGTGCCCCTATCTGAAGAAGGATATCAAGCTACTGGAGGGGGTCCAGTGGAGGGCAACGAAAATGATCCAGGGCTTGGGGGATAAAACATATGAGGAGAGGCTGAGGGAGCTCAACATGTACACCCTCAAAGACAGAAGAAAAAGGGTGGTCAGGATAAAAGCCATTTAAATAACTTAAAGGCACAAACAGGGTTGGATCAGAAGACATCTTCAATTTAAGAAGGAAAGTTATAACAAGGGGGCATAGTCTGAAACTAGTGGGAGGTAGATTTAAGAAGAAAATGAAGAGGCACTTTTTCACCGGAAGGGTGGTGACGGGGTAGAATGAGTTGCTGGAGGAGGTAGTTGCGGTGAATACGATGGCCAGTTTCAAGGGGAGGTGGGATAGGATGAAAAAGAAAATTAGAATGGGAGGAATCAGTACTGAGAAGTGGAGGGAGGGAATGGGACTGGGATGGATGACTCCAGAAGGAGCGGGGGGCGGCTCCAGGGAAGTAGACTAAGCTGTACACTTAAGCAGACTTGACAGACCAATAAAGCCCATTTCTGCTGCCAATTTCATATATTTGTAAATGAATGAGTACATTCCAGTAACGATGTGCAAATGTGTATTTGCTCACAGAATGCAAAATTAGCTCATTTGCATACAGTGATTGAACCCTGAAGATGAGCCCCAACAAGCACTATGATCTTGGCGGTAGTGCTGATATTGTGCTAGCACTATGTTCATATGCCACGCAGACATCATGAAGTCACACATTGTGAGTGACATCACCGGCACGCATGCTGTGATGCTGCGCAATGGCATTGCACTTGTGCATCATGCACATGTGCCACCTCACGCCTGCCTCATGCAGATGGACCCCCACTGGAAGCATACACAGCACTGTGCTGATCAACATTAGCACAGTGCTAATGCTGAAACATACTGAGCAAATGGAAAACCACACCCACAGAGCCAGGAACCTGTCACTAGCTTGATGTGGTGGCTGGGACTAGGCAAACTAAAATGATGTCTGAGAGAAGGAGCAGGGCTGTTATGCAGCGGGACACCTGGTCATCTGAAACAGAGCTGGCCAACTTGGCTGACTTGGTGTTGACCATGGAGGATCAGCTACTGGGCAAGCGGCTGAGACTGACTGGCCCAGGTGCAAAGTGTGGGTCTCTGCAGGGAGGCGCCTTACTTGCAGCACAGGAGTCACCCGCACTGACGACCAATGATGCCACCACTAAAATGACCTTGCATAGAGGGAGCCATGTCACCTGCAACAGCTAATGGTGATGGTGGAGAGTGGCATTGTGTGAAGGCCAGGTGAGTATTGGTAGCTCTATGTATGGTTTGGGTGGTGTCCTGTTTGCAGAACTGTGCCCATGCTAATACACATCCTTAGTATTGTCCCTGAGTTAATGTGCACATTACCTGTGTGTCCCTGTTGTGTCCCCTCTGTCCTATGGGATCTGCTCCACTGTATAGCCTGGTTCTGCCAATGCAGGTGTAAGGGACCACTGTTTCAGTACATGTCCCCAGTGCCCTGTACATTACAGGACCCGCTCTGAGGCAGTGAACTGGTTGTGGCATCAGGGTGGAGGACAATGTCATGTAACATGTTGTCTACATGTCGCTATGGCAGCAGGTGTATCCAACAGCACTTCACAGAGGCCATTGTCTGTTTCATTTACAATGTTCGTGTCATGCAGCATGGGTGTCGTATGCATATGCCATGTAATGCATGGTGTACTGTTTTTAATTTTTTTTTTAAATATAATGTTTATTGAAGTTCATCAGACAGGATCATGATAACAAAACCATATACACATATACAGTAACTGGATACCTGATCCCATCCCCTTCCCCCAAAATATACCCCACCCTCCCCCCCACATAGACATGAGGTTCATCAATCCGGAAATCCCAAGTATGTGAAAAATGGTCTAAATAGAATACAAAGTATGTAACGGGGCCCAAATCCTCTCGTATTTAGAATTATTGTCATTATGACTCAAAATGATCCACTCCACTCAGAGGTTGGCTAGCAGCTCGTTAAGCCATTCAGAATAAGAGACAGTATCCAAACTTTTCCAATATTTGAGTACTAATTTTTTAATGGACATAGAAATCAAGGCAATGTGATACTTCTGTTTTTTAACAGATATCTGCAAATAATCCCCCAATAAACAAACCTCTTGGGTAAATAGGTCAGCTAGCGCAAGCAGGGGGTCGGTCTTGCCTTTAATACTCTCCCATAGGGAGGTTATCTAGGACATTCCCAGAAAATATGAAACAATGAACCTTCCGCCTGCAAGCACCTCACACATTTATTAGAGCTTAATACCCCCCAATTTGGCCAGTTTCTTCGGAGAATGGTAAAGATTATGTAGGACATTAAACTGCATTAAGCGCAGTCTATCTTGTGTGACAAAATAGTGACAATTACTCCATATAACCAACCAATCCTTGTCCCAGTGTGGGAAAGAAGTGGACCAAAATTCTGCAGGTCCAAATGGGTCCAGGAAGCACCAGTCATATAGGGCATTATATAGTTTGGAAATTGCCTTAGGGGAGTAAGCTAAAGGACACAGATTCAGTTGAAAGGAAAAATTGGAGAAGTAAAGGGTAACCATCCTCAAATTTCTTGATAAGGAGATGTCTGAGCTGCAAGACTTTGAAATATTCCATCTTTTGTAGTCTGAACCTCAACATGAAACCCTCTATAGATAACCAAGTTCCATCTTCCTTAAGGAACGAAGATAGCGTACCTTCTTCCAATTTGGGTAGCCATGAAGGGGGTAACATATTACCATCTTATTTAATAGTAGGGGAGTTCCAAATCGATTGTGATGCATCTAAACAATGCTTGTAGTTTAAAAATCCACACAACTGTAAGTGAATTCTAATAAATGTTGCAATTGTGGTCTCTTTCAATCTTTTCGGCAGGGAAGATGAGTTAAGAAACAGTAGTGTGGAAGGGGTTAACTTAACAGATCGAATCAGTTCACGCTCTATTTGAAGCCAGGCTGGGACATATGTGGGAGTCTCAGAATCCAACCACTTGAGGTATTTGGCAGCGCTACAAGCCCAGTAATACAAACTAAGGAGTGGTAATCATAAGCCTCCCTTATCTTTAGGTGCCGCTAATTTATGGTAGGCTAATCTCGGCTTCTTTTCAGCCCAGATAAAATCTGTTATTAAACTTTGAGCCATTTTGAACCAATTCCCTGCTACGAAAATATTAAGTACTTGAAGGGGGTATAGTAGCCTCAGAAGAACATTCATCTTGATCAAATTTATTCTCCCCCAAAAAGAAATAGAAAGGGTCGACTAGCAAGTTAAATCCTGGGACACCATCAATAATATCATCCCCAAGTTTTTTCTTAATAGTAAGTTGTGTATTTCTGGTTATTTCAATGCCCAAATACCTCAAGAAGTCCCTGGACCACAACAGACCAATTGCCGTAATATTATTCTTAAAAACTCTATGGTTTAGGGGGAATACGATAGACTTTCCAAGTTCAACTTATAATTTGATAATTTGCTAAATTGCTCAATTATATCCAGCATAGCAGGAATAGAGGTCTCTGGATGAGATAACTGCAGGAGCACGTCATCTGCATAAGCAGCCACCTTGAGCTTGATACCAGAAATGGCAATCCCCTGGACCTCCGGACATAGGATTAGTCTACGGATTAATGGTTCCAGGTAAAGATTAAATAGCAGGGGGAAAAGGGGACATCCCTGCCTTGTACCTGAATGTAAAGTAAAAGACTCAGAAAATGCCCAATTTCCAGAAATCCTGGCAGTGGGATTCTGATAGAGAGCCTTCACCCAGTTCCAAAATTGTTGGGGAAAGCCGAAGGCCTTTAAAGTTTGAAGCAAAAAGTTCCAGTTCACTCTATCAAAAGCCTTCTCGACATCCAGGAAGACCAACGCCACAGGAAAGGGAGCATCCCTGGAGGCCAAGAAGACATGTGCGAGAGTGTGAAGGTGGTCTGCAGATGACCTACCCTTCATGAAATCCACCTGATGTGAGCCTATGAGATCAGGGAGAACTAAGCCAACCCTGTCTGCCAAAATTTTGGTTAGAATTTTAATATCCTGGTTCAACAATGATGTAGGGCTATAGCTTTCTACATATTCTAAGTTTTTACCTGCTTTTGGCAATAGTACAATAAGTGCTTCAATGAGAGTGGGATCAACTTGAACACCGGATAAGATGCTCCGAAAAGGGAAAGTAGGTGTGGGGCTACTAGCTCTTTGAAACACTTGCATGGTGTACTATTATACTGAACAGGGTATTCTACTCTTGGTCTGGCCATTGTGATGGGCTATGCCTACAGTACAATGTCCTCCCCTTCTGTTGCAAGGCATGCTTTCTGTGCCCCTGTTATATGAGACCTCGGGCTACATGCATTCTACTACATACTATGAGATGTACATGACCTGTAGCTGACATGTATGGGAATGCTGGTGAAGGGTGGTGAAGACAGCAGGATATGTGCACTGCACAGGCTTGCATACAGTGCTAGGCCATAGCTACAGCAATGGGATGCAGCATTTCAGATTTGCCTGAACCATGGCACACCTGTCTATGTGGGGTGCCATGGTAGTGCACAATGGTATGTAAGATTTGGCCCTACATGGTTCTGTTCATCCCATCCCAAGCATGTAGCTGCTGGTGCACACTACCCCTACATGTGCATGTGTACTATTTAGGGTTTATGGTACTGTACCATGCATTCTGCTGCATGCTATTGATCACCTCTCCAGGGCCCAGCAGAGACAAGCCAGGGTTAAAACTGTGATGGGGCTTGGTGTTACCAGGTCACGATGGGGTGGTCTGTGGACACATCTCCATGTAATACCTTGCACTATGTGTTTTGCCCTCTGAGTCTCATGCTACACTATACTTCATGCTTCTGTGGTAGGAGACAGATATCCATATATGCCTTGACAGACTGCATGCAAGCTCTTAGCCAGGGGTTGCCTGGCTTAACATGATCACTTGGCTTCTGCCAGCAGCCAGACTTTAAAATGTGTCTTAAAAGTGAGATGTGAGTCAAGGGAGCGAAGGGAGGCAGGGATAGTATTCCAAAGTGAGGGAGTTGCAACAGACATGGCTTTATAACCTAGGCAGGTGGAGATCCTAGGAACTTCAAGAGGTGGGATCGAGGATTGCCGGAGGCACCTGGACATGGTTTTGTGTGTGACCAGCGACAAATATGGAGACAGATTGCCACTTCAAATGGCATTGTCTATGATGCATTCAAGGTCATAGTTGTACCTTAGTCGCAGGGGGAGCCAACTTAATGACTCGTACAAGGTGCAATGGTGGGTGGAGTAAGGTGTCAGTACTGCAGACCTACAGATGCTATTATAGGCCATGTGTGGGCTTGTGGTCAGGGAGGAGGAAGCATGAGAGTAGATCGGGGCCCAGTAATCTACTAGGGAGAGAAGATTCCCTTGGGCTATGGCTAAGCATGCCTTAGGGGAAATGTAGTGTTTGAGTCTGAAACCAGCACCAAGTTTCTGGTTGATCCATCTTACAGTGATGTTGATATGCTCTCAGAAAGTTAGAGAGGGGTCCAGTGTGACACCCAGATATTTAAAATAAGGTACATTCTGTGAGGTGGGGGACATCAGGTGTGAGGACTGTGAGGCAGGAGATTATTTTGGCATGTTTTGAGAGGTTGGGTTTGGATCCCAGAAGCATGGCTTTAGTTCTTTAGGAGTCTATTGGACAGGAAATTAACTTTGAATGAAATGTTAATTTAGGTAGTTCACAGAAACAGTTTACAAATGTGGTGAAAATACAAATTAGAGATAATGCCATGCAAAATGAGTTAGCTAAAATTCATGATTTGTGACTGTACCCCTTATACAGAGCAAATAATGAATGTTTCATTACTGAACTATACCTTACTTTCTGTGAAAAATGCAAAGCAAAAAAATCTGTAATTAAATTAAGACTGGAACTATTGGGGAATGTCAATCAACCCTTTATTGGGCAGTTGTAACTGCAATCCAGATACTTTGTTAACTGTCCCTAATATTCTTGTGGATTGTACTCTGTTAGTAAATGAAGGGAGGAAATGATTATACCCTTTTATAAGGAAAATGAATGGACAATAGCCATTGGAAAAGGCACAAAATATCATAGAGAATTAAAAACTTAATTGTTTGCTCTCAGTTGCTACAAATTTTAAAACTATAAATGACAGAATTCACTCTGGTCCCCTGTCGTTGATGACTAGTATTTCTGATATCTTAACTTAGGTCTTATCATATTTGATGTACATACAACTGGTGTGAGCGTCACTGTTTCAGCGATTTCTCATTCATTTCAATGGGGATTCTTTGGCTGGTCTTTTTGGAAAGTTGATTACAGTACTGTTGGTAACTATAGTAGTCGTGGGGGCGTAGTTGCTTGCAAGGATCAATGGGATTGCTATGGAGTCACTGTAGCATAGTGACAGCATAACAATTCTGACTGGTTCATGTAATTTGGGAAAACAGTTCTGATTGGAGTAGGACTGTGGATTGGGGTTTCCATTCAACCAGTCAACTCTTTTGTATTGAAGGCTCTGTGGATTTAATTGGGGGTGCATTTTGAATGAAGTATCAAAGTAGAAAGGTAAAGATTTTTGGGAAGTCTTTTTCCTTTTAACTGTTTGGGAAAATGTTTAACTGTTTGATTTACCTATATTTCTAACAAGAATCAGACAGACAACTCATATTGACTCAAATGTATTACTACAGCAAGAACAGACCAGCTAAGGTAAGGAAATCCACTGCAAAAATAGGTTCTCTTATTTACCAAAGGGACTTGGCAAGGTTAGAGGAAAATGTATGGCAGCTTAGATTCAGTGCTAAGAAGTGCAAGGTAATGCACCTGGAAAACAACAACCCAGGGGGAAGAGTACACAATGGGGGGTGAGATACTAACAATAACAAAAATGGAAAGGGACCTAGGGGTAGTCATATCAGATGAGCTCAAGGTGGGCAAGCAATGTGAGAGGGCAGCAAGGAGGGCTGGGGGGATACTGGGATGCATAGGGAGAGGCATCACCAGTAGAAAACAGGAAGTTGTTATCCCTCTTTACATACAGCTGGTGAGATCCCATCTGGAGTACTGTGTGCAGTTCTGGAGACCCAACCTCCGCAAGGACATAGACAAGATGGAAGCTGTCCAGAGGAGGGCAACTAAAATGGTGCAGGGTCTGCACCAGAAGACATATGAAGAGAGACTAAAGGAGCTTAATATGTATAGCCTTAAGGAAAGGAGGGGAGAGGGGGGACATGATAGAAACTTTCAAGTACCTCAAGGGAATCAACAAAGTCCAAGAGGGTAGCATCTTTCAAAAAAAGAGGTGTGCAAGAACAAGGGGGCACAATTTGAAGATGGGCGGGTGGCTCAGAGGTAATGTAAGGAAATATTTTTTCACAGAGAGGGTTGTGGATGCATGGAACAGCCTTCCTGAGGAGGTTGTGGAGTCAAAAACAGTGGCTGAATTCAAGCATGCATGGGACAGTTATAAGGCAATCCTGGGGGGGGGGTAGAAAGAAGTAGGCTGCTGGTTAACTAGGATCTGCAGCTTATCCATTAGGTAGGGACATGGGCAGACTGGGTGGGCCAAGCGGTCCTTATCTGCCATCGAATTCTATGTTTATGTACTGAAACTATACTGCCATTAGCCTTACTTTACTTTATTTGTTGTCCCTCAACTACTGCCACCATGTATTGCCAAATGTAACAGCTGTAACCTTTCACTATGTACTACCTGCTCTTGTTATTCTGATGTTTCTACTCTGTGCCACCTTACATGGCCTGGGTCATGCCAAAAAATGGTCCCTGGGATCAGGGCACCTACCAGTTAATAAAGTCATTAATAAAAAATAAACATATATATATATATATATATATATATATATATACACATACAGTGTGTATATATATATATATATATATATATATATATATTTTTTTTTTGTATTAGCAAGGCTTCTGGTAGATTATATACAACCTGTAGTGCTATGACTAGTGGGAAATACATACCCTATACAGATAAATGTGGAGACAGGATATTTTTATTAAATAACAGGCAACAGTTATTAATAGAGAGTAACATTAAGAAATAAACTGTATTAAGTTTTGTCAAGATTTTGGTCGCTTTACACTGCACTCTTGTATCTACTGATACATACCTGGACCTCCCCTGAATGTTGAAGGGGACCCTAGTCTCAACAAAGAATTGTTGTATAAAGTTGTTTGTTACTGTTTCTGGGTTATTGTCGCTGCATGTTTTTCATGTTGCCTTTGCAAAAGAAAAAAAAAACAAGAACGTTTACTTATTTTAAAAAAGTTTGGTCAAGATGAATGTATTCAGTACCATTGTGCATTAGTAATAAGTAGGTATTGAAGATCTCAGCAGATGGGGTGGGGGGTGGGGTTTAGCACATTGCAAGAAAAATAAAAGCATAGTAGTTGTTATTGTTCTAATTGTTAACAATGCAAATGTTGTTTGCTGTTCAAAATCACTGCACTCATGCTGCAGTGTAACTGTTTCCCCCCCTATTTTAGGTCTTTTATTATTTAATTGTAATACAGATAACAGCTTCAACTCTTTTTCACATCACCTTTACTGTCTAATTTACTGCACTCGTGTTGCAGTATCATTTTTTTGTACTTTTATTATGCCTTTTTATTACTTAAAGACAACAAGAAATAATTTCTAATTGGTAGCCGTTTATAATGCTCCCATTTACAGAAATGATATACATAAGCCTAAATTCATACCGTATGTAACTGTAACTGAATAAACCAACAGATTTATCAACCCACCCGACTAAACTTAAAATCACAAAACCACTCCCTCCTGGACTGGGCCCTCACAACACATCCTCACAGGATAATCAAAGCCGGCCTCCTCCCTGACTCCCTGAGTGATCACCATATGGTTTATATGGTCAGAAAGGTGCATAGGCCTGCTAACCAACCACCCCTCCCAGGACACTCCTCATGAGATCATACAACTCCCTCTGTCTACAGTCCCTACTAAGTGACCTTGCCCATGTAGACTGGTCATTCATTCAGATGGCACCCTCTATTGACCACACCTTCATCATGTTCAGAGACAACGTGTTAGCTGTTTGGGACTATCACCCCACCCCCAAGATGCACAAGGGTCAGGGGCTCCCATCTCCCATGGTCACCACCGACATCATCAGCAGCTGTTGAGCTAGAGATCAGGCCTGGAGAAAACATAAGCAATCTTGCTCCCCGGAATCCATTCAGCGATACCGGATCCTCTGTAACTCCTACACTAAAGCCATTCAGATGGCAAGAAAAAACTGTTTCAAGGCTGCCCTCTCCTCCAACTTTAACCACCTTTCTAAATTCTGGAACTCCATTAAACCTTGCTCACTCACCCAGCCCAGCCGCCCACCCTAACCCAATCTACCCACAGTAACACTGTCTCAGACCCTAGCGAAGTTGCCTCAACATCCCTTTTTCACTAACTGCGCTACATCCCTCCTCGCAAACCACCAATGCACCTCACTCACACCCAGTACCCCCCTGCTGACCCAGCATTCCCCCATCCCCAAGTTCTCATTCTGTCCTGTCACAATGGCAGAAGTACTCTATGCCCTACGTTCTCTTGACCCTAACAAAAGCAAATGCCCTCTAGGTCTAGATACCAAACTGCTTCACCTATCAGCCCCTGCCATTGCCTACCCTCTAGCCGACCTCCTAAACCTCTCTTTCTCCACAGCACAAATTCCAGCCACCTGGAAGCAGGCGGTCATCATCCCATTACCTAAGGGTGGTGACCCGTCGGACTTTGGTAACTATTGCCCCATCTCCCTTCTCCCAATTCTGTCCAAAATACAGGAACACCTAGCCCTTACCCAACTTATCCAATTTCTCAATGCCACCTCCTTCTTCACCCCATATCAGTCAGATTTTCGTAAATCCCACTCCACCATCACCGCACTCTTAAGACTCACAAATGACATTGCCTCGTGGATGGACAAGGGACATATCACCTCACCCATTTTTATAGACCTAGCAAAGGCATTCGATACCATCTTGCACCCTAAGCTACTCACCAAACTGCGTGACACAGGCCTCTCCCACCTAGCCACCAGTTGGTTCCAGGCCTACCTAACAGGCAGACAACAGACAGTAAAAATTGGTACACATATCCCCCCCCACTCCCAGTCACTATGGGTGTACCCCAAGGATATGTCCTGGGCCTGATACTTTTTTTCATATTCTTAAATGACCTCCCTCTGACCTGCCCAAACTCAGCCATACAAATGTATGCAGACGACATCGTTCTGTACGCCTCCGGCCCCTCCTACGGGGAAAAGCATGAAGCCATCCAACAGGATTTTGATGCCGTTCAACAATGGCTCAGGTCAAATCAATTAGTACTCAACTCAAAAAAAAACCAGTCTCCTTAACCTTCAGGTCTCAACATAGACTCTCCCGCCTTGTGGCTCCCCCAGCCTTCCATACCCTGGAAGGGTCACCGTTGGAGTCTTGCATCGCCTTTAGATACCTGGGTGTCTGGCTTGATCAACACCTTGATTACTCTGTCCATATTGACTTGTTACACAAAAAACTACACCCCAAGCTGGGCACCCTTCATTGGAATAAAGGATGTCTGCCCACTGCGGTCAGGAGGGAAATAGTACATAAAATTATCCTCTCCATCCTTGACTACGGCAACGTGGTCTACAGCTCAGCACCTTCATCAACCTTGGCCAGCGTGGACACCCTCTTCCACTCCTTCTGCCACTTCATCCTGGAATGACCCACCACCACCCACCATTGTGAACTTTACACCACCTTAGATCTCCCTTCGCTTGAGGCACGACGAAAGATACACTGCGCAAACGTCATTGCCAAATTCTGGACTAACTCCTTCCCCCCCATCTCAGCTCTGCGCTGTCAGCACAACCCTCCCTGACCTACTCACTCAGGTGCTCAGACTCCAGGCTACTCAAACTCCTTTTCATGCACACATCTAGGGGCCAATCTGCTTTCAAATATTAACTGCCCAAACTCTGGAATGACCTCCCTGCTGATATCAGACTCACCATCACCCCCCGGCTACTTAAACCGCTCCTCCATGACCATTTCTCAGAAGCATGCAACAGTTACCAACTACCCAGACCTGCAACCAAGAGGCATCTAACTGAAACTTGACTGTGCTACACCTGCAGCTAAATTACTGCCAACCTGCATGATTCTGCCTGTTAATACTACATGGCTTTTAGGTCCTAACCTTGTAATACCTAACTGTTTATGCTGTGGTCTTAGGACCAAACCCTGTATTTAGCTAAACTACATCAAATGTGTATTGCTGCTGCATGTACTTGTCCTGTGTAATCCACTATGTAACCCCCAGGTTGCATCTGGAAATGAGTGGTCCCCGCTCAGTATGCTTGCCTGGTAAATCACTTAAATAAATAAACAAGTAGTATGAAAAATTGTATTTTGCATTGTTTTGTTTTAATGGGCAGCATTCTGTAACTGTTCTCATCATGGAACCAGTGATCTGAGGCTAGATTCACAAGAAAAGAACAAAGTGCAGTGCAAAATTTGCACTGCGCCTTGCGATTGCATAGGTTTGAAATCTTGCTATTCACAGTCAGCTAGCACAGCATGCTATTTGACTGTGAATAGGAGCTGGAGGGGGCAGTGCTAACCCAGGGAAACCACTGCTAATCCCACTAGCACAGTCCTGACAGCCAGTCAAGAGAATGGCCCCACAATGAATAGATCAGCTGTGCTATTCTCCATTCACCAAAGCAGCCATGTACATGAGCCCATTGGGCATGCGAGGTGTTAGGTGGCCATTTGCATACCCATTATGGGTTCATTTACATAGACCACAGGTGGCTTACCACGCCCCCACAGCCCTCTGCCCAATGCAACTAGTGGTCCCTCCCCTGTCCTGATCACTAATCACCCACCCTGTAATAATAAACACACTGTTTCCTTGGTGGTCTAGTAGTCCCTCCCATGTCCTGACTGTCAATTGCTGACTCTGCAATAATAAAACTACTGTTTCCTTGGTGGTCTAGTTATCCCTCCACATCCCCAATTGCCATTCACCAGTCCCAGTACTGAAACCCAGTTTCTGAGGTAGTCCAGTGGTCCCTCCCTCCCCCAATTGCTTCCCCCATATTGGAAACATATGCCCTGGTGGTCTAGTGCTCCCGTCCCTCACCGATCACCATCCCAATCACAATAACATATACCAGTAACAGTACCCTGTTGGCTAGTGGTCCCTCCCCCCACCTGATCATCAACTTGATGGTGATAAAATATTCCTGGTGTCCATCCCACCCCCCCCACATTCCAATGCCCTGTAGAGGTATAGAAACTTCCCCTGGTGGTCTAATGCCCCCCTCCAATCCCCAATGTCCCCCATTAAAAAAGTCAAATATCATCCCTGGTGGACTAGTGGCCCTCACCCATTCCCAATCTCCTGCAACATCACTAAACACTCCCTGGTGGTCTAGTGTTCCCCCAACCCCAGTGGTAGTGCCCCATAAACCCGCACCCCCTATATCCTGAACCTGGAGCTGGCGACTGGCACAGCCCTCCTGTCATCACCATAGCTGGCCAGCGACTGAGCTGTCAATGGATTGCATACTGTATACAGTATCCAATCAGCAATCGGGACAGGAGAGGGACCACTAGATCACCAGGGACATTTTCTTCATTTATTCAGGGATGGTATCAGTGATTAGGATAGGGAGGGACCACTAGAGCACCAAGAAAGCAATATGTTTCACTATTAAAGGGTCGGCGATCGACAGTACAACCGAAAGCCACATGAGTTGTGAAGAATACTATTGGGTCTCAGTCAGCAGTAATTTTTTCATGCAAATGAGCCCAGCAAAAGGCTCTTGCTTGGAGAAGATCCTTGGCAAATAGGACTGCATCAATATGCAGGTCCCTTCCCCCTCATTTGTTTTGTATCCCCCTCAAAACTTTGCCCTGTCGCAAACCCAGTTTGCACTGTGAAAAATTGGGCTTTTATGAATACCACATGGGGCAAAACACAGTTTGCACAGCACAAACTGGGTCTGTGACAAGGCAAAGTTTTTATGACTCTAGCCCCTGGAGTTTTAACTACATCATGGTTTGTGTACAGAACTCTAAGCATGGTTCTTTTTTTTCTTAAATTCTTTATTGAATATTTTTAGTACATTACAAACAGACATACAAACAAACATTAAATCAATGCACACTACACAACATATAATAACATACAGGATACACACAGAGCCAATGTAATAGTACAGTGTACCTTATATACATGAATACAGTTATTTTTCTCTTCTGTTTTTATTATTTGTTCATCTATTACTAGCTCTTAGTTTGAGAAAATGGCCCCATTAAACATTATATGTATGTGTCTTGCTGATGGTGGAAAAGGAGATTCACTTCAGAAAAGCTATTTGACTTAGTGTTTGGAGCCATTCATTAAAGGAGGGTATATCTGGAGTTGTCCATCTCCTAATAAGTCTTTCTGCTGCCATAGTGGAGGCCTGTCTGCAATGGAGCATGTGGGAAGGTCATGTACTCTGTTGTGAGGTGGCATCCAGGATGACCAAGGGCTCATTGGTTGTAAGGTTTTTAGGGAGAATATTTTGACATTGATTGGTGACTTTCTCTCAAAAAGGTCTTAGCAAAGGGCAGGACCATAGGCGTTGTGAGAGTGAGCCAGTGTGTCTGTCACATCTCCAACATCTGTCATTAGAGAATAACCCCACCTTGTGTAGGCAGAGGGGTGTTCTGTATCAATAATGAAAGATGTTTAATTGTATAAGTTAAGCCCTCATATCTCTGCACACTTGGTGAGCCCTCTGCCAGCAGTCCTTCCATTCTTGATCAGAAAGAGATATATTCAGCTTTCTCTCATGTAGCTCTGCTACCATCGGTTGGTGAGGGTCCTGAGTCCCGCAGATATTTATATATGGTACCTGCCCTAATCCCTGTGTAATTTTAACCAAGGGGTGATACTGTGGCCCTGTGTAACTGCTACCTTGGAAGGGTTAGTGCGTAAATAGTGGGTGAGCACAGCCCTAATTTGAAGGTAGTGCCAGAAATCCCTTTGGGTTGGATCATAGCATGAGCCAAGATCATGAAATGGCATGATATAATTTTGGCCTTTTGTACAAATGCCTTGTACACTGTGAATGCCCATCTGTATCCATGAGGACCAATGGATAGTTTTATGGTCCACAGTGAACATGGGGTTGTCCCTAAGTGGTGCATGAGATACTGGCATTTGTGTGATTTGAAGAGATCTTTTGATCTTCCACCAGTAGCATACTGAGATGTTAATCATGGGGTATGTGGACAGCCCTTTTGTGGTTTGTTGTACAGAGTGTGGCATGGGGTCTGAGCATTTACAAAATGGCACTCTATTTCCATCCATTGGGGTGAATTAGTGTCTTTGGAGATGTATCATTTGATAGTTTGGGCAGTTATAAATGCTATGTTATATTGGGCGAAGTTTGGAAGACCCCCAGCCTTCTTCTATCCTATGCTTCCATAGTTTGGTTCTACTAAGTCTTGGTGGTTTTCTCACCCAGATGAATCTCCCCATTAACTTGTTAATTAGGCTGAAGCATTTATCTGGAATGTGGAAAAGAGGTGGAGCACTCTGGGTGCCAGCATCATTTTTATTGCTGCACTTTTTCCTGTCTGGCACAAATGTAGGGCACTCCATCTGAATATATCGGCATTGAGGGTAGTCAGTACAGGGGTAAATTGAGTCCGCAGGTGTCCACATGATGAGATGCAGTGGGCTGACATTTGTACATGACCATGTCAGGTAATACAGTGTCAGTCAGCACAGGTCCTGCCACACAACCATCTCAGAGCTCCAATACTTGATTGGGTTAGTACCAATAGCCAGTACCAGGCAGTTATGGAACTACTCCTCCAGCTAAATATTTATTGTGCCTGCCAGAAAAGATCCCTTTTTAATAGTGGACTTAAATGCAATGCCAAGAGGTTCGTGAATGACATCCTCTCCAGCATGGATGCCCCTTGGTGGTTGTCCTCATCAGCCTCCTCCTCAACTAACACAACTTCTTCACTACTGTGTCTTATCAGATTCCTCTCCTCCAGCTCTGTAGACTGATACCTTTTCACACTGGCCTCAGCAGCCTCTCCCTGAGGACATCTGAGATAGAATGTTCTTCACCAGTTGACCTTTAAAACAAGGATTCAGCATTGAGAAAAACACATGCTGGTCCTCATTAAACATCTGTTGGATGCAGTCATTTATCCTGAGGAACTGCAAAAGTGAATCAGTTGAGCAGTTTGCATCCTCACTCATCCTGAGATCTCACCTGTACTGGCTGCTTTTCTGCTTCAAGAAGACATGAAAGAACCATACCTGTGGCAAGATCATGCTCGTGCATGACAAGGCAGAACAGATTTCCCTTGTCACTGCTTCAAATAGCTCAATATGGTGACTCCGTAAATGGCTGCAAACAACAACAGTCCCATAAGACAGTGCCCTCCCCCTACTCATCTGTGCAAGACAGATCAGGCCCCAGGCATATTTGGTGTCAGATGTACAGATGTCAAAATACTGTATGTCCAGACACCAAAGCCCTTCAAGTGTTTGTGATCTGGACTCTCAGCAACATCACTCTCCCAGCCAGACTCACCTGCCATCTCCATCACTACCAACATCAGTCTTGCCCTCTAGTTCAACTGCACTACCCTTTCTTATGGTAGCAGCTGATGGTACATAGGAAGCGTTCTTCCCACATGGCTTAACAGATGCTGCAGGACAATACCCCCTTAGTACCTCCAACCTTCTTTGGCTTCTGATGATGATGGGGCTCCTCATATTCTCTGTCATCATCAGAATGCAATTTACAGGGACCATGAGGGGTTATCATCATAGTGATCCCCTTCAACCTCAGTAGGTTGCATGTCCTTTTCTATGTCCTCCTCCTCACCTGTGCCTCTTTCTAGTATGCCTTCTGCTGGCACAGGCTCAACCACTTTGTGTTGACCACCTTGATCTAATCCAGTAACCTCCTCCTCTAGGGACTTGGTTGGGTCAGAGTGACTATCGTCTTGCAGCTTAACAGGAGGTCTCTTGGACTTATCACCCACACTTCGCATGTCAATGCAAACACACACAGCATGAGTGCCAGACAATGTCAACCCTGTGTGGATGACAATGGCCAGTTTTTTTACTTTCTCCACCAAAAACTGCTCCTCCCTTGCAGTTTGAGTGGATGAAGTCGGTGGACTTGGGGTGCTAATGTATGACAATCTACTGCAGGCACACTTCTGGGGAAGGATGAGGATTGGAGGTGAACAACACCTGTCTCCCAGGCTCAGATTATTGAGCTTTGGGACCCTTTGCCTTGGTGGGGGTGACAATAACTGCTGAACCACCACTCCCACGTAACCTACTCCCCTGTCCAGACTATTGGACATAATGACACTGAGCACAAATGTTTTTTTTTTCCTAATGGCAAGACTTTGCTCAATAGGATGCACAGTTGCACTGACAGGAGCAACAGTACCATGGCATTAAGTTCTATGACCCCCCACCTGAGGGTGACACTGACTGTTTCACTGCACCACCACTGTCTGATCTTCCACTTCCCTTACCAAGGATAACTTTGCCCTTGCTGCTATCCTCCAGTTGCTGGGAGCTCCCAGCAGCTACCTCAGTATAGTTGCACTTGCACATGTCCTGCAAGAAGTTTTGGGCTCTGTCACCACCGTCACTGATACGTCCAGGTAGATGCAGAACCCTGCTTGTCACTAGTCAATGACATTTCTAAATGTACCATAAAAAGTACAAATCTCTTAATACACTAAGTGAACAGGTTTTTTAAGACATCCCTCAAAAATATAGAAAATAATTGACTTTCTTAATTTAAACACACACAAATAATTATAAAACTATGGGGCTAAATTAAAAATGTCTACTGTTCCTCCATGGTTCTAGCCTTCCCCATCCCCCACCCCATTCTCCTCCCCGATTCTGATTCTCTGAGCAACTCTTCATTCTGTCCCAGCCATGCTTAAAACCACTAATGGTTTTTGCACCCACCACCTCGGCTGGAAGCCTGTTCCGCAGCTCCACAACCCTGCTTCCACTCATGACCATGTGACTGCAAGCTGGCATGCAAGTTAAATAGTTCCCCACAGTTCACTCTGTTAATTCCTTTTAGGAATGTGAAGGTCTCTGTCATATCTCCCCTCTCCTTTCTGTGCTCCAGTGAGTACATGTTCAATGCCTTGAGCTGCTCCTCATCTGACATGCCCTGCTGACCCTGAATCATTTGGTACCTTGCACTGCACCATCTCCGAGCCCATTCCTGCTGAGGCGACTTTCAGCACATCAGATTTTGAGGAACACTATCCTAAAATCCTAGTATCTTAAAAATTGTCTGCAATCCTAACTACCCATTTTTAAAATGGATTATCTGAGCCACCCTAATTAGAAGATAAACTAAAATGCTGACTCTGTTAGATGTCATTCAGCAGAAACACCCAGTTCATTTTGTTATTAGAAAGACTGAAGAAACCCCAGGAATAAAAACAGAGTTTTGTTGTGCTGTGATTTATCCCATCCTTAAGGAGATACTGTTGTAAATAATAATACCTTTTTTGATCAGTAAGACGCCTGTCTCCATGACTCACAAAGCATGTTATATACCCTTTGTTCTAGTTTTTATCTTCTAATTTTATAATTCTTGATTTCTTGTACATGATCAAACACATTTTCTCATTACAAGATGACTTTAACATTTTAAACAAGATGACTGTACGCTGAATCAGAAATGCATCCCTATGAATTTAATTACACATTGTATAGCCTTTGTTGTTACTATGTGATGACAATTATTACGGTGTTTAGTAGAGTGGAGTGGAGATTTCTGGAAACTAGATTTATCCTATTCTTGTTGAGCCATTTTCTGGTTAAGTAAATAGTGTTTAAGTAAAACAGTAATGAATAGTATTTAACCAGAGACAATGCACTAAATAAAATCACAACAACCCTGATTTTCTAATACAGTGGTGTGCATTAATTGTATACATGCATGCTGCTGTAATTTCAAAACGTTGCTGCACTAAGGTCCAGTATACAGTATGTAGTGAACCTTTCCACTACACCACCAAGCTGGCACAGAAATGAAGCTCAGGTCTTTAGCTACAGAGGTTAAATCCCTGTCTGGGAGGCAGCCATATCCATTCCTGTCTCAAAGGCAGGGCTGCCTCAGAGGCAGATCTGTCTTAGAGACAACTTTCATTTAAAATAAGGTGTCTTTAAACAGGGTGCTTTCTGTATGTCAATCAATCGGGGCAAGCTAGAACCACCCAATCAGAGCAAGAATAAACACGTGGGAGGTCCATTTAGAGACCACATGAATAACCAGTCACTCATCTGCAACAGGCAGCAACCTCAGTTACTGCCTTCAGAAGGTATTAACCAATGAGATACACAGTGGCGGGTGGGATTAAGTGGTGTACCTCCGAGACAACAGCACATGTAACCAATCAGCAGTAAGAGGTGAGACACCTCAGTTACTGTCCTTCAAAAGGCATAAACCAATGAGACATAGTGGAGGGTGGGATTAAGTCATCTGCCTCCATGGCAGCGCTGCCTCAACGGCAATTTTCGTTTAAGAAAAGTGTCTCTTGTCACCGATGGGCCACCTGAGGGGCTGCCTAAGAGTTTTATAGCCAGGTTTTCCTGGCCATGACTTAGACACTCTGTGTCTGCCCAATGATAGTCCTAAATGACTTTGAATGTGCTATGGATTTCAGTCTTATGTCCCGACCCTGACCAACAGAGCAAGGTCTGGTCAGGGGCACCCTTATGGGGCTGGGATAGTGGGATGGGGCATGATGTGGGAAGTCTGAAGCCACAGAATACCTCCCACCATGACAAGTAAAGGCATGCAGGGATCCCATCTCTGCAGGGGTTCATTTATTTCACTTGGGAATAGAACAGTTAACCAGGCAACTGTTGTCTTAACTTGGTGTTTATATTGGGAAACTAAGCAATTCTGGGTCCATCAGAAATGTACTGTAATTTATGGGAAAATACATGAAATTTACCAGGGAGTTATATGGAAAATATCAAACTGATCCAGAAGGCTTGTGAATTGTCAATAGCATACATTGTTAGTAGTAAGTAGTATAAATATAGTTGATACAGTAGATTTCTTATTTGCTACTATGGACTAGAAATTTACTTTTTCTGCTGGGAAGTACAAGAATTATGTGTGTTGTTTCCCTTCAACTGCAGTTCAGTTTATTTGAATTGTTTAAGCTGGTGTAGATTCTTAAGCTACTGATAATCCATTCCTTGAGTGCCCCCATACGGTGCCCCTGAAGCGCAAAACACAAACAAAAAAAGCAAAATGTGATCAAATGAGTTAAGCAACAAACAAGAAACTGAATACAAATAGAAATGTAACGCAACAAAATCAAATGTAAAGTGTGATGCCACAAAAATAGAGTAACAAAACAAAAAAAGTGCAACCATAAGAAAATGACAAAAAATCCAATGTAAAGGAAAACAGTAAAGTGCATCTAAAAATGACGAATTTAACAAAAAAATATTAGCATAACTAAAAAGAGAACACAAACAAAAAACAAGGCATAACTAAAAAGAGAACGCAAACAAAGAAGCACAACACAACTAAAAAGTGAATGCCAACAAAAAAAGTGCCATAAACAGCTGGCCCGAAAGGATAATTGCAAATGAATTCATCCACCACCAAGCATTCCTGGTGTCCTTTGCTCACCCAATACCTTGCTAAACAGTCCATGGTTTCCAATGACACTTCCTTCCTCACCCCACCCTAAGCCAAGTAGTCTGTAGTGTCTAGTCTGCACCTGAACTGAGGATGTCAGAAGCAGATGCCAGCAGGGAGAGTAACAGAGCATCTATGCAGATGTTCTCCTTCCAGGGGAAGGTCAAAGTGCTGTCCACTCTTGAAATGAGTCCTGGTGGTTGCATAAATTAGTGTGCATAATGTGATTCACCACATGTTGTGTACATTCCCGCTCCAGGGTGCCATGGTAGATGTATCTTGGGGAGGAAGGAAGTGTCACAACAATGTGGTAAAATGGCTGGCTGGCTCACCTTTCCAGGATGATGGTCTCCACATACCCAAGCCAGCAGACCCCAAACCAGGTTGTGCCACATTACAAAAGTGGGTTACTGCTGACAGACCCATGTATTTTGTATACATTTCCTCATAAGGAGGAGTAGATGCACTACTCTCGTATTGGGTCCCAATCATCTCATATATTTACTACAGCACAGTACCCCACCATTCCCAAGTACCAGCTATTAAATGGTTGAATATTAAAGTGATAAAACGTTACCACCCATATACACACACTCACACACAGTCAAGTTTTGACATTAGCAATCCAACCACAAACTTCTGGGCTAACAAAAAAAATGCTAAGAACACACACACACACGCACCTGCACAGAAACAAATATTGCCCATAGCACTGCCCCCATGACAGCAGCTGTTCAAGCAAAATACAAATGTGGCGTGTGCACACTAGACTACAAATATATACACACACACACACACACACACACACACAGTCTTCCATGGCTGGTATTGGCAACAGCACCTCCCTATCATGCTCAGAAAACTATTGGCTATTAACAAATCCTTGAAGACAATGCATCCTACACACTAACATGCACACACACACACACACACACACACACACCCCTAACTATTTGTGGCAACTGTTGAGCATAGCATACATCCTACCTAACAGCTAGCAAACTACAAATTGCTGCAGTATAAGGTTGGCCTAGTAGTGCAGAAGGTTGAGGTGCTGTGGGAAGGCATGTGACTTGGCCCTTTGCTGCCCCCAGGTGGAGGCCTGGGGGTATCATAGGAAGTTTGAGCAACATCAAAGGCAGTGGCTGCAGTTCTGTAACATGTGGGCACCACCACACATGCACAGTTATTTGCCACCATGGCAATGGATCCAAGTGAAGAAAATGGAACCATGGTTCACACAGGCTTCATGAAGCCCTGTCCACTCCATTCTCCACCGCCACTTGAACCACCAGGCCAATTCTGGCTGTGAGTCACCAGGAGTTGGGTAGCATGGTCCTCCTCTTCCTGGCTCCGGCATTGGGGGAAGGGTAATCTGTGAGAGACTTTGGGTACTGTGGTTCCAGGGGAGGTGGGAACATGTGTTGACCTCCAAGACAAACAGCTTTATTAAAACAAACAAACAAAAAATTCTGTGGTATGTGTCACCTTAACACACACACACACACACACACACACACATGCTGTAACAGGTGTGGCCACACTGTTACAATAAATCCAACAAGTGTAGGAAATATGTAAATGGTCTCTTACCTGGATACTAGGGATCTTGATGTAGGAGTCTTGAAGGGATGATAAAGGCTCTGTAGTTCTTAGGGAGTAAATAGGAAAGATAGGACAGGTGAGACGTAGAGTAATACTTACCTGATGGGGAAGGAGTCAGCATCCTGTCAGACCTGTTAAAGAGAAAAAACAGGTTAATATGGAGAAAATACAGTAGTGAGAGCAGAGACATAGAATGGAGAAGGGGTACAGGACAGCATAGAAGTTAAAAATAAAAAGGTAGCTTCAGATAAAAAGTTACAGTTAGGGCAAAACAGGAAGATACAGATATAGAGAATGAGATGGAGATATAGAGAAAGAAATAAAATTCATAAACAGACAGAAAAGGAGAACAGAAAGTGTTGCTGGGCGGCACAACAAAACCACTTATCACTCCCCCCAGATGGCCTAGTAGCCAGTAAAGTAGTAGTTCGGCTGCTGTGCTGATGACACAGATTCAGAAGCAAGCCTGAGAAGTTGTGCCAGAAAGTCATAACTGAGACAGCTGTGGCTCAGCAGTACATCTCAGTCAGGGAGGATGGGAGCTTGCTCCTGCTGCATGGGGGACACTGCTGCAGTGCTCAGCAATTACAGGCACTAATTTCCGAAAGGGGTAGAAGGAGGAAACAAAAAGGGGTGAAAAAACCTGGTAGCCATTTGCATGATGACCATTTTTTTTTTTATAGCACATTTTTTCCTCCTCCTCTGTGTGGAGCAGGCCTCAGCAACCACCGGCTGCCGACGCCCGCACCAGGTCTGGTGTACATATCTATGCACCTGAATCACATAGACTGGTCTGTAATCAGGACACCCCCCATCTATGGGCCTGTGCCAGGATCCAGGTGACCACACCTCTCATGTCCGGGAGTGCAGGGCTCAGCCATGAGTCGCAGCAGTTGCCCCATGATTTTCCACCATTTACAACCCCCTAAGGGAGCCGGATGTGCAATGGCATCTGATGCACCTACGTGCAGATGCCCACTGCGCTCCTTCCCCTTGGTATGTCCACAACTGGCTGTGCACCTAGCCTCCATCAGACGCTGCTGCAGCACACTGCATGTCCCGTGCCCACCCCAGAGGAAGGAGAGCAGTTGTGGGACATTCAATCCTTCCTCTCCCCTGCCAATCCCCGGTGGCCCAAGTCTGTTCCCAAACCTGGGTCGCTGGCGTGGTGCAAGGTGTGGCATCCAACGCCTCAGCCCCCAGTGCCACCAGGCTGGTGGAGATGACCAGGTTTGACCTGAGCAGGATATGTCCCTGCAATGATGAGCTAGAAACAAAGAAAGTTGGAAAGAAATATCTCTAAGGAAAAAAAAAACTGAAGCCCAGTTGTGCTACTAGAAACTCTTTTGGGCTAGTGGCCAGGCATTATTAAAATAATGTATCATTAGTTGGGGGGGGGGAGTTGTCTCAGTGAAGTCAGGGATTTCTGTAATACCCCTGGTGAGCTAGTTTCCCTGGTGGCCAGTGGCCAATGTGTTTAAACAACTTAAGAATATTTTCCCTGGGGTCTGGTGGGGGGGGAGGCACTGGATCCGGATAGCATTTTGGCAAGCAGGTAGGAGGTGGGGTGTTAGCCAAGAGTGTAAGAGGACAAGCTGGGGCTGCTGCTGCTGCAGGTAGCACAAGCAACAGTGCTAAAAATAAAAGTACCATGGGGTGCTTTCTACTACTCCCAGCCCCTACAGAGCTCAGGCTGCAGCCTGCTCCATACGGGCAGGAGATAGGGAGACAGGAGCTTGTCAGGAGGTGAAGGAGGCCAGTGCAAGACCACCTTCTTCCACATACCTGAGCCATCACATCAGCTGCAAATGTAATTGCCCTGAGGGGCTTGGGAGCAGGATAGACATCTGAAGACTGCCAGATAGCAAGACGCACTTGCGGCTATTACAAGCTTCCAGTCAGGAGCGGAAAGTGCGCTAGGCAACTAAGCCACACCGTGGCTTCTAGTTAAATAGCCCTGGGGGGGCTTTAGATACTGGGTTTGGGGGGTGACACCAACTGGGGGGTTTTGAAGCACGTACGGGGGTGGGTGGCATCAATTAAAACTGTATAGGAGCAAAGTTTTAAAGTGCCTGATAGGCCTTCATTAATACAAATGTGTGCAGGAGGCAGAGTCATGAACAGGGCAGGCAAACTCACCCAGCTCTCTGTCCTGTCGATCTTGCAGCAGAGGCTGTCACAGCACATCCCTACCCACACCACATGCAAGCACACTCTTCATTATTTCCACTGTACCGTCCTCACTCTACCTCAAATCACACCCCAGGAAGCAATGCCAGAATTAAGTCAGGAATAGCTGGCTGACCTGTTATAGCTGGACTTAGACTTATTAAGCAGTAGTCCACCTTTGTGCAACTAGACCCAGAGATCCCCAGGACTATCACCCCTCTCCTCTTAGTACCTTGGGAGACTGTTGCAGGGGCAATGACCCTTCCTCCCTCCCTCTACATTGTCTGGGCAGTGTAACTTGGCTGGTGTGATACCCCTGAGGCCAAAACTGCAAAAGTGGCAGTCAGTTACTCAAAACATGTATAGGCTTACTATGCTTATTTCCATAACTTGGCCACTATCATAAATATCTGGTTTGTAGATGCAGATTTATCTTGAAATTACAGAGATTGGGACAGCTTCCTTCCCCGCTGTCTGACTAGTGTTCCTGATGTCATTTCCATTTTGAAAGACATTTTCATTTGCAATTTTTTTTGCATGCCTTTTTGGGGGGAGTCTGCCTACTTTTTGTGTTATGTTTTTGTTTCTATTTTACTATTTTTGGTTTGTTGTTTAAATGTTTAGGTTGCAGTTTAACTATTTTTCTTGCCCCGTACTACAGTATATTGTTTGACTTCCTTCTTTGTTGTTTTACTTTAGTATATTTAGGTTGGCTTAATTTTTGGTTGTTGCTGTATTTTTTAGTTTGTATTACAATTTATTTATTTGATTATTGTGCATTTTTTTGGTTTTTTCCTTATTTTTTGTTGTTTTACTTCAGTATATGCAGTTTGGCTTAATTTTTGGTTGTGGCTTTATTTTTTTAGTTTGTGCTACAATTTATTTATTTGATTAGTATGCATTGTTTGTTTGTGTTTTTGCATTTCAGGGCCACCGTACCCCCCCCCCCCGATTTGTTAGATTTCTTTCCAGTGCAAAGCCATACATTTCTCACACGTCCAAATTTGACCATCTCTTTAGACATTTTCCATATTTCCATATTGCCATAGAGGCTGGCGGTATAGGCTAGAGATTAGAGTAACAGGCTGTGAATGAGCTTAGTACATCCAGCAGATATGGGTTTGATTCCCACAACCTCCACTTGTATATTGTGTGACCCTGAGCAAGTCACTTAACCTCCCTAGTGCTTCCAGTCTGCCCCTGGAAACAGACCTTGTGCCTAGTCAGCCTTACCCAGTTACCAAAGAAAATAAAAACAAAAAATACACATTCTAAGTGGAAATAACATGTTCTAAGTGAACTACATTGTCATCCTAACTGTTTAAAACAAAACATGATTTATGTACCAATTTATTCAACACTGGTATGGTACATGAAAGTTGAAAATACTTTGGTATATGTTTAAACAACACATATTATAAAATGTGTTAGATATATCTAGAAATACTACTTTCAGATGTGATCACAACTGTGCTCACCTATGCCAAATGATCCAGAAAAAAAGGAAATACAGTATATGACTCTGGAAAGAGACTAGTTGCCTTCAGGCCAAAAAGGAATTCAAAGCAACACTAAAGGGATGAAAGGCTAGAATTAAAGGAAAAGACTCCTGTTTATTTATGAATTTGATATTTCTGACATATTCTTTCTTACGTTACATTAATTACTGCAAGTACGTCAACAAAAGATCAGTCATTTTTACAGTTGCAGTGGGCATATCCCTGCAGACATCTTGTGAGTA
Organism: Neoceratodus forsteri; assembly: GCA_016271365.2. Taxonomy (NCBI): domain Eukaryota; kingdom Metazoa; phylum Chordata; order Ceratodontiformes; family Ceratodontidae; genus Neoceratodus; species Neoceratodus forsteri. The sequence goes on from CM057455.1 coordinate 990,834,933, forward strand.
CTTTAGAGAAAAAGGAGCTTACCGGATACCAAACTGACTTGTTTTAGTGGAGGTGAATGGCAATCACTGTGTGTTCACCCTGCACCATTTTGTCTGTCAGTACCCACGGAATGTGGCACTTTCTTCCATGTCCAAGACAGTGGCTGGAGTTCAGTGCACATGCATGATGACTTGCACATGTGCACTGAACTCCGGTGGTACGGTGGCACAGTCTGACATTTCCAAGATGGCCACCATAATTCTCTGCACATGCACAGTGACTTGCGCATGAACCCTGGGCTTCAGTGGCCATCTTGGACATGGCGGACTGTCAGTTCAGTGTGCATGCATGAGTCACGTGCATGCACACTTAACTCCGGACACATCTTGGACATGGGAGACAGTGCCATTTTCCACCCACTCGGCTGCAGCCATAGTGGCTGTGGCCAGATTTTGTTTTTCTGTTGTAACACATATTGATATTCTGAGACTCTGACACACACTTGTAAAGTTGCAAGCAAGTCTTCATTTATATGCAAATGACGCACTTGTAATACAACCTATCCCATTCTTTGGTGTCACTGAAGCAGCAGCTCAGAAGAAAGCATACGATTGTTAATGCTTCCTATCTGTATTTCAGGTTTGCAATGGTTTAAAGGAGTAGTACAGTCAGAATTTACAAAAACATATGTTGTGCAGACTGTTTTAATTTGTGTGTAGTCATAGGGCTGGATATTCGGACTGCGGCTGGGTAGTGGCGCAAGCCTGGGCACAGTGCAATTGGGCTGTGCTGGGGCCAGGACCAGGTGATGTTCAATGCTGATGCACCATGGCTCAGCACCATTGATTATGGCAAGGTTGGCGCACATACTGCACCAGCGCAAACCACAGAGAGGGGATGGGCCAGCGCAAGTGTAGTTGCACTAGGCGCATCACCCACAATATTCAGTCACGGGCATGCAAATGAGGCCATAATATATGCAAGATGCAAATGGGGCCATTTGCATGTCATTATGGCCCCATTTGCACACGTTGAGCAGTGCTGCTCCATGGAATGCGTCTGATCTAGCAGCTGGTGCAGTGGGTAGGTCTCTGGTGGGCGAATGTACCCCCACCTCTCTTGGATGCCCGATCATGGACTTTTGTAAAACTAAACAATTACTTGGTGGTCTAGAGGTACCCCTCCATATGTCCGATCGTGGGCTGTTGTGAAAAGTAAGATTTACCTGGTGTTCTAGCGGTACACCTCCAGTATGCCCGATCACAGGCAGTTGTACAATATGAAGATATACCTGGTGGTCTAGCAGTACCCACCCCTGTATGCCTGATCATGGGCTGTTGTAAAAATAAAGAATTACCTCGTAGTCCAGTGGTACCCCCCTCCCCACCCACCTGGAGGGCCCCTGGCCACCCAGCACCCCCCATCATCAGCAGGCAGCAGCTTCCCACCCTACCACCTGCCGAATGACAGTGTACAGTATGATCTGTACACATATTGATCCACGGTGTGGACCAATGGGCTTGCAGATCATACTGTACCACACAGGACCAGATATGTGAATGAACGTGTTCATTCACATATCTGGTTCTGAGTAGTACAGTATGGTCTGCAAGCCCATTGGTCCACACTGTGGACCAATTGACATACAGATCATACTGTACACTGTGATTCGGTGGGCAGCTGGGTGGTATGTGGGCAGGGTGCTGCCGCCTGCTGATGATGGGGGATGCTGGGTGGCCGGGGGCCCTCCATGGGTGGATGGGGAGGGGGGTATCACTAGACCACCAGGTAATTCTTTATCTTTACAACAGCCTACGATCGGGCATATGGGGGTACCGCTAGACCACCAGATAAATCTTACTTTTCACAACAGCTTGTGATCGGGCATACAGGGAGGGAGGGAGGTCCACTAGACCACCAGGCTTATTTTCATGCCTACTACTGCCCGCGATCAGGCATTGCACTGTGGGTGTTGTTACTACTGCCCACGATTTGGCATTGGGATATGTGTATACACACTACTGCCCGCGATTGGGCATTGGAATCTGTGTATGTACACTACTGCCCATGATTGGGCATGTGGGGTTGGGGGGTCACTGGACTACCAGGGGGATCGGGTGCTTGTGGGTGCTTGTGATACAGTGATCTACCGAAGCCATACAACTCCTGAAACTGCCTGTGGTGACCTGCAAGCTGACTTTAACACACTTCAATACCAGCTCTTTCATAAAAAATTGCTACTTAACGCCAAAAAGACAAAGGTGATGCTATTTTCACCTATTAACCATGCAGCCCACCCTGCTCTACCTCCCCATCACCACCCTCCTAGGAGAAACCCTGGAATTTGTGCCGAAACTCAAATATCTGTGGGTCTGGCGAGACTTTAAACTCTTCTTTGCAGACCACCTGGAGGATTTGTTAAAAAAACTGAGGCAGAGACTAGGTCTCTTCTTCAGGATAAACCACCTACTAACTATAAAGGCCAAGAGACAGCTAGTTCAGTCTACGTTCCTTTCCCTAACTGATTACTCTCGGTTGTTAAAGTGGAAGCAGGCACTAGGTCCATCGGGACCACTTTCCCCACAATGGTGGGGGGAATTTTTTAACTACCCAGCAATAACTTATCTAGTTGAACTTTAAACTGTTTCCAAGATGTTTGTTCGACTATACACTGTGGCAAGGAATTCCAAAGAACTGCAGTTCTCACTATAAAAAAGTATTTCTCTTATTGGTAATTGCCTTTTGTACTTTAATTTGTCTATTGTTACATCTTAATCCATATACTTTATCCATATAGGTTAATCCGCTTAATTCCATGAGATATTCATCATTCAGAATGTTAAAGAGCAACAACAAATCCCCTCTATCACGTCTTATTTGTAAGTAATATAAGCCCAGGGTTTTCACCCTATCTTGGTACGGTAGGGATTTTATGTCTGGAATGAGTTTGGTCATTCTTCTCTGCAGGCTTTCTATCATTTTTTTATCTTTTTCTAAGTATGGGGCCCAAAATGAAGCTGCAAAATCAGTATGTGGTCTAATGTAGGCTTTATATAATTTTGTTATACAATCTTTGTTACGTGTTATAAATGATTTTTTTATAGCATTAATAATATGATTTCCTGTTTGAGTAACTTTAATACATTGATTACTCCAGCTGAATTTATTATTTACTATAACTCCTAAGTCTTGTTCCTGTATTCCAGTCTTGATTTGATTCCCACCTAGTGTATAATTAACACTGGGGTTCTTTTAACCCAGGTGCATCACCATGCACTAATCAGTGTTAAACCACATATTGTTTTCATTTGCCCATTTTTCAATGATCATGAAATCTTTTTTTAATAAATTGATTTTTATTTCTGAGTCCACTTCAGCTTATATTTTAGTGTCGTCTGCAAATTTGCTGATCTGACTACTAACCCCCAATTGTAGGTCCCCAATAAATATTCCAAACAAGGTAGGGCCCAAAACAGAACCCTGGGGTACTCCACGTGTAACAGGGATACTAGATGAAATTATATTCCCAATTCTCACACTCTGGCTTCCATCCTTTAACCATTCATCAACCCATTTAACAACATAGCCGTTAAATCCCAGCTTAATCAGTTTCATGACTAAGAGACTATGTGAGACTTTGTCAAACGCCTTTCTAAAATCCAAGAACACAACATCCACTGGAATCCCACTGTCTAAACTAATACTTATACTTTCATAAAAAGTAATAAGATTAGTAGTACATGATCTTCTCTTACAGAATCCATGTTGTGTATTATCCTGTATACCCTTGGTTATTATTTCTTGATCAAACCTTTGTTCAATATCCTTTCCATAATTTTACACACCACCGAAGTCAGACTGATAGGTCTATAATTATCGACCTTACTCTTATTTCCCTTCTTATATATTGGTATCACCGTAGCCACCCTCCAATCATGAGGGACCACCCCATACATATATGACTTGCTAAAATTCATATATAGTGGGTACAAGAGTACATCCGACATTTGTTTAATAAAGTATGTGTTTACATTATCTGGCCCTGAAGATGATGTTTCTTTTAGATATTTAATAGCCTCTTTTATTTCTGTTGTAGTAATTTCTTCATATATACTGGAATAATCATATACTGGATCTTTTAAGGGAGCTTTATTTATAAACACTGTCCCAAAATATTTATTAAATACATTACTAACATCCAATCCATTTTCAACAGTTATTCCTTCATTAACAATGGTAGATATTGATTTATTAGAATTTTTATTTTTATTGATATACGCATAAAAATATTTCGGATTAAATTCCAGTGTAGATAATTTAAATTCAATGTGTTTCCTTTCATTTTTAATAAGAGATTTAGTGAATTTAAGTTCTTTTTTATAATTAATTATATTTACTGCACTAGGGTCAACTTTAAATTTTCTGAATGCTTTTTTTTTTATATGTTTTTGTATTTTAGGGGTCAACCATACTGGAATTTTACCTTTTTGATTATTTATTTTAATTTTGGTAATGAATTTTTGTTCAAGATCATATATCTTATCCTTAAGAATAAGCCAGCACTCCTCTGTGTTCTTATCTTTATATAATGTATTCCAATTAGTTTTTAGTAGTACTCCCTTTATTTCTTTATAATTACCCTTACAGTAATTATAACGGTATTTATTTTCTCTAAAACAGTTTTTTGATACCATTATAGAGAATGTGACTACATTGTGATCACTAGAACCCAAGGGTTCAACTATTTCTATATTATCAAATTTATCCAGAATATTGGTCAGAATGAGATCCAGGATATTTTTTATACAGGTTGGTTCCATTAGCATTTGTTCTAAACCTAATTTAGTAAATGTTTCCAGATATTTATATTCAATATTTATAGATGCAGTGAATTTTAGCCAATCAATACCTGGGAGATTTAAATCACCCATGATGACAATATTAGATGATTCCGAATGTTCTTCCAGGTATTGTATAAGAGCTTGGTCATATACAGAATCAGCTTTGGGGGGGTGATATATGTTTATTAATGTAAGTTTTTGTTTCAGATATTGAAACTGTATACAGCATCCCTCTATCTCTACCCCATTCACCAGTGGTATAGAAGACTCCATAATTGGAACCATATCCCTTATATAAAGGCACACCACTCCACCTATTCTATTACCTCTATTATTGTAGTATAGGTTATATCCTGGAATAGCATTGAACCATTGGGAATCATCATTCCACCACATCTCAGTGATTGCTACAAAGGTTAAATCATACTTATTCATTCTACCCACTAGCTCTGTTAATTTGACAATGTTCAAACTTCTGGCATTACACATAAAAAATGTGAGTTCACGGACTTTATATACAGCCACTGTGCTACTTCATACCTTGGTAAATAGGACATACTTTACCACAGAGCCCTGCGCTTCATCACTAGTCTCCCCTTCTCCACCCATCACTGCTCTTTATATGCGGCCATAGGTTGGACCTCCCTACACTGCAGACAAAATAAAAATGCAGCTCTCTGGACATACAGAGCTATCACTGGCAAACTTCCACAGTACATTGCTGATTGTCTGACTCTCAATATGCCTTGAACCTATGCCCTAAGAAGCTGTTCACTGATTTTTCTGAAAGTGCCCAAAGCCGGGATCATGTGATGAGCTTGGTCTGGTAAGATGTCCTCTTTGCTGCTCTGGGGCCTGTAGCTTCTTTAAATAGATGTTAAACCTCCAGAAACTGTAAGAGCAGTTTTAAATGAGTTCAGCTGGTTTGGTGAGGTGCCCAGGGCTAGATTGGTGGCGTGGTGAGTGACAAATTGGTGTCCCAGCTGGCTGGTTTCGGGCTACGTGGTAAGCAATTAGAAACAACACCAGGCCACGCTGTTAAAGTGAAATGGAAACTGAGGTGGCGAAGCCTCTTGCAGGGAGATCACCTGCCTCCAAATGGCCAAAACCTCAATCCCCTACCCCCAGTGATCAGGAAGAGGCGACGGGAAAAGAAGGGGGCGGTAGCTCAAAAAATTAAGATATTCAGGAAATAAAGCAGCTTTTACAGGGTTTGGTGGCAGATTTTGCAGCCGTTAAACCTGTGCTGCACTCGCTCACCCAGAGAATGGGTGACGCGGAAGCTCGGATCGCATCTCAAGAAAGGAAAATGTCAGTGATGGAACAAGAGCTGTGGTTAGGAGACAAGTAAAGAAACTGGAGGAGAGATTAGAAGATCAAGAATCAAGTAGAAGGAACAATCTGATTCTGGCAGGCTTGCCTGAGAGGGCTGAAGGGGCAGACTGTGTTTCCTTTATACAAGATATGCTGCTTAAATTGTTTGGCCCCACTCCCTATGTGGAAGCTTACAATCTGGAAAGAGCGCATAGGGTGCTGAGATAGGTCCCACCACTGGAAGCAAGACCTTGAGTAATTATTATGCATTTTCTTAATTACAAGGAAAAAGTCCATGTCTTGTCTGCAGCACAGCAAAAGAAATCAATGCAGTGGAATGGTGCCACCCTGTGGTTATTCCAGGATCACACACCAGCAGTGAGAGGAAAACAGAAAGAATATCAGGAAATCAAGAAGAAGTTATACTTGGCTGGAATTAAGTTTCGGCTATTGTATCCTGCTACATTAGTGGTGCAACTGCAAACAGGGGAGAAACGTTTCCTTATGGCCAAGGATGCGTTAGGGGGACTACGAGTAGAGCTCCCCGATTTGTTTTGAGCACCGACCTGAGCGGCTCTGGAGGCAAGGAAGAACACTGTGGAAGAATGGACTGGAATAATTGGGACTTTAAAGTTTGCTTTACCTAATCTGGTGTATTCAGTCTTAATTTAGATGTCTTAACTGAAGGGTTCCGGGGGGGGAGATAATCTCCTCGACCCATATAGGGCTAAAAGAGCTTATCATGGGGGAAGGAGATCTGAAGGAGCCTAACACAGGGTGGGGGATGAGGGAAAGATAAAGGAGGAGCAAATGCAGTGGGGGGGTGATGATGTTGGAATAAGAAAGAGATTGGGGTCCCAGCTAATCTCTGTGATGGGATATAGGAGCCTCATTTAGTGGCTGGAGGGAGAAGGAGGTTTAAATTAAAAGAGAGGGATCTGAAGCAAAATGAGTAGAGGGAAGCAAAGAAAAGAGGCAAATGGAAAGGTCAAGAGATTAAATGGGGCTACATGCATAGGGGGGCCTGGTGTAAGCCGGACCAGTGGTAGCGAGGGGGTATGGATTGTATAAGTGAAGAGAGCTTAGGGGGTAACGCCCTCTTCCCAATTCCAGATCTGCAGGAGTGGGTGCTCATCGGGAAGACTTCCTTTTATTTCCTTTTATTTGGTTTTCTGGTTCAGGGTTCCCGAGATTGCCGGGCCTCCTATTACCCAGTAGTTTTGGAAAAAGTGAGAGAGTTGGTGACGGTGTGATGGAATACAGGTATTAGAGACAGGTTACTAGCACTGATGGAGAAGCTATAGCCCCTCGTGGGAGGTGTTGTGGGTAGGTTAGGAAATGGGTTAATATCCTGTCTAGTGTATTAAGTGGGTATCTAAGGGTCATGGAGTGTGGGGAAGGGGGTGGGCTCTCGGGGTGCCCGAACGGGAATAGGGAAAGACTATAGGATGGAGGGGTTTTTTTCTGGGACTGGGAAAGGGGGTTATCCCTTGCTGTAGCCTGTTAAGGGGAGCTTGGAGTAATATTAAATAAATCCCTGGTGCCATGACCAGGAAGATTTATTCTCCGAATGGTGCAATTAAGTTTCCAAGCAGGGAGAGAGTGGAAAGTTGGATAGACTGAGGGGACCGGAAGAGGGAAAGGGAGGAAATTTTATAATTAGTTGAGGAAGGTCCTCTCAAGGGTTAAAAATCTAAAACAGAGCTGGTTGAGCTTGATGGGGGGCTAGGGAGCAGCACAAGAGGGAGTTCATCAATGATCGGAGATACGGTAGGAGGACGATCTAGGGATCGGGGGCAGGGGGATGGGGAGGGGTTGGGGATCAGGAAAGAGAGAGAGTCCACTAGGTTAGGATTGATGATGGCAGGCTCGGACAAGGTTGTATGGGTTGATAGTCCCAGAATAGGTTTTTGACGTGGTTTATGACAGATATTAGAATAATCTCGTGGAATGTGAAACGACTTAGGGGTAGATGTAAGAGAATGGTGATTTTGACACAATTGGATCATATGGGGGCTCACATTGCAGCTCTCCAGGAGACACATCTATTAAAGGAGGAGCTGGATAGCCTGAGATGATCCTGGGTGGGGTAGGTCTATGGGATCGGCAAGGAAAAGACCTCAGGAGGGGTAGCACTTTTAATTAGGAAAACATGCTTACTCAGCGTGGAGCAGGTGACTACAAGAGAGGATGGAAGAGGGATTTATATTTTGGGTTTAATGTATGGCAGGGCCATTTCGGTGGCCTCTATATATAGACCGACACCCTCTAACCTGGAATTCTTTGCATCAATAGAGAGGGATGTAGTGGGTTTTTCTGGGCACTCCCTTATTCTTGTGGGTGATTGGAATATATGTGCTGATGGTACAGTAGATAGGATTCCGTCTATTAAGGGGCCATCAACGAAGACTCAAATCACTTTAGCTAAATTGCTAGAGGTGATGGCCTTGGTGGACCCAATATGGACCCATGCTAAGGGGGGAAATGTTATGACCTTTTTCTCGGGGGCACATAAGACTCAATCCCGCATTGATTTTTTTTTAGTGAGTAGGGAGGTACTTATAGGATTAAGGGTTTGATAACGGAGAGCAGAATTTTTTCTGATCATTCTGATTAAACTAGTTTGGGAGCCAAAACCAGGCCCACCTAGACCACCCCGATGGAGACTAAATGATTCCCTATTGTCCGAAATGGCATCCAAGGGTAAGCTAGAGGGAGCCCTCTTAGAAATTGTGCAGCACCAATGACCTATGCTGCTTGGTAGGAGGCTTTGACAGGGTCTCTCATTCTTTTCATTTTGCCACAATGGAGAAGATGGGTTTCCCCGAAGGCTTGATTAGAGGCATCAACAACCTGTACGTAGCTCCGATGGCTAGAGTCTTATGTAATGGCTATGTCTCACAGGAAATAAAATTAGAAAATAGAACACATCAGGGATGCCCCCTTTCTCCGATACTGTTCAATATTTACCTAGAGCCCCTATTGAGAGTTATCAATAGCGATGGAAACATAAGGGGGGTTGAGATAATGGGATGAGAGTTAAAGCTATCGGTTTTTGCAGATGATGTCCTCCTGCACTTGTGGGATCTGGTGTTTGGGTTTGAGAGGACCAGAGAGTTGATTGGGTGTTTCACTAGAGTCTCTAACTATAAACTTAATTTGACTAAAACCCAAATTCTCCCTCTGACACCTCATGTATATAAGGGGGATTTTGAACAGTTGCGGATCCAATGGGTGACTGATAAGATCAAGTATTTGGGCATCTGGATTACTGGGAATTTTGAGATTGGGGCAGATACAAACACGGAGGGGACCTTATCAGCTATTAGGGGTGATTTAATAAGATGGAATAAGTTACCAATGAATTTTATGGCTAGACTTGGGCTTATTAAGATGAACCTGTTACCAAGGCTGTTATATCCGGTGTACTTAGCCCCATATAGCATCCATAAAAAGTGGTTTATTAGGATTAAAAAGCTACTCTCATATGTTTTATGGAACTGTAAACCCCCCAGGAAAAAGTACAATGATCTATGTCTGCCTTCCTTATATGGAGGGATTAAGTTACCGGATTTCCATTTATACTATGTGGTGGGGCAGTTGGGACTGATGTCAGGGTGGAGAAGAAGTCAGGAGGGAGAAGTTTATATTCCCGAATGGTTGCATCTGGAGACCCAAAAGATGAAGAAGGTAGGCCTCTCTGTGGAGGCGCCTTTGAATGCTAATATAGCTAAATGGTTTAAACAAGGGACGGGAAACCCGATCTTGAAGGCGGCAGAAGTGTGGTGGTAGATTTTGACCCGGGCCCAGAGGAAGGATCAAATGAAGGCACGAGGACAACTAGTACTGGGTAACCCTAACTTAACCATAGAGAACCAGATACTTAGAGGGAAATGGTCTAGGTGGGTCCTAGATTTGAGGTTGGAGGATGTTATTCAGAACAATAAGGTGGCCCTCCCGGTACAGTGTAACGGAATGCCCTTCTTTCATAGGATTCAACTTGTGTGTATGCTGGAGGGGGAGTTAAGGAGGTTAGGAGGCCTGACAGATTGCTCATTTGAATGGGATGAGCTGAGGGAAAATAGATCTGAAATCCAGGGTTTTATCACAAGTTTATAAAACTCTTCTTAATTTTTTTGGCCCGAGTTCTCCTATGGTAGTACCATACTGGGACAAAAAGTTGGGGCCGGGAAATATTAACTGCGCTGATGTAAGGAAAAGTAGCAAATTTATTATAATACCCAAATTCAGAAGCTTGCAATTTTTTATTGTCTGAAATCTATACTATACCCCTGAGAAACTGTGTGATAGAGGCCTAAGACAAATGGACCTGTGTTTTAGGTGCGGCATGGAGAGAGATTTGCTACACGTGCTGTGGAACTGCAGTAAAATATCGCCCACGTGGGATGAAATTAAGAGATGAATGGACCCATTGCTGGACTATTCAGAATTTATAAATCCAGAGATCTGCGTTTTAGGGGATCTGTCACAAATTGTTGGGACTACACCTAAGTATCATCTATCCTTGATGGCAGCAATAGTCAAGTCATATGTGGTCCAGCATTGGAAAGATGGTCAGCTTTATGGGTATACACAGTGGGTAAGAGATCTTATTGGGGCCTTAGATAGAATTAAGAGGCACTTACAATCAGAGGGGAGGAAAGGGTTATATGCTAAAAGATGGGCGGTATTAGAGGCACTATACTCCCAGCAGGAGTAAGATGCCCAGATGCAGGTCTGTCTGTTGGGCTGTGATTAGCTGGAGGACTCAGGGAGAGAACTCTTAAGAATATTAGTAACTCTGGCAAAGAGTGAAAGGGATGATGGAAGATGGTATGGGAAGTGGTTGGGACTTAGAATGTGAATAATAATTAGGGGTCTGCTAGATAAACTGGGGGGATGGGGACTCTCTCTCTCTTCCAGGGGACACAGAGGGGCATCACCCTTAGCAAGGTGGGAATTAAGCATGAAAAAGGGTTGGGGATCTCCCATTGGGCGGCAGATAATTGCAAGAAGTAAGGGGGAAGAGGTTAAGTTATACTGTAAGTGGCAGGGGGATCTTAATTTAAGGTGTGGAGGTTTCAAATGTTGAATAGGTTCAGAGGGGTGATGTTTCCTCTGTGCATGTAAATAGTTAAGGTGTACATAGATACATACATAGATACATAGACAGTGTTGGCAGATAAGGGCCTATGGCCCACCCAGTCTGCCCATTTAAGTTTGTAAGTTCAGTTTATGTTTTCCAGGAAGTCTGTTGCCCCTTACCCCTGACCTCCAGAATTCCTTTATGTCTATCCCATGCATTCTTAAATCCCGTGATTGTTTCAGCCCCACCACTTCCTCTGGCAGGGTGTTCCACTTGTCCACCACCCGTTCTGTGAAGAAATTCTTCCTCATGTTTCCTCTGATAGTCCTCCCTCCAACTTCATCCCATGCCCTCTAGTCCTGGAACATCTTTTCGCTTAAAAATAGTGCATTCCTGCACCCTGTTCCTCCTGTAAGATACTTGTATGTCTCTATCATATCCCTCTCTCCCTCCTCTCCTCCAGGAGTACATGTTCAGTGCCTTCAACCTGTCCTCATAGGACTTGTGATGCAATCCATGCACCATCTTTGTTGCCCTCCTCTGAACCTTCTCTACCCTGTCTATGTCCTTACGTAGGTAAGGTCTCCAGAACTCACAGTGTACTCCAGGTGCGGCCTCACTAGTGTCTTGTATAGTGGAATTATGACCTCCCTTTTCCTGCTGGTGATGCCCTGCCTATGCATCCCAGCATCCTATTTGCTTTACCTGCTGCCTTGTCACACTGTTTCCCTGCCTTGAGGTCATCAGAGATGATAACTCCAAGATCCCTTTCCTGCTTGGTGCATGCTATATCCTCACCCCCAACAGATATATTGTGCCAGGGTTTTGTGCCCATATGCATTATCTTGCACTTCCTTGCATTGAATTTCAACTGCCAAACCCTGACCATTCTTCAAGTTTCTGCAGGTCCTTCTCATTCTGTCTACACCCTCTGGTGTGTCTACTGTTACAGAGCTTTGTGTCATCAGCGAACAGTGAAATTCTGCCTTCTAGGTCCTGTGCAATGTCACTGATGAAGATATTAAATAGTACCGGTCCCAGCACTGACCCTGTGGTACCTCACTGGTCACTCTTCCCTCTGTGGAGTGACAGCCATTTACCACCACCCTCTGTGTCCTGCTGCCCAGCCAGTTACCTACCCACCACACTACTGTCCTGCCCACACCCATATTCCCCAGTTTGTGCAATAGTCTTCTATGTGGCACAGTGTCAAAGGCCTTGCTGAAGTCCAGATAGGCCATGTCCACTGCCCTCCCCTGATCCACCTCCCTAGTTACCCAGTCAAAAAATTCAATGAGGTTGGTATGACATGACCTTCCCCTGGTGAAACCATGCTGCCTTGGGTCTTGTAGTCCATTGACAACCAGATGTTCCACCAATCTCTCCTTCAGTAGTGCTTCCATGATCTTCCCCACTACCGAGGTGAGGCTGACTGGTCTGTAGTTCCCTGCTTCCTCTTTGTTCCCACTTTTGTATAAGGGGACTACATCTGCTATCCTCCAGTCTTTGGGTACCTCCCCTGTTACATAGTTCACACAGTCAGTTTTGGATTGTGTACCCCAGGATAACCGTGTTTTTTGTTTGTTTGTTTGTATGTTTGTTTGATTGATAAATGAATAAAGAGTTATTAAAAAAAAAAAAAAAGAAGAAAGTGCCCAGAGCCCTAATGCATTTTGGGAAAGCTGTCATAGGATTCGTTCTACCATCGCTCTGGAATGTGCTGCAGAGATCACTGAAACTGAGGAGTCCTGTTAGTATTACTATGTTTAAGTCCTTATGCTCAAAATACATTACAGAAGCCTGCAACTGCTTCCAACGATCCTAGCTTACTTACACCCCCGCCACATCCTCCCTGCTTTTCCCAGCCTCCTTCCTTCTTGTATCAGTGCATAACTTGTTCCTGAGCCACCTACTTATCTACCACCCTAAATCTCACCCTGCCTCACCCACCTATTCCTTGTATACCCACAGCATCTCATTCCTTCGCTCCTAGTATTATCCCAGTTCCAGATCCCCCCCACTGGCTGCCCACTTCTTCTGACACATGTCTCCCCCTTGATACGCCTGGGTCTTTTTAAACTGACTATGTATGTCTCTTTGCTTGTAGCATCCACTTCAACTAATCTCTTCGTTGGACTATAATGCCTTTACCTTACAGGAATACTAAACCATGTATGTTGTTATATCTGGTATAAATTTTTACTGACTTGCTACCCTATTGTTATGTATACCCTTACCGACTGTCTTTTACTTGAACCCAAATGTATTTTTACTTATCCTGTCTACTGCAGGCTTACCTGTACTGTTGTACTCTTGCATCTACTGTCTATTTGTCTGTATATAAATGCATTGTTACTTGACTTGTGTAATGCAGGTCCACCTTGTAAATGAGCTTGCTCAATGGTGTTCACCTGGATAAATAAAGAATTTGACTGATTGTGGATGGTGGTCCTGCTGGGCAGGTGGCCACTCACGGCTGGCGGCTGTTGTGTTGTGCCTAGCAATACAGCCACCCACCTGTGGGTGGCCAGCATTTGAGCCTGTTTTTTTCTGCTCAACTTTGAGTACCATTGTGCGGTGCATGTAGGGGTTGTGCCAGCATATGCACCGCACATCCCAGGCTGAATATTGGGATGTGCCACATATGCATGAGCACCCCCCCCGCATCTGCGTGGCATACATTAACAATGCACCCCGGCACATCGGATGTTGTGCAGTGCAACATGCCCCTTTGAATATCACACCAGGGCACATTGGGAGGTTGCACATTCCGCAACCCTGTTGCTCCAGGTGCAACCCCTTTGAATATCCCCGCCCTAGTGTGTTCTTCCTTCTGTCTGCTATTAGGAGTTTTTTTAATTATCTTGCTAGTTTTATGTTAGTTTTATGGCCCTTGGGGATCTCCAGCTCAGCAGGGTTAATTGCTCTTCTTGTTCCTACAATGCCTCCTGTCCCATCTGACAATGATGTATCTGGGACCATGAATTCAGCAAGCACTAGTTTAGTCAATTTACTACAGCAGAAATGTGACGTTAAGTAACTTTCTTTATTCAGTGTGCACTAATTGCTACATTTACAGTTTAGCAAATACTTGAGGGCTAATTGAATGGTCTATGCTATAAGAAAACAGCTAGAGTATTTACTAATTCTAGTATTGATGATCTGGAGTGGTGTGTGTGCTTTTTATGGCTGTGTGTAATTTGATTAAATTAATTTTTTTAAAGCAAAACATTTACTCCTGATGGCTAGTCCTGACACACACTTAGAAAACAAAAATACTGCGTTAGAGCTAATTAGTGAGGCCATAACATCAGGATCCTATCTCTAGTACTTGCTGAATCAGTGGTCACAGACACAGTACTGTCACATGGGACAGGATGCTTTGTATGAAAAAGAAGAGCAGTATAGCTTGCTGAGATGGAAATCCCCAGGGGCTATAAAACTACCATATAACAACACCCGGACTGGCATAACCCAATGAGACTATATCACCTAACTGTGTTTAAATTACCAACAGTGACCAATAAAAGAGATCTCTGCATCATTATTGACAACTCGCTAAACATGCATGCGCATCTACGTAAAACTGCGCAAACGGCCAATAAATATACAAATATAATCAAAAACGCATTCGTGATCAGGAATGAGCACAGCATTATCAGCCTGTACAAATTATATGTCAGACCTCATGTAGACTATGGATCTCCTTTCTGGTTCCCTTATCAGAGACAAGATATTAACCTTCTGGAGAAAGTTCAAAGAAGGGCAACCAAACTAATCACTGCCTTAAGGCATAAACCATATGAAAGCAGATTACAGGAGTTTAACTTAATGTCATTGGAACACAGGAGGCTATGGGGAGACTACACTTTTTTCAATGTATCTAAAAACAAGGAACTAATTTCAGCCTACAATATCACTCCCATGGCTATGCCACTCACCCTTAAATCCCACAATTTGAATTCCAAAGCACAAACACTACCAAGAGACAAAACCATTTCACTATCAGGGCCCCAAGAAATTGGAATAAACTACCTCAGTATCTAGTGGAACTTAATGACAGGGACAAATTCAAAGAGAACTTGACAAATACATGGGTTTTTAAAGATTACAAGGTGTGGTAGACAACCTCGATGGGCTAATGCCGTCTACTGTCTACAGCAAACCAAGTAACCAATAACTAGCAGGTTAATTTAGAAAAAAACTCCTAAGAGCAAACAAAGGGGGAGAGATGGTCTGCTATGATACGACAGGAGGAGTTGGAGCCGCTGCATGCTACTACGCTGTGTAGGAAGCAGGGACTGTTCAACGCTCTCATTTTGCTAAAAACAGGTATGTCACTGTTGCCGTAATCCATACCCGTATTGTGAACAGTTCTTTCCAGGCCATCTTGTATGGCTAGTTTTGTTGTGCATCCTTGTCTCCCACTGTCTCTCTCTCCCATTGCAGGGCTGGAGGTTGGAAGGTGGCGAAGCCCGCCCTGGTGGGGGGTGAAGACAGAAGCTCCACGGGAAGTTACTGGTCGATAAAGCTACACAAGTTCCATGTATAAGCATGTCCCAAAGTTCAGATAAGGAGTGATTTATCTTAAAAGGTTGATAACTTTCAGAAGCAAATTATGAGAACATTGAGCGCAAAATAAGAAGGGCTTAAATAATAACACTGTTAAAACACTGTTCAAGTATTGTTAAAACTGCTGTGTTGTAAGTAAATAATTGTCACTTGCTCTGGATCTGGACTGCCCGGCTCCTGTCTCAGCAATTTACTGACTTTCACTTTTGCTGTTGGATGTCCCTCAACCATCTTTTTTTAACTTCAATGGCCCTGTTACATTACTTCCTCTATTGTCTGACTGGACCTGTTTTTATTTAGTAATTTCCTATTTCATTCTTATATGTGATTCTACTTTGATCTGTGGTATCAGGGAAATAAAAGGGCTATAAAATTGCTCAGGTTTTGCTAAATAATGCCTGACAGGGTGGGCGTTATGCTGGGATAACATCCCACCTCAGGTGGTTGGACCCGAGACCACCGGCCGAGGGCATCCAATACCCGAGAAGGGATGTTATCCCACCATAACACCCACCCTGGAGGGCATTATTCCTATTATACAATGGCTTACTGTTATATATAAAATAAAAAAATATTTTGAAAGAATGTTTTTATTAGTGTGGAAAAATATTTTTGTTTCTTAAGAGGAGGTGCAAAAAAAGAGGGCAGCCATAAGAGCTATAATGATGACAGTAGACCTGTGAACAGCAAAGATGTTATGCCAGGATAACATCCCTGCTGTGATGGCCAACTGACCAATCAGAACCCAGGATTCTTTCTTGCCATTGTATAATACAGTATACCACAAGCTGAAATGTGTTACTTTGTATATCCAGCTGATTCTTTTTTCCTTTTATTTTAAAGTTTTAGGATATCTAGTTTTTTAAAATTAGGAAAACATTTGCATGCTCTAATCACATGATACTATCCTTAAGGTGCATGTGTTAGCGTTCCTAACCAGATGCACCATTTTTCTCCACACGATTGCAACAGCAACATTTCGTCTATTCACAAGTTATAAGCCATTTTGCCTGTAATCGCTTTATCTGCTGCTTTTTTTGTTATCCCATCTATGGTTGTGCCACTTTCCTCCATAACACTGCAGCAGCAACATCTTGGCTATGCACGAGTAATAAGCCACTTTGACACTAATCATTTTGCCTGCTGCTTCTTTGTTATCTTATTTACGGTTGCACTGGTTGACTGCAATTTCTGATCGGTAGATGCCTAGTGATCGTCCTAATCATTTGAACTGCACTAGCAGCATCTTTTTTAAGAGGCCTATGAGACTGCGCTGGTTCAGGTGGTCAGTGATCTCCTGATGGTGAGAGACCAGAGAAAATGGTCCATCTTGGTACTATTAGATCTGTCATCAGCATTTGACACCATTGACCATGGGGTCCTACTTGAGTGCCTGAGATGTATTTGTGGACTCTCTGGGATTGTTCTCAGATGGTTCACTTCATACCTCACTGGAAGAACTCAGAGGGTGGTGTCAGGTTTTTTTTTCCTCTGATCCCATCTCTCTATTTTGTGGGGTTCCTCAAGGCTCCATATTGTCCCCCTTGTTGTGTGCGGTGTACATGCTTCCCCTCGGAGACATTGTGAGATGGTATGGGCTGAGGTTTCACTGTTATGCAGATGATACCCAGCTGTACCTGTCCATTGCACCCAACCAGGAAGGAGCTATCTTGGTATTTAACAGTTGCCTGAATGAAATCCAGGATTGGATGAGGTCCAGTTGGCTGAAGTTGAACTCTGGAAAGATGGAGGTGTTGGTATTGGATCTGGATCACCGAATAGGGGACCTATGGCCGGCACCCCATCTGGAGTGTTTTGTGGGGATGTCAAGCTATGGGTCTCTGAATGGGTGTGAGATCTGGGGGTGATATCAGATATGGGGCTGACTCTTTAATCCCAGGTGTCAGCGGTGGTAAATTCATCTTTTTACCATCTAAGAAACATCTCCAGAATCAAGCATCTCATTCCATCTCGTGATCTGCCATCTTTGATCCATGCTTTGTGACCTCATGCCTGGACTGCTGCAACTTGCTTTATCTTGGGCTTCCGAGGGGCTGATATCCACCACTTGCAGCTAGTGCAGAATTCCGCAGCCTGAGTACTGATGGGTACTCCTAGATCTTCCCATATTACTCCCGTGCTGCAGGAACTGCACTGGCTGCCTGTACAGTGGTGGATCACCTTCAAAGTCAGATTACTGACTTTTAAAGCCCTGCATGATCTGGGCCCTGATTACCTGAAAGAACTCCTGATCCCTTACCGCCCTGTGAGATCGCTCCACTCAGCCAACGAGGGGTTGCTAGAGATATCAAGGGTAATATTAAAATCTGATGGGGCCCGGGCTTTCATGTTTGCGGCCCCTTCCCTTTGGAATTCCCAACCCCATCAGACAAGGGAGTGTATGACCTTGGGGAGTTTTAAACAGGCTCTTAAATTCTTTTTGTGGGAAAGGGCATATGGTTTGACTGCTTATTAATTGTTGTGTGTGTTTTATAATATTTCTTTTGTATTTCTGTTTTTGTATTCTGTGTTTTAACTCATTTTAATAGAATGCACCTTGATACTTGAAAGGCTCAATATAAATAAACATATTATTATTATTATGATCTGAATGGAGTAAGTGCTGTCTGCATTTTTTTTAAACTGTGTCAGTTGAGTAGTTACAAATCTTTACAGCTTGGTGCAGTTTCACCGTACACATTTTATAGCCCAGAACCAGTGTGCTTAGTATTTTTTCTATATGTGCTTTGCTTTTTTTATTTTCTCAGCACTTTTACACTGGTGATGCGCCCAGAGAATGGCATGCATTTAGCTTGTGTTGAGCTTCTTAAAGCACTGATTCACCCTTTGGAAAGAACAATGCATCAGGACAGTGAACATTATTACATCAAATGAGTTGATCTGCCAAGAAATCTCACCTCTGTATGAAAGATAAGACAAAGTCAATGAGAATTTAGGAGTTCGGGCCCAGCTTTTTGAACTGTCTGAATGGATATTTCTTTCTTTTATTTTTGTACAACTGCTATTTTCTAACTTCTAGTAAGTGTTGCACTTATTTGCCATATTGTTGGGTCTCATATTTTTGTATGCTAAATTTTCTTGCATTGTATGCCAGTTTTTTTGCATACATTGATCTGCCGTAGGACATAACATGGTTAATACCAGACAACAATGTTTATTGGACCCTAAGTTGTCCCCTCTCGCTACTGAATTACCTAGCCTTAAAAAAATAAAACAAGAAAGGCAAACAAAAATAACTGAGCAACTTCCTATATGCTCAGATTCTTTAAAAAGTAAGACTTCTACCCCCAGGAATGTTTCCAGTACCTCTCTTCCAGTTGCTTTTAATATGGATTCCCGGGATCACATAAATAATGATGCAGGTCATGATGGCCCATTTGGAAACCCAGAGGATGTAAAAGTAAGGAACTTCCTAGTGGCCTGTCCACTAATATAATAGCTCAGATCATGCAGGGGCAATCTAAAGTCTCACAAAATATTTGTGATGGGACTGACTCACATGAGTCTTCTGCTGCAAGAAGAGGTGGGACAGGGCAAAGGGGAGGGTAAAGGGAGGGAAGGGGTAGGGCAGCTGCTGAATAAGGAGCTAGCTGCATTCATAAAAAGCCTAAATAGACCATGATGGCCTTTTATTGCTGGCAATTTTCATATGTTCGTATGTTCTCCTGATTATGGAATGGAAGTGAAGGAAAAAATAAAGAATTAATTGTCCTGGTGGAAGTTACACAGGACCTGCAGTATATTATCTCAGGCCTTAAATGCTGTGAAAGTCAGCTAAAAAAAAACACAAACTGTTTTAGGCAATGTCATCAATAATTGTTAAATGATGACAATGCTTCAGTAATTTCTGGCAGATCTGGTTATCACCCATCCTTTTTAAGTAAGGAACTGATTTGATCCTTATTAAATCAAC
Organism: Neoceratodus forsteri; assembly: GCA_016271365.2. Classification (NCBI taxonomy): domain Eukaryota; kingdom Metazoa; phylum Chordata; order Ceratodontiformes; family Ceratodontidae; genus Neoceratodus; species Neoceratodus forsteri. The sequence goes on from CM057455.1 coordinate 990,854,660, forward strand.
ATGCAGCTAATGTCTTACTTATGGAACTGTTTTTAATCAACAAACACATCGTGGAATCAATTAGAGTGGATATTGCTATACATAGAGAAAAAAATTACCCAAATCCTTGCTAGAATACTAAATGATTCAATTATTAGTTATATAGAGTTAGAGGAACACAAGGGGCCATCTCATCCTGATTTTAGGTAAATTTGTATTCTAGAAAGTCCCAAAAAAGAATTCAAAAACCAGAAGGGTCCAAAAAAGAATCAAAAGGAGACAAAAAAAATCTAAGGGGGAAAAAAGAAGAAGAACAACAATGGAAGGAATCAGTAAAAAATAAATATTGGTAAGGATCTACAGTAGGTGCCTCTAAAACTAACTGGATTATTAAACCAGCTGATGTGTCTTTTACCCAATGTATGACTTATGAGGGAAATGTAGATGTTGTGACTCCCAATGTAACTCCTACTCAAGAATCTTTAGCTACTCATTTATTTATTTAATCTTTGGTAACTGGGTAAGTGCACTGATCCAAGGGATCGTTTTCAGGCACGTTGCAGGCCAACCTGTGGCACAGACACAATAACATCACAGAAGGGATTGCAATTGCAAAAAAGAACTAGTTGTACAAAAACAGACATACTAGATTTTACAGATAAGCAGTGTACAGACTTTCTTAGGAACACAATACAGTGCATAAACAATTGAATACTGTGAAGTGAATAGAGAGGTTCTAGACACTAAAGATTTGCCATAGGGAGGGTAGTCCATGAAGAGGTAGGGAAACAGGGAGTGATTTATACAATCTGGAGCAGGAGATTGGGGAACTACATCAACAACTGGACATGTATATTCCCCCCAGGAAAAGACTAGAGAAACAACCAAATACTGATAAAGTGGCCCATACAAACAATTTTCAACAGGGAGAAAGTACTGAGAATGACATGATGGTCCAGGGATCAATTAACCAAACTCATTATCCAGACACGCAATCTGCAAATTCTGCCTCTAATTCTTCATATCCACTAATTAGATTTATGGGCTTCACTGATTGGCTTAACTTAGATAAGTGTGACTTGACCTAGCAGAAGGTTTTCTTAACTGACACACTGTGAATGGAATTAGACATTGAAATAAATGAAGATGAAATTGCTGACTTCGGAGTTATTCTGATTGATGCTGCATCCCTGATTTATAGTTTCTTTTTTTCACCAAGAACTGCTAATTATGTTTGGTTAAATGGAACAACTATGTAACATAGCGAAATTATAATTACTTTTCCACACAGACATTTTTTTCAATGTAAAAGCTCATAATGTAGAAGAGGGGGCTAGAAAGGAAGTCAACTTAAGTCTCATTGGTTTGGGACCAATTAGAAAAGAAACTTGAGTACAACTAACTGGTTCTATATGTAATTTACTAAGGAACTTTCTCCAGATACAGCTGGGTAAGGATGGCATTATCTCAGCTTGAAGAATTGGTGCGGACAGTCAAGTTAACATTATTGTTAGAAATAGAAATATAGCCGATAGAATTTTGCACAAAATTAATATACTTGATCAGATGGGACTAAATATTGTTGATTCAGAAATGTTAAGTGATCAGCAAATCCACAGAAGTTAGTAGCCAAAGATATTTTAGAATGTTTACTGGTGGAGAATAGATATTATACTCTGGCTGGTTACAACTGACTATCTATTTCCACTAATATCACCTCTATTTTGGATGATAACCATTTATCAAATTTATAATGAGATAACAATGGCGTATCCCACCATCCCTATTCCCTCTTATTTCCTCCCCATCATGGCTGCAACAGAACCCACTATTTGCCAAGTAGTTGCATCAAAGAGAGAACATGACAAGCTCTGTATTGAGGGATTCCTTGGTACTGGTGCTGTCAACAAAGGAAGTCACTTTGTTGTCACAGCAGGACCTCTACAGTGCTCGTTGGGGGACCGCACCACCTCTGTAGTACAGCACCACAATCTCACTTGCCAGATGCAAATGATTTTTTTTTGTAGCTAATGCAGTGTCATCACTCAAGTTGAGAGCGGGTTCCACACATGACACCCCTGCACTGCTTATTCAGACTGAGCTGGCCAAGATGTCAGCTGAAGTTAGGCCCAATATGCCCAGCCGGCAGGCACTACAGCAAATGGTCAAATGTGCTAGGTGTGAAAATATGCCTCCCGAGCCACAAACGCTGAATGACATAGTAATACTCTCTGAACTTAAAGTCATCAATGGGTAACCGTTTTTGTTCCATGAGTCAATGTTGGAGAATGAAAAAAGTTTTGTTATTTAGCACTAAACAGAACATCAAAAAGTTGAGCATTGCTGACTGTTGGATAATGGATGGCACATTTAAAACTGTGCCTACACTATTTAGGCAACTTTATTCAGTGCATGCCATGGTGGGACATCAAGAAACATCACATTCTTCCTCTTGTATATGGCCTAATGTCAAGTAAATCACAAGAATGCTATCTCCAGATGTTTCAAGATCTCATAGATGCTGCTGACGGGTTTGATTACACCCTTGGTCCAAAATACATAATGACTGACTTTGAGCAGACTGACATTAATGCTACCAAAGTGGATTTTCCCTCAACAGAGAACAAGGGTTGCTTATTTCATCTTGGCCAAATTTTATGGAGAAAGATACAAAACTGTGGCCTGTCTTGGAAGTATGGTGCAGAACCTGAATTTAGCTTGTTAATGCAGCAATTGGTGTCATTGGCATTCCTACCACCAGATGATATCCCCACAGTGTACGAAGAAATGAAATCTGACATGCCCACTATCACTACTCCTGTCCTAGAGTGGTTTGAAGATAACTATATTTATGGCCACATCAGAAGACGGTTGTGGAATAACACTACAGTTAGAGCCCCACCACTGTACCCACCTCAGTTTTGGTCTGTGTACGACCAAACTGTCCATGCTATGCCACAAACACAAAATAACATGGAAGCCTGGCATTGTAGATGGGGCACTCTTGTAGGGACCACTCATGTTGGACTACTACGATTTACTGAGGAACTGAGAAATGAGCAGCTGGTCACTGAGTTCAACATTGAAAAAATTAACAGGGGCATGCCGAAATCACCACTGAAAAAGAAATACTTGAAGCAGGAGGAAACGATAGTAAATATTATTGCCGACAGACATCAGCATGTTGGCAAGGACTTCGTTAGAGGCGTAGCACATAACATGGTGCTGTGATGCAGATGGACTAATTTTTAATGAAGATATTAAACTGTGGAATTTTAATTTAATAAAGTGTGATACTATGAATTTCAAAATGATGGGAGTTGATATCAATGAACCAATGCAGATGGGATGCAGTAATAACTCAGTAAGCTGTTTTTTTTATCCCTGAGTTCCTATACTAATTGTACTGATTTTAGTTTAACTGCTTAAATTCCCCAATTCGTTCATTTTCATTCCTTCAGTAATTGTGCTGATTAGAGTTTAAGTGCTGCAACTGTTTGTTCTATTTTGTTCCCTGTTATGATTTGAGCTTAGTAATTGTGCTGCTACTATCCAAATTCATTCCTTTTCATTCATGCAGTAATTGTGCTGATTAGAGTTTAAATGCTGAAATTACCCCCAATTCGTTCTAGTAATTGTGCTGATTAGAGTTTAAGTGCTGCAACTGTTTGTTCTATTTCGTTCGCTTACTAATTGTGCTGCTACTATCCCAATTCATTCATTTTCGTTTATGCCAAGTGCTGTTAATCGTTTTGTAGCACTAATCGGGAAACTGTCAATGGGAAATAATTTAGCGGGGAAAACAAATAATGGAAAGCAGTGTCAGTAAACTTCATGTCGGGAAACCTTATGCTGGGCAGCCGTATGGATCCTCTTTTATCTTGGAATATTGCAGGGTTATTGAATAAATATTCTGATAAGGATGGATGAGTTTTATAGGGAAAATTGATATTTTATGTTTTCAAGAGACTTGGTATAGTGCTGAAGACACTGTTAACCTGAATGGATATGAAGTTTTTCATTCTACTGGTTTAAAAAAAAACTTAGGTAGATACTCTGGGGGTGTGGCAACGTTTATTAAAGTAGGACATTTTAAACAAGGGGAATGTGTTCAAAAACTTTTAAATTTTGTGGTATTATTCATCAGTAATGGAAGTCAGAGTTTCTTATTAGTTAGTGGGCGTATCCCTCCTAAGAATTCACATTATTACCATCCTGAAATTTGGAAAACTTTTAACACACTGATTACAGAGTCTATTTATAAATATTTACACACTGATTTACTAATTATGGGGAACTTTAATTCAATAATTGGGCAGTTTGATGGTCTGATTAATAATTCATGTTTTGCTGTTACCAATAATTTTCCTTATAAGCCCAAAAGACATAAAAAAGAAAAAAAATAATAATTCTGGTCGCATACTGATTAACATTATGACTGGACACAATATGTATACAATTAACGGTAGGTTAGAAAGTGATACATTTGGAGAAGTCTCTCATATTTCCTCCAGAGGTTCTTCTTTAATAGATTTGGCACTCTGGACAGGTCCTATCAGCTTTTGGAAAAATATTTCAATCATTACCAGGCCCAAGAGTGATCACTTTCCACTTATGCTTCAGTGTGCAGGCATGTGTTCAAATTCTCATTCTTCAAATGTGAATGAATGTTTATTTACTGAGATAGGAACAAATAAGAACATAATCTGGAGACCTGAATCAAACCAAATTGTAGCTAAAATACTTCAAATTACCATTTCTCAGACTGAGTTTGGTCTATTGGATAGTTATGATCTAAAATGTTTATTGGATAATCAAGAACATTGTTTTGATCAAATTAAGGCACATTTGGAATTTAGCATTTGTAACAAATAAGAAAAAAGAAAATTACTCTGAATGGTTAGATAAAGATTGTAGAAAACTGAAAGCCTATCTGAGAAAATTATATAAACAATACAAAAAAACTAACAACAGGGCTTTGTTAAAAGAGATAAGTTCAAGATGGAAGGAATATACAAAATATCTAAAAGAAAAAAAATCTGCTTTCTTTAAAAACAGTGGGAAATCATGTTAGATGCAGTGTTAGCTAAAAACAATAAAAAAAAATGTTGACTCTTAGTGGCAAGAGGTTTGAATAACTATAAAGACTCCACAGATACATATCTCAGAAATAAAATAGCCAGACTTTTTTTTCTACATTTTTATTTTACCTGAATGCTGATGATTCTTTTCTACTTAAGGATTATAACAACTTTGCAATAGTTTCAATCACATTTGATGAGGTCTACAGAGCAATAAATACCCTTACATTAAATAAAGCCCCTGGTCCAGACTGTATACCCACCAAAGGTTACCATTGTTAATCAAGTTTTTGGTGTAAAGTTCAATTTATAACAAATGTCTAAAAGCTCATCTTTTTCCTCCTACTTGAATGGGTGCAAATATCATCCCAATTCATAAAAAGGTGATAGATCTGAGCCAATCCTGCTATGTAAAGGCACATAGGTTTATTGGACATTAACTTAGAAATCTTTTCCAAAGTTATCTTAGAAAGACTAAACTCAAAATTAGAGAAGAACAGGGGAATTGCCTCTCCAGGCAGGGTTTAGGGCAGAATTCTCAACTTTAGACAATATTTTTATTTTCCACCATTTGTGCGAAAAATATGTCAGACTCAGAAAGCAAAAACTTTACACTATTTTTGATTTTTCATGGCATTTGATTCAATTAAAAAAAATGCTATGGACCCAAATGCTACAAAAGGGTATAGATAAAGCCTTAATTTATACAATTTTCAATTTATTCCATGAGAAATGGGCCAAAATAGGACTGGGCAGTTATCCTTCAAGTTTCCTATAAATAAAGGAGTAAGACAAGGCTGTATTTTAGCTCATGTTCTCTTTGCCATTTATATAGATACAATGATCAGAGATTTTGACTCAATTTCTCTGGATTTGTCAAAAATTAAACATAAATTTTGTTCAATACTGGCTTATGCAGATAACCTAGTGCTGTTTTCCCCTCATGAAAAATGGACTCCAAAAGAAAATAGATCTTTTAAGAAAAAAAACTATGGAGTTGCAATTGAAAATAAATCTTTCAAAAACCAAAATAATCATTTTTGGACAAAACAGACAAAAGAATACCAGAGCAAGTAAATGGATACTGGGTGATCAAACCATTGAAGTGGTACAGTAAGTTTGGTTGGCTCTCCCCACTCAACTACATGAGTTTTGTTCTGGGCAGTTTCACAAGTAAAGTGCTCAGTACTGGCACCCCAGGGTCTGGCAGAGCTCCTTGTACCTGCCTCCTCTTCTTACTCCCTCTGGTCCTTGGGTTCTGCTGTCTTCAAGGTCCCTGCCACTCGAACACTAATGGGGGATAGGGATTTTGCTGTTTGTGCTCCCAGAGTCTGGAACTCTTTTCCCCCTCTGGTTTGCACCTCACCTTCTCACTCCAGCCTTCAGATCTCCCTTTGGATAGACCTGAGGTGCTCCTCTGCATGTGTCTGTCCCAACCACCTTAATTAATCTAGGCCCCTGTACTGGACTATTAAGTACCTGCAGTTATGGTGGCTCCTGCTTGGGCCCTGAGGGTTGGACCATGCTGGCTTAGGATGCTGCTTTGTTTTATAATGTGTTATTTCTCTCTGCCCAAGGTGGAGTTCTGCCTGATGTACTGCTTTGGTGGGTCTACTATTGCTCTTATATGTATTTACCCTATGCCTCTGGGCAGTGACCTTTGTCTGATGCGTTGTTCTTCTTTAGCTTTTTCTAAGTATGTTCTCTCCTACCCAATTATGTGTAATTCTTGACTGCTTGTTTTAATGTTCTCCTGACTCTACTTGATCCTGTGCAATGTATGTGTAGTATTCTTATTGTTCCTGTATGGACTTGCCTGTTACTGTACTCTCCCAGGTTGTACCTGAAAATAGGCAATTGTTTTTCTAGTGTACTTACCTGAGCAACAAAAGCTAATAAATAAACATACATACTTAGGAGAGTCCTTCCATGCCAATACTCTTTGGAATTCTCATATCAGTAAATTACAGGTGACGTTAAATAAAACAACACTGGGTTTAGCTAGGTTTAATTACAAATACAGTGGATCTTCGATTAGACCTCTGATAAAAGTAACTGAGGCAAAATTTCAAGCACAGCTACTCTACAGCCCAGAAGTTTGGGACTTGAAGTATAGGGAACAACTAACTGTCCTGTTATATAAAATGTTGAGGAAACTTCTAGGGCTTGGCTCATCATGTCCATCACCTTATATTAGATCTGAACTTGGACTTGTAAATATAAATGCTAAAATAGAAACTAGTAAAGTTAACTTCTGGTTAAGGTTAACATGACTACCCTCTTTTAGAATATCAAGACTATGTCTACAAGAAAAGATGAAATGGTATTACCTAGGATATACTCAAAATTATTGGTTTTTGGCTATATTAGCACTGTTAAAAATACATAATCTGGATATCTTGAAAGCACATGTAGACAAGGGAATTACTGTATGTTAAGCTTAAAATACAAAAGATGTATTTCAAAGAAAATAAAATTCTGGTGTAATGAATACCTAAAATATGTAAGTAAGACATCATATTCAAAATGGTTTGCCAAATATAATTATTTTGCTTTAAAACCATACTTGGACATCTTAGTTAACCCTGACCATAGAAGAATTTTCATTAGGTATACATTTGAAATATTTAATAGAAACATCCTGAAATTGAGGTATAAAATTATCTTAGATGGCACAGGAAACTGCTCCTGTACAGATGGAGGTATGGAAAACCTTCTTAACGTACTATGGAAGTGTTTCTGGAATGTTAAGGAGAGAATTTATTGGTTAGGACCTTTCTTAAATGCAACTTATAATGTTGATCTAGAAGCATTGACTTCCAGTCTTCTATGTACAGCAGATGAATGGACAATTTAAAGATTAAGAAAATATTTATTTGCGATAAATAAAGTAATGATAATTGATAAATCTTCAGTAGATATCTGATACTTGTATACATTTTTGAAATAATGTTGTTTTTAATCCTAGAGAAAATTATTTGTCTGCTACACTCATGTGTTTATATTTCTGCAATTATTGAAATTATTTCTAATTTTTTAAAATATTTGTTGACTAAAAAGTTAAACAATAAACATAACAAACTGAAAACTCAAAGGGAATGACACAACAGGACTACACATAGAAATCAAAACACTCTGCATAACATATGTTTTTGCAAATGTTGACTGTTCTACTCCTTCAAGACAGTCCTGTCACGCCCCTCACACAGTGTGTAGTACTAGTAGCCATAATTTGTGCATAGCAAATAATACATCTAAAATTATTCCATTCACAAGAAAAAATATATTTCTTTGTGCTGCTCATTTCTCACTGTAAGACAGTTGTAACAAGTTGTGGAGAAGAAGTAAACTGAATGCTTCTTTTACACAGATGACACACACATCGTCCTTTCAGCAGCTGGAAAAATGGACAGCTAGATCACTTAGTTTAAAAAGTGTATTTTTTACATTTCAAAATCTCATTAAACCACAACTGCTGACTGGAAATACCAAGAGAGGAGATGAATATGATATGGGAGGAGTGAGATAAGCAAATACACAGCACTGCAAATGTGAGACTTTTCCTTTATGAAAGGAGGGACTGGAACAAAGGATGACAGTAGGAGCCACAGACAATAACAAATCCTTCTTTCAGTATGCAAATGGGAGGAGGACAGAGGGGATTGGACCACTGAAAACAGTGGTTTGGGGAAGGAGCTTGTGAGTGTGAGAGAGATAGAGAGAGACAAGTGTGACGACTGAGATGCTGAATTAATTCTTCACTTCATTGTTCACCAAGAGGCCCTTGGGGGAGGAAGGGTGCACAGTGGAAGAGCCAACAGCATCAAGAGTAGCCATGATGCAGCCTGCAAACATCACACCCACCCTAGTAGCTGATTATGTGGTGAATTTCAAACCAAATAAATCTCAAGGGGCAGATGTGATACACCCAATAGAGAATAATGCATTGGAAGCCATACACAACGAGGCTGGGTTTCCACTGAGAGGTTCAGATGACATCATATGGACCTCAACAGTGAAGCTTGATAAGTTAATGATGTCATCTCAGGCCCAAGGTGGAAACATTAGCCAAGTTGGGCATGGTTGCCCAAGTGTTACTTTTTTATAGTATATGGTTTTACTCTGTCAAAAGTGGAAATTTCAGTTTATATACAATAGTAATTAGAAACATAGAAACATAGAATTTGACAGCAGATAAGGACCGCTTGGCTCACCCAGTCTGCCCATTTCCCTACCTGATGGATAAGTTGCAGATCCTAGTTAACCAGCAGCCTACTTCTTCCTACCCCCACCCCCTAGAATTGCCTTATGACTGTCCCATGCATGCTTGAATTCCACCACTGTTTTGACTCCACAACCTCCTCTGGAAGGCCATTCCATACATCCACAACCCTCTCTGTGAAAAAATACTTCCTTAAATTACCTCTGAGCCGCCCCTTCTATCTTCAAATTGTACCCCTTGTTCTTGCACACCTCTTTTTTTGAAAGATGCTACCCTCTTGGACTTTGTTGATTCCCTTGAGGTACTTGAAAGTTTCTATCATGTCCCCCCCTCTCCCTTCTTTCCTCGAGGCTATACATATTAAGCTCCTTAAGTCTCTCTTCATATGTCTTCCGGTGCAGACCCTGCACCATTTTAGTTGCCCTCCTCTGGACAGCTTCCAATTGGGACTCATCCACTCCCCTCCTACTTACCTTTCATTGCTCACCATCAGTAACCATATAAAAGATAAACTATTATGTCAGTGGGGGTGCTTAACAGGAGATAACCATACCCAGCAACTTTTTGTGACTTTTGAACTATGCACAACTTGTCATGACCTTTGAACTGTGCACAACAACTTGTCATGACCTTTGAACTGTGTATAACAACTTTTCCCCATGCACAACAAGGATTTTGATTATATGGAAATCCATACTCAACACTTAAATGGGCACTGTCAACCCCCTTAGGTCTCAGATTATCTCTAGATTAAAAAAAATACGTTATAATTGCCCACATTCTGTATAGATTGCTGATGTAACTGATAGTTTGATTTGGATTAATTATTTCCTTTTAAGAAGTTAAAAAAAAAATAGACTGCCCAACATGCTGGTGTTACCACACACCAAAATATGTTTGCTTACATTCTTTTGTTCAACTTCAACTGCATCTTTCCTGCACTTAGGAATGCCCCTAACACAATCTAGCCACTCATGATACAGTGGGAGGAGAAGAGACTATTGTATTGCATGGCTGCACTGCTTAAGGATGCTCCTAATGTTCGGGATGTATACTGTAAGAGTAGGTCAAGGATCTGAAACCAAACCAAGTTTGGTATAATTACACCATTCCAATGAATTTCAGTTCTACTAAGAAAGAAAACAGATCAAACAATGAATATTGTAAGTGAGTTTTAGATAAGGTAAGCAATAATAAAACATGGACTTTCAACTGGAACTAATATGATGCAAAAAGGAATGACAGTGTCCCTTTAACGATATACTATACTATAGGGTCATAGTGGAGCTAATGGAATAGTTGGCATGGACACCTACTGTAATCTTTTGGGCATCTGTCTTATCAGTTGTGGTGCCAAAGGACTGGAAAGTGGCTACTGCGGTCCCCATCTTCAAAAGGGGGCAAAGTCAGACACTGGCAACCACAGTACAAGCTAGCCAGCCTGACATCATCCTGGTCAATGGGACAGAGCACCTGTGTTAACACCCAGCCCCCAAACTGAAAAGTATTACTATGGGCTCTCTTTATTAAGAGAAGATAGGGCACAACCTAGAAAAAGGCATCAGACTTCATGCAACATTAAATAACTTTGCTGTCCATTCCAAAATAAGTCTATTAGCAGGGGTTTATTTTAAGCATTACTGGTTGTTGGGATACACAGTTTTACACTGCTGAAGGGCAGCGTACAGATGGAGGGTTATTTTAAAGCACTTTACAGCATAATATTTTCTGCAAGGTTACAAGGTTGCTTTTTTAATAACAGTACACATTTCTCTCTGGCTCTATCGCTAGGTTTTTCACTGAGATGTTACATACAGATACTTCCTCTAATGTCCAAATCCAGCCCACAATGTGTCCAGAGCTTCTTTTTCAAACAGAATTCTCATTTTAGGTGTTTATCTCCTTTATATCCCTGAAGGCATATTTTTACTCATTACACCACTTTCTTTAATGGGTTCCATTTTTGTACCCAGTTGTACACAGGGACATAAAACCTCTCTGCAGAAGTTTCAGCTTTACAGCGTGAAACTGGACTATCACCCTAGGGACTACACTGTGTCAACAAGGACAAAATTACTTCTGGGGTGTGGGCCCCAACACATAACATGGCTTTACCTGTAATCAGTGCCAAAGGGACTATGGCAGAAAATCCCAAACTTTGGGACCCCCCCCCCAGTTTAAACATTACATTTAACAAGTGTCTCAGGCACTGGAGGACAGTGGCTAGCAAATAAGACATTGATATCTCACATTCCCTAAAACCCACAGCTGTTATACATTTTCTCTAGCACTTCCATACTCCTCTCTCCTCAGGATACCTAAATTTAACTAGGTAACCCTCCCAGACTCCCTGCAACCTACCCTCAACTCCAATGCATTGTGCAATACACTAGCTTGAGACCTCATGGGGCACAGACACATACGGTACATAGGCAGTCCAAGCTCAGCACGTGCTGAGTGACCTTCAGTCTCACAGGAAGGATCTTGATGGCCAGAAATATTGAAGAATTTCTCCTAGACTTCCCAGGACCCCTGAAGATCAGGACCCATGTGTTTAGCTGTGCCACATTCCAGGCCTGAAGCCCTGCCACAACTCCAGGCCCAGCAGGTTTTCCCTGGCCTCAGCCACCCCAATACCTGGGCTTCTCAGTGTGGATTGAAAAGCTATTGCTCCTGCTTCTTTTTTCCTAAGACAAATCCTTCTAGAACTAAACTGCCTCCTCTTTTATTGCATAAACCACTATCATTTCCTATATGACACTTGTTTAATACATTACTGAGAACATGCTCTTCTCAATTCTATTAACCTTTCCTGACAGTTTTTTAAACTCTATCAGGGTGAGTCAGTTGCCTCTCTTTAGGCAGGGAGGTGGATAGGGCAGGGCTGTAAACTTGGTTTATCTGGACCACAGCAAGTTCTCAGACACTGTGGCACATAAGTTTCTGGGCAAAGTACATCAGTCAGTAAATATGATATAAAAGGTGGATTGCTAACTGGCTTGTTAGACCAGTTGTAGATGTAGGTGGGGTGTCACCTGAGGGCTAAATAAATGCCGATGGTTGTTTAATGTGGCAGATATACCCAAAATCCATGTTCTGTCTGTTGATCGCATGAAGGCTGGGGGGAAAATGGTAGTTTGCATCAATTTTGTACTGACACTTTGACAAATGTTGCGATTTCCAGCTCCACGTACTTAATACAGATTCTTGGGTGAGACAAAGTTGATTTTGCACTTCTTTACATTCAATTTTAATTGCCATACATTGGACCAATTTTCCAGCTTTCGTACATCCCTCCTCATTTTCTTGACCCCCTTCCTGGAGTGTCTACCCTGTTGCAGATATTGGTGTCATCTGCAAATAGGCAAACCTTCCCCTCCAGCCCTTCAGCAATATCACTAGTGTAGACATTAAAAAGGACTGGCCCTGGGACTGATCCTTGAGGCACCCCACTAGTCAACCCCTTTCCTTGGAATGGATCCCATTAACCACCACCCTCTGCCTTCTGTCCCCCAACCAATTTCTTTTGTTTCTTTTTTTTAATTCAAACTTTAACAAATTTTCACATTACAGGGGACAGAGAGTTACAACATACTCTGCATATATTCAAAGTGTTACATGAGCTGTCCCCATCCCCCTTCCCTCACCCCATACAGCAGCAGAGTCCATACTGTAATAAGATAGGAGTACTATATAGTATTACAAATCAAAGATCATTGATTACAGTAACTCATATACCTGATCTGGTCATGATTAGCGTGTGAAGGGGATCCCAAGTATTCTTGTACAACTGCAACTTATTATGGAGGCTCGCTATCACTTTCTCTGTATGTAGGTTAGCTAGAATTTCATAAACCCATTCCTGATATGATGCGCTTACCGCATCCTTCCAATGCTGGAGTACAATTTTTTTAACAGATAATGCAATCATGGAAATATGAAATCTCCTGATTCTCACCTTGATAGAGGATAGATCTCCCAACAAACATACATCTGGGGTGAAGCAATCTTACAAACCTAATATAGGATCTAGGTTAGTCTGTATGGCTACTCACAAAGACCTTATCTTGGGGCATGACCAAAAGACGTGAAGAAGTCCTCTTGACATCCTCTGGTACAAGCTCCTGAACTTATAAGACTCCATTTCTTCAGCTTCAAAGGGGTTTAATACATGTTATGCATAATGTGGTATTGCATAAGTCGGAGTCTATCCTGAGAAACGTATTTATGACAAAACTTCCATAAAACTGACCAGTTGGGAGTGTACTGGGGAAAGAATGAAACTCAGAGCCTAGTGGGGCCTTCAGATCTCCCATATTTCCAATAATATAAGGCTCAGTATATTTTGGAAAGAACGCCTGGTGACCCCAACAAGGAGGAGAGATCAGATACAAATAAAAACACAGGTGGGCAAGGAGGAATGTTACCAAGTACTGTAGAGAGCAGATGCTTTACTTGGACCACTCTGAAGTGAAAAGCTAATGGGACATCAAATTTACGAATTATATTGGAAACTGAGAGCCATTCCCCTGCATCATCCAGAAAAGTAGAGATTATCCCATCCCCAATTTGGGGCAACCATTTGCAAGAAATCATCTTTTTGTTTATTGTGAAAGACAGGGAATTCCAAATAGACTGAGACAAGTCCAGGTGTGGGGAGTACTGCACGTGAACTCTGAGGGACGTTCGAATGATGGGACAACTACAGGTGTCAGAAAGGGACGCCATTTTAACATAGAGCATAGTCAAGGGGTCTATATTCTCGGACTGAATGAAGTCTAACTCAATTTTGAGCCAGACCAGTCTTAAGTGTGCTGGACCCGGATTCACCCAATGCATATACTTTGCAATATGACTAGCCCAGTAATAAATTGCCAGATGGGGGATCTGCAGTCCTCCATCCATTTTCTGAGTGGCCAGCTTATAATATGCTAGCCTGGATTGTTTGTTGGACCAGATAAAATTTGTGAAAATTCTGTGCATTTTCTGAAACAATGATAAAGGAATGAAGGAGTGAGAGGGGATAAAAAAAGCAAGGAAAAACATTCATTTTAATTATATTAATGCGACCCCGGAGAGAGACAGGAAGTTTAGACCATCTATTGAGGTCCTGAACTATAACTTGGGAAAGGGGCTCCAAGTTTTCTTTGAACCAGGAAAAGGGATTACATGTCAAATTAATACCAAGATATCTGAGAACATGAGGAGACCAGCCAAGACCAAAAGGGGACACATCATTTTTGAAAACCTTATGGTTAAGATGGAACATGGAGAATTTATTAATATTCAGTTTATAGTTTGAGAAAGTACTGAACTTGGCAATTTCTCCTAACATGATGGTGATAGATGTTTTTGGATGAGATAAATGGAGAAGGAGATCATCAGCATAAGCCGTGATCTTCACCACATTATTACCTATCAGGATACCTCTTATCTCCGGATTATTGAGAATATTTCAGATAAGGGACTCTTCAGGGTTTCTCTTCCCTATGTGCATGATTTTGCAAAGAAGTGCAAAATCAAGCACATAGGGAAGAGAAACCCTGAAGCCACCTATAGGCTGGGAGGGGAGTTGCTAGCAGTCACAAAGGAAGAAAGAGACTTGGGCATCATAATCACTGATGACCTGAAATCATCCAAGCAGACCTCTAAAGCAGTAGGTAAGGCTAGGGGGGGTGTTAGGGTGTATTAGTAGGGGTATCACAAGTCATAAGAGGGAGGTAATTATCCCTCTTTATAAGACACTGGTTAGGCCCCATCTGGAGTACTGCACGCAGTATTGGAGGCCACACCTTCACAAGGACATTTACCAAATTGAGGCAGTCCAGAGAAGGGCAGCCAAAATGGTGCAGGGACTGCATCAGAAGATATATGAGGACAGATTAACAGAGCTCAATGTGTATACCCTTGAGCAAAGGAGGGATAGAGGTGATATGATGGAGGCATTCAAACACCTTAAGGGCATTAACAAGGTGAAAGAGTCTAACATGTTTAAATATAAGAAAAATAGCAGGACAAGAGGACACAACATGAGATTAGAGTGGGGTCGATTAAGGGGGAATATGAGGAAATTCTTTTTCACAGAAGGGGTGGTGGATGCATGGAATGGCTTACCACAAGAAGTGGTGGCTATGAATACAGTGCAGGGCTTCAAACAGGCATGGGATAGGCATAAGGGGGCAATACAAATGACTATGAATAGATAGGCCACTGACAGAGCAAAGGCCGATGGCACATTTATAAGGTAGAAAAAGAAATGGGCAGACTGGATGGGCCTTGCGGTCCTTATCTGACATCAACTTCTAAGTATAAATTAAATAAAATAGGGGAGAGAGAACATCCCTGCCTGGTACCGGAAGACAACAGAAAGGGTTTGGAGAATGCCTCATTGCCGGAGACTCTGGCAGAGGGGGTTTGATATAAGGCCCAAATCCAGTCAATGAACTTGGCCAGAAAACCAAATACTTTTAGGACCTGAAACAGAAAATTCCAGTTGATATGATCAAATGCCTTCTCAGCATCCAAGGAGACCAATCCCGCAGGAAAGGCAGCATCCCTGGACACTGAGACAGCATGTGACAGGGTGCATAAATGGTCAGTTGATGAACGTCCCTTCATAACCCCCCCCCCCGAGACATATTAATCAGGTCTGGAAGGACCCGTGTTATTCTATCGGCCAATATCTTTGAGAAAACTTTAACATCTTGATTCAGTAAAGAAATTGGCCTATAACTTTGCACTAGTTCTGGATCTTTATCGGGCTTAGGAAGGAGAACAATCAGGGCTTCAAACAGATGTGTATCTGTTCTTGCACCAGAAAGAATGTGACAGTACAACTGGTGAAGAACTGGTAATAGTTGTGATCGAAAAGTTTTATAGAATAAAGCGGAAAAACAGTCTGGTCCCGGGACCTTGTCTGAGGGCAAAGCCCCAATGACCTCTGATACCTCCTCCAGAGATATTGGGGAGGATAGGAACTTCCTCTGTGGTTCAGATAAAGAGGGAAGAGAAGAATCCCTCAGATATACCTCGAACGCCTCTAAGGAAGGGGGGTTATCCATGTCCCTATATAAATGCTGATAGTATGAGGCAAACTCCTGCACAACCTCAGAAGGGGACACCTTCAGGGATCCATCTGCCTGGGCCCTAAGTGGAGGTATGAACCTAGCAGATTCCTGCTGTTTTAACCTTAAGGCTAGCAAGTGACTTGCTTTTTCCCCCTGGTCAGTATAGCTTGCTTTGGTGCAAATAATAGATAACTCTGCTTTCTCCCTCAATAGATCTAAATATTTATCTTTAGTTACCAAGAGCCTCCTCATATCCTCTTCCAAGGTATTAGAGGATAATTTGGTTTCCAGAGACCTAATTAGAGATAATGAAGCTAGTAATTCTGCCTCCCTAATCCTTTTCCTCTTTGTAGCTAAGCTAATAATAATCCCTCTCATGTAAGCCTTGAAAGTGCCCCACAAAATATCAGGTGCCATGTCCTCAGAGGAGTTAGTAGAGAAAAAGAAATCAATCTGTTCTTTTATTAGGTTACAATATTTGATATCTTTCAGCAGTTGCTCATTTAATTTCTATTGGGTTTCTTTATGGGGAATGTTAAGGAAAGCCAGATTAGAAGTCACCAGAGAGTGATCAGACACTGGACCTGGCTGAATCGAGGCAGTTAAGACCCCCAGTAAGAGGACCTGAGAGATGAAAAGATAGTTGATGCGAGACTGGGTTCTGTGCACAGGTGAGTTGAAAGTATACTCTCTGTCCTTAGGGTGTAGTACACGCCACACATTGCATAGTCTGCACCGATCCAGAAAGTCCCTGAGGGCCCTCTGCCTGGGCGACAAACTCCTCGACCCACTACCAGACCTATCCACTTCAGGATCAAGAACCAGATTAAAATCCCCACCCATAATTATACCAATGGGAAGCATGGGAAGAAGTAAAGAGATAAGCTTCATAAAAAAGCTCAGATTGTCTGCGTTTCGCCCATACATGCTACCAAGTAAAATTGGCATAGACCAGAGATTCCCCTGGACCAGGACATATCTACCATCCAGGTCCTTGAGAACTTGTTTAGAGATAAAGGGAATGCCTCTATTGACCAGAATCATAACCCCACAACAGTTCGTGGACCCCGAGGCAGTAAATACCTGCCCAATTAGTTGCCTCCTAAATTGCGGAGATTCACTTTCCAGTAAATGAGATTCTTGCAAGAATGTGATCTGAGAAGACAATAAGCTTAAATGTTTTGACACTTGGTATTGTTTGACTCGTTTCCTTATCCCCTTCACAATCCATGTAGCCAGATTTATACTACTGGTCATCTAAGTAAAAAAAAAAAGAGTCTCTTATGTAACATCTAGGGATTACAACAATTGGAATTAAGTGACCAGAACCCATGTTTGCTGCTGTATCTCCCTCCCAGCCTAACATCAACTTCCCTCCCACCCATCTCCCCCAACCCCCCAAAATATTCCAAACCCACCCAACGAACAAATAAAATGAAAACCATGAACACAATATCACCCCTCCCCCACCCCAACTGCCACCAGCAATGTTCAGCACAATACTGTTTTCCTTCCTCCCCCTCCAACCTCCCAAACATGTGCCCAAAAACCCTGCCCTAATATGCAAACCTTCTTATACAAACAATGATTAGTGATACCTAAATGAAGGTAGAGATAATATAAGTGATAATAGACAACTACTGGACTCCTAATATCCAAAAAAAAACAAAGAGCGAGAATGAGAAAGGGAAGAGAGAGCATCTCACACTTGGGAGCAGTCCAGGGAACCCGAATGTCTGAGAAAGAAAAGGGCAATATAAAGTGTGATAGCAGAATACGCTATCATAACTACTGCCACTAGCAAGATTGAAAATTTTCCAGTGACGTTTATTAGCAAAAGAACTAAATGCTCCCAAGTAGCGGATCTCCACATGTTCCCAAGCCCCACTGTTATATTCAACCAGGGAAAATAAATTCCCGAGAAAAGTAATGGGGTTGTTCCACCAAATATACTGCAAGAGTACCCCTCTGGAGATATTAACTCAAAAATGCATGCCCAGCTAAAGCTGATACTAGGAGGTCGCTCTCTTTACTAGTGCCTTAGCAATCAAAAACACCCAGTCTGAGGGCTTTCATTATAATAACTACATCATGAGAAATAAATTGGTGTCCTTGTGAAAGAAAAACAGGAAAATGTGATCCACGTGAAAAAAGGGATCTTCCTCCCAGACAAGATACAACCCCCTCGAAACAAACTCCTGGGATATGGAGTTGCTCCAAAACACTGAGCACTAAGATGGGAAGTGAAAGAGATCAGGATTCCGATGAGAGTAGTCCCCTCTGCCATAGCATTCAGGAACCTTCGAGACCAGACAGTTATTCATTCCTTATTTTGAATAGCAGTACGAGAAAAAACTTCTCCCTTCCATCGCAGGATAAGATGAGACCAAACAAACAGGTCAAGTGTCCCGAAACAGATCAGGCAAAGCAGCCTTAAGTCCCATAAGAGCAGCTTCAGGATTCTCATATGTTGACTAGGTACCAGCCACTAGTACCTGTAATCTAGCTGGGTAACCCATTTTAAAGCGAAGGCCTTCTGCTATGACTTTCGATACAACAGGATGAAATGCAGTGTGCTTCGCTCTGACCGACCCCGGTAAATCTTGGGCAATTCTAAGCCTGGCATTTTCTCATTTCACTTCTTGCAGCTCTCTCACCTTTTGCCAAAAAATGTTGTTGTTCCAGGTAATTTAAAAAGCGACAGATAATGGGACGTGGCGTTGCTCCTGGAGATGGCTTGGGTCGCAGGGACCTATGCGCCCTTTCAATTGTGTACTTGGCCACAAAAGGAGAGGGACCAGGGATCTTTTCCATCAGCTTCTGCACAAAAGTGAGTACATTCTGGCCTTCCTCTCCTTCTGGGAGGCCCAAGATAACTATATTATATCTTTGGCTGTGGCTTTCTAAATCTTCCAGCTTGGTTTCTAGACTAGAAATCCTTTGCAGCATAGCCACGAGACCGGGATCGATTTTTTTCCACTTGCTTCTCAAGAGAGGAGATTAGAGATGCATTATCTGAAGTTTTCATCGAGACCTCTTTGAGTTTTTTAAGAAAGGGATTTAATTTCAGTTGAAATTTCTTGAACTTCTTCCCAGAAGGGTTTAAACTCTTCCAAAAATCTGCTCAAAGTTAGGGGTTCTTGTTCAGCGATCAGGTTTTGAAGCTCTGGCTTATTCACTGCACTTGAGGCCCTTGATTTTTTCGGGACCTTCTCGGGAGTGACTGGCGGTGTGTGCGTCTGCAGAAGCTTCTTCATGTAGACCTCCATAATCGATGAGAACAAGCCAGCAGGCACACAGGGTATTAAGAAGGTGGTAATCAGCAATTTTTCTGGTTATTAGTGAGAAATAATGGCCAAAATAGCGATATTTTGCAGTTAGGAGGATGGAGCTATGCAGAGGAGCTTCTACCCGGTACCCTGCATCACATGATCCAGCCCTCCCAACCAATTTCTAACCCAGTTCTCCACTTCGTGGCCCACACACAGGCTACCCACCTTGTTAACCAGTCTTCTGTGTGGAACAGTGTCAAAGGCCTTGCTGACATTAAGGTAGGCGATATCCACCGCTCACTCCGATCCACCTTCTTCATCACCCAGTCAAAAAAGTCTATCAGATTTGTTTGACCTTCCTGCTGTGAATCAGTGCTGCCTCAGATCCTGTGCTCCACTGTATTCCAAGTGTTCCATGATCCTTTCCTTAAGCAGTGCCTCCATAATCTTGCCCACTACTGAGGTGAGGCTGACCAGCCCATAGTTTCCTGCTTTCTCCCTGTTTCCACTCTTGTGAAGAGGGACTACATGTGCCCTCTTCCAGTCTTCTGGAACCACTTCTGTATTAAGCGGCTCACTAAACAGGGCTGTCAGTGGTGCTTCTAGAACCATCTATAGTTCCTTTAATATCCTATGGTGTATACCATCTGGTCCCGTTGCTTTGTCCACCCTCAGTTTTATGAATCATTCTTGCACTCTCCCTTCTGTAAATGGACTAGTGTTCACCTCCCTCCCTATGTTGTTTCTGATGTCCAGTAGTGGTCCCTGTCCCTCCCCCTCTTCAGTGAATACTGAATAGAAGTATTTATTTATTGAAATGTTTCACCAGGAAGGCACACTGAGTGACAAGCCGCTCATCTCCCGGTGCGACCTAGGGGGATGGGGTACAATAGGAGTGAGACATTGAACATTCAAGTTACAAGATCAACATTAATATACAATTGTAAGGCAGGAGTTACAAGCAGTGTTACAACAGTGTTGCATATAACAGGTAGAAGAGTGGACAATAATAAGTATCGGGTTAATAAGTAAACAAGTGCTTACTTGAAAGAAAAGGGGGGAAGGAGAGGGAGGGGTGAGGTGGAGGGAGGGGGAAGAGTTGAGTTCAAGTAACATCAAGTTACAAGATCAACATTAACGTACAGTTGTAAGGCAGGTGTTACAAACAGTGTTAAAACAGTGGTATGCATAATATGTGGAAAAAGTGGACAATAATAAGTGCTGGGTTCATAAGTAAACAAGAGCTAATGTGAAAGAAAAGGGGAAAAGGAGAGGAAAGGGTGAAGTGGGGAAGGGGAAGAGTCGTGTCCCTGGAGACCCCTTCAGGATGCGAGGAACCCTGCAAGGGGATTGGGGGGGACCAGAGAGAAGAAGATAGGCAGTGTCCCAGAGAGACCCCTTCAGGATGCGGGGAACCCAGCAAAGGGGCTATGGGGCTAGACAGAAAGGGGGATAAGGCTGTAATGATTGAAGAGGGAAGAAAAAGAGAAGGAGGAGGTGTGACTTAAATGCTAGGAGGGGGAATAGGACCTGACCCAAGAAAGGACCCTTCAGGATGCGGGGTACACTGTTAGGGATTTGGAGAAGGTCAGTAGATAGGGATTAAAAGAGTGATAGGAGAGGGAGAGAAGGAGAGAGAGAGAGAGACCTGAACCCTTGAGGGGGAGAGAATTCACACTTTTGGAGGGGATAGGGTCTAATCAATAGTACATCAGGATGCATGGACCCATGGGGAGCATTCAGGGTCCCCTCACATTCTGTGAGAGATCAAGGGAGGCTAGGGTTGCCACCTTTGGATGAGATGAAAAAACGAATACTAAACCACACCCCATAACCCCGCCCCTTTTATGACTAATGAGGGCATCGCTTGGACTCTGATTCACTTGATTTATTCAGAATTACTGCTGATATAACATTGTGTACAACTTCTTTAAATTACATCATGACTATTATTTTCTGGTTTATTTGATTTAGATTTAAATATTTTAAATTTCAGTGAGTGTTAACATTTGGTGGGGTTAGAGAGGGGGTTCAGGGAACTTTCCATCCTGTGTACACAGCTTAGCTGACAAATCGAGTGACTACAAGGACACCTCTGACAACTGGCTAGTTTGGATCAGGCGGCCTTTTCTGGTAAAACTCTTTCAATAAATAAATAAACTACACCAGTATTGGTGGATGAGATGTAATTACAAATATCATCTGCCATTTTAAGATGTGCTACTGTCCTTCCCATTGCTCCTACTCTAAAGTTATTTGTAATGTCAGAGAAGTTTTTAAAAGTGGTAGGAACTATTCTATGCTGTTAAATACCCTATTTTGTTTTCCATGTCAGTCATGCATAGCGGATAGCATGATATGTGATATGTAGTGTGGAGGCAGTATAGAGTAGTGGTTTAAAGCTCTGAGCTGCAATTCTGGAGACCAGGGTTTGAATCCTACAGTCCAAACTTGCATACTGTGTGACCTTACACAAATCACTTAATTCCCTTGTGCTCCCAAATTTGCAGTGCCATCAAATCTAGATTGTGTTCCTGTCATCTCATCAGCTATTGCTCTCTCTCTTCCTTTTCTTATTTCTGTAGCTTAGCATAACATTAGCCACACTATTCTGTGCTGTTCATCTGAAAGGCCTGGATTGGTCTTCCTGGAATATTCAAGTAGTATGAAAATTGACAACAATAACTACTGAGGAGAGAGAGAGGCATAGTAATGTTAGAAATGAAATAAAATATTAGATTATTAATTTAACAACACAAGGGGTAACAAATATTAAAATATAGGACAGACCATAAAAGAAAAAATGGCAAACATTTAAAGGTATAAAAGTATTCCTTATCACAGCAGTCAAAGACCATACTCACAATGCAGCATAGAAAGGATTCGTTTGATTTGCTTCTAATGGTCTTAATAGCCCTACTTTACACCTCTCAGACTGACTGGTATACAAACAAAGGTCTGCATGACATCAGAATTTGTTTGTAATTTGACCATGCAAGTAAAATGGTGAAGGATTTAACAGAATCTGTTTTGCAAGCATGTGAACATTCAAAATGACTGAAAAAGAACTACCTCTGAATAAAACTGGATTAGCAGGTAAAGTTTCTGAAACACATTGTACAGTCCATACTGGGACAGGAAGCTACCCTAATGTGATGCCTGTCTGGTTTCAGAGAAATGAAGGTGTTAATTAAGGTGGTATTGTTTACCCTTCCCATGAATAATCTTCCAATTTGCTGATGTGAAGTTAGAGGTGACAACTGAGCAGAAAGGGACACATTTGGCTCTTTAAAGGCACTTTCACACATGCAGTACTGTACCAAAACCAGCGTTACCTGTTCGGCTCTGATACAACCTGCTGCGCTTCACATCCTGATTAGACGAGCTCCTATTTTGCCACAACATCGCCCAGCCCTCCATATCAGTGCAGTACTCCTTGTGAGAACAGGGAGAGGGTGACAGTTAGCACGATCTGCGTGCTGACGTGTGTTGCTGCTGCAGTGATGCTCTTCTGGTTCAGTGGCACGGTGTTTAAAGTTAAAGCACCTTGATCCAGAGCTGCTAGCAGATTGCAAGTAGGCAGACAGCATATAACTGTGCAGCAAATAAATATAAAACAAAGCCAACGATTGGAGCACTGCACTGTGCCTCGCACAGGAGATGACTTCCGCACTTGAGAGCACTTCCTGGCTATGACATCAACATGCATGCTGGGTACAACAGTGGCCATGATGCGATAACTGAAGAGCTGGAGTTCTTGAGTCAGAATGGGCGCTTTACACTGCATGCTGCAATGGCAAGCTTGGGGATAAACCACCCATGCCAGGGAATGCGGTTCAGGCGAACGTTCATTTTACAATGGAACAAAAAGTGTTTAGACAGCATTGAATGGACTGGTATGGTTCTTCCGTAACTCTTATTCTGTTGTAAGACTGCTTGTGTAAAAGCACCTTAAGTGCCCTGCTCTTGAAAGCACTTCCTCATTAGCATGCACTGCAAGCAAGCAATCACACTAAAATGTCAGACACTTGCTTACAGTCAGATGAGAAGAAAATTAAACAGTTAGTGGGGAATCTAACAGGTGCTGCTTGACCCAGCATAAAAACCGAATTTGCAATGGTGAAAACAGGAGGACCGAATCTGGACCTAGAAAACTGAATCATTAGGTAAAAAAACGAGTAGGTGGTAACCTTAAGGGAAGCCAGTAAGGGGGAGCAGTTTAGGGGAAGGGAAGGAGAGCTAGAAATTTGGAGGTGTGGGTGCCCAGAGTAAAATGAATGTGATGGTAGAGGGGTAGGGTTTATCCAAGGCTTAGAGGAGGGAATTGGGGAGGGTCCTGGCAGGAGCATCTAGATGCAAGGTAATTATTGAGGGCAGAGTTGATGGAGTAGGTAGACGATGAGTGCCAGATCTGAGGGGGAAGGGAATTACAAATTTATAGGAGGCAGTGAGAGTAACTGGATTGGCCAAATAGGGTGGATCTGTGGGGGACCACCAGGGTGCGGGAGTCGGTTGATCTAAGAGAATGGGAGGATGGGGGGTTGTTATAAAGGAGGAGGTGATGTAGGAAGGGAGCTCATCCTACCAGTGCTTAGAGGTGAATTTAGCATAGTGGTAGAGTCACCTGTTTGTAAGAGAGGGAAGGATAGGGCACGATAAAGATCACAGTGGTGGGCACGAAGGGGGGCATCCAGGGCAAAGTGGCAGAAGAAATTGAAAAGGGTGTCCAGTCTAACCACAGATGACTTAGGGACAGCACCATAGACTACACCACAGCAATCAAAAATGGGCAGTATCATCTTCTGAACAAGTTCATGCCTAGCCATAGGCACAAAGCCTGGGGCACATTTTTCTTCTGGATGGCATCAATATGTCCAGAGAAGTTTAGGTGTTGGCCCAACAAAACACCTAAGTACCTGAAGGAGGATGTGTCCTCAAGTAAAGTCCCATCAAGGGTGTGGAAAGTGAGTAGGGAAGGAAGCCTAGAGAGTATCTACCTAGTGCCAAAGGTCATGGAGACAGTCTTCTTGGCATTGAGGAAAAGTTGATGGTTAGCAAACCAGAGCTGAACCTTGTCAAAGTCTTGCTGTAAGCTGGTTGCAACCTCAGCTAGACAGGAGCCAGATGCATACAGAACGATATCATCCACATACATCTATATAGCGGAGGACGGGGAGCAAACAGAGGGAAAGTTGTTTATGAAGATGGAGAACAGGAGGGGCCTTAATGCAGAGCCCTGGGGGATGCCAGTGTTAATCAGGAGGGAAGGGGGAAGTGGCATGCAATCCAAGATCTTAACTGATTGGGTTCTGCTAATAAGGTAGACCTTGAACCAGTCTGTGGTGGAGGGAGATAGGCCAGCTGCCAGGAGTGGGTCAAGAAGAAGGGAGTGAGAGATGGTGTTGAAGGCCTTGTCCAGGTCAACAAAAATGGCAGAGATAATTTGGCAATTGTCCATTTCAGTTAGGATGGAGTCTGTGAGCCATACAAGAGAGATGGTGGTTGATTGTTTTTTTCCAGAAACCAGACAGGAAAGGGGTGAAAAAGGAGGTGTCGGATAGAAAAAAGGTGAGGTGGGAGAGGACAATGTGTTCTTGAAGTGTGGCAAGGGTTGGGAGGAAAGAAATAGGGTGATAGTTGCCAGGGCATAAGGGTCATCCCCTCCTTGGGTAAAGGGAGGAACACTGCATGTTTCCATGAAGAGGGGACTGAGGCTGTAGAGAATGAGAGAGTTAGGATTATTGAGAGGGGGTAGGCAATGGCTGAAGTGGAGAGGGAAAGGAGTAAAGGAGTTTTGGATCGAGGCCGTCAGGGGAGGCACCTTTAGAGGGGTTGATGGTAAGGAGTGCACTTAAGCCTCATTTGGGGTTACAGTAGCAAAAGAGGAGGGGAGGTGGGAGGGTGGTAGAAGTTGCACACCGGTAGAGGGTGGGGAGGGTGATGGGTTGGAGGCGAGGGATTTCAGTAGCTCAGTGGTGCAGAAGGTATAGTAGGAGTTAAATTCCGCAGCTATGGCTGGTGAGTCGGACACTAGTGAGCTATTTACTTTAAGTACTGGGGGGATGGGTGAGATGACGGGATAAATAGGGCATGGACCACCTTCCAGAACTTTGAAGGGGAATTTATGTTGGTGATGAAGGCATAATTTCAAATATTTGGACTTGGCTAAACTTGTAGCCCTGGTGCAAGCATTTCAGAGCATGTGGTAGTTCATGAGGTCACTAGGATGCTGGGTAGCTTTATGACCCTTCCAGGCTTGATTTGTAGCCCTGAGG
This sequence comes from Neoceratodus forsteri, assembly GCA_016271365.2. NCBI lineage: Eukaryota > Metazoa > Chordata > Ceratodontiformes > Ceratodontidae > Neoceratodus > Neoceratodus forsteri. Next base: position 990,880,556 of record CM057455.1, read on the forward strand.
CAGGCCAGAAGTTCAGGGATTATCCAAGGTAAGTGGTTACCTCTGACTGGTTTGTTTCAGTGGGGCAAAGGCATTGCAGTATACAAGCAAGGGCCTTATTAACTGAGGGTCAGGAGGTTGGGGGGCAGTCAGAAGTGGCAAGGTTACTCAGGAGATGTTTGAGGTCAAGAGAACTGAAAGAGCATAGTTGTATAGTTTTGTGTGGTGATTCAGTTCTGTGGACTTTTCTACTTATGAATATTGGGTTATGGTCACTGAGAGCATTGGGGAGGACGCCAGAGCTGATGATGCGGTGTGAGTGGGAGGTAAGGGCCCATTTGAGTAAGGAGTATTGTTGTGTCTTGTGGTTTGGGTGGGTGGGTTTGGAGATCAGTTGGGAGAGCTTTAGGGCTCTGATTTTATTTTTAGTTTTGGTAGTTTTAGGTGACAACCAATTTATACTGAAGTCACCTAGGATGAATAATTCCCCAGAGTGAGCAAGGGAAGTGATGTAGGTTAGGAGGTCTAGCGTGACCGAAGGATGGACATTTGGGTGGTAGTAAATTCTGGCTATGAAGATTGGGAGAGTGAAGGAGAGGGTCACATGGATAGCTAGGGCCAATAAAATCATGACAGTTTCAAAGAACAATGTGTAGCAAAGCAGAAAAAGTACATACAGAGAGACCTTACTTGTTAGAATAGCACAGCATAGCTGAAGCACTCTTGCTTCAAGCTACTAGAACCTTATGTTTCACCCTGTCTGTGCAGAGTTTCATCAGAGGGTCTCTCTTTTTCTAGTTTGCTACACATTGCTCTTTGAAACTGTCATAATTTTACTGGAACCAAGAAACTAATTAAAAGAAGTCTCTTCTAAAGAAAAAACATGGTCCTTGGCTGTTTGGTTCACAGAATGTGTCTAGCATAAAAGGACACTGTTCTTTATCTTGACATCTATTTATCTATTTATTTTTTGTTGACTGGGTAAGTGCACTAGACAAATCTTGCCTATTTTCAGGCACGACCCAGGGAAGGGGGATGTAGATGAATGCTAACTGATCTTGAACCAGATTAAGCTGTTGGTGGTATTTTTAGTGAATGAGAGAAATCTGGCCAGGACACTAGGGAAATTCCCCTACTCTTCTGTGGGGGTCCCCTTACATCCTGGCCTTGCTGCCAAGCTGGCGGTCTCTGGAGCTGCAGAGATGGACATGGAAGTGCTAGAGGCAGGGGAGATGGTCTCCTCCCCTCTCTGTCCTGAGAGAGAGGCCACAACTGCTGAAAGTTCTATCCTGTTACCTGCTGAAAGGATTTCTTCTGTGGAATTGACTATATCCCCTACTGTTTCCGTGGATCAATGCATGAAGAGTTCAGCTCAGGATACCTCCTTAGCTCCCCTTGATATGGTAACATTATCTACTTTCCCTGCTTCTGGTACCGTTTCTACAATTGCTCTACTGATGTGGATATGCTTCTCCCTTATGAAGAACAACGTTACCTTGCTACTAGACAGTGTTTACTGTCCCTCAAACATCAGCTGGATTCTAAATCTGTGAAATCTCCTACTGATTCATCGCTCAATACTGTGGCGTCTGATGACTCCTTGCTGACTTTGACACTTCCACATTCCACGGCAGTCCTTGCACCTTCTCCCAGCTTACAGATGCCTGCACAGACAGAGCCTCATGCCCTACTCTCCTCAGGTAACTTTTCAGTTCCGGCTTTACCTAACTCTTTACCTTTACAAACTGTGTCGGTTGCACCGGGGACGAAGGGCAGGTCTGTTGATTCGGCCCTGGAGGCGGCGGGGTGGGAGAAGGATCCGATCGCTGGGACTTGGCATTCTGGTTCCTCCCCATTGGAATGCAGTTACCGGAGACAGTGGGCCATCCAGATTCTCATGGCATGGATCAACCGAGCGATTCCTTCAACCTGTCTCTACCTGATGAACTGCAACTCACTCAAAATCCTGCTTTACATTTCGAACTTTTGCATACTGAACATTCTTCTAACCAGACTCCCCAAGGCTCAAGATCTCACCCTCCACCTGTTGCGTCTACTTCTTTTTCATCTGCACATACTCTCAAATCATATGCTTCTTGTTTTCAAGTTCCAGTGCAGCAAGCAAGATGGCATAATGCAGTACGTCTACAGTATTTGGGGGGATTGTCTGAACTGACTGATCATTTTTTGTAGGGCGCACTTTACTAAAAGACCCAATGCAATTTGCTGCCTATGACATACATGTTTTGATTCATGTTTCTTCGGAAACACATTTTGATGTGAGCTTTAAGAACTTAGCTGGCTTAGAAAAGTTTTGGAGAAAATATGAGTTGAAAGCTTCTCCCTTGTGGACTCCTTTTACTGCAATTCCTTTGACCAAACCCACACTGAAAACTGTTACAATGTTATTTTGTAATGAGGGTGTGAGTCTTAATGACATTACAGTATGGTTGAAACAGAGATGCACACTACTTTCTGATCCTGAGGCCGTTTTTGATTTGGAAAACTTGTGGACTGGAGGGTGGAAAGTGAGGGTTATGCTTCGGACTTCAGATAATGGGATTCAGCATTTACCTAATAGTTTTATGCTGGGTAAAGATAGAGGCATACTTTTTTACCCTGGTCAGCCGAAGTCCTGCTACAAATGTGGCTCCCCTAACCATATTAGCAGCAATTGTGATAGGGTAAAATGCTTTGTCTGTGGAGGCATTGGACATACGGGTTCACAGTGCATGGATGAACCCCTCTATGTCCTTTGTGACTCCTTAGGACATACTTTTCAATCTTGTACCTGGGCGGCCCACAACTCTCCAACTCTTGCAGATGGAGAGGAACAAAGACTGCTCATACAGTTGCACAACATTCTAGACTTACTAGCACATCTTTTGTGCCTCAACATGTTCCTCCCCCTCCTCTGACTACTGCTCCTGAAGTTTCTGGCCCTTCTCTAGATTCAGAACAGCCCACTCCTGCCCAGACCCTTGAGCCACCCATGCCTGGAATAGCACACCCTCCTCCTTTAGTCTCACACACTGACCCCGTGCAGACAGCACCCTGTCATTCCTTCTTCTAGCACATCACCCACTTCTATGGAACCCCCTCCCCCTCGAACCCTTCATTAGAGTCACAAGGGGGCCCAAAAGAGGTAGTTCACCTTCCTCAAAGGTTCTGAAATCCACCGATATAGTTCAAGCGAATAAATATGAGTTGCTACGACACCATCAGGACAACACAGACTCTGACACTTCTTCGGTTTTACCATCCCATCCTGAGTTGTCTACAGACACAGAAATAACTGTTGATAATATGGGATCTCAGAAAAGAAAGGTGAAAGCTAAATTTAAACACAGGGAAGGTATTCCTAGGAAAGGTAGACCCAGGTGATTTCTGTTCACACCATCAGACTTGGTTCAATTTTTTTTCTTCTGCCTCTAATGGCTTCAACTTTTTCTGTACATACTATTAATGTAAACCGTATTAAAAAACAATCTAAAAGAGATGCAGTTTTTTCTTTTTTGTCTGGCCTGGCTACGGGAATCATCCTTTTGCAGGATGTCAGATTTCACACCCTTCCAGAAATTTACAAAGCTCTAAAAGCTTTGTTCTCTGGACCTTCTCATTGGTCCTTTGGGCCAGAACCCTGTTCAGGTTTAGGTGTACTGTTTAGTATACCGAATGTCACTATTCTTAAAATGTTATATTTATACTCCAGCAGACTTTTCTTATTTGATATTCTGATTTCTTCTATCCCATTTTTAATAATTAATATATATGCTCCTCAAATTAAATATCACAGGATTGAGTTATTGAAACTCATTCAACTCTACTTGTACACTTCTATGAATATAATTTTTGGAGGTGACTTTAATTGTGGCTTATCCACTAAAGATAGGTCTTCTTCCTCCAAAACTACAAAATTATTTTGTAATACGAATTTCCTGAAGCAATTTATTCATTCTGCAAAATTACAGGACGCATATTTTTCCGTTACAGGTCAACACACTCCCACTTTTCATAAAGGACCCCTAGCGACCCGTATAGATTTTTTCTTCATTTCCTCACATTTACAACTCTCTGGTGCTGTAGTTCAGGTTGTAGAATTTTCAGACCATAATTTATTATCTGTTTCCCTAGGCCCTTCCATTACTAAGAATTTTGGTCCTGGTACCTGGAAGTTGAACACTTCTTTTTTAAAAGATTCACAACTATTGTCTCAGTTACTTGATTATATACAGAATAGGAAATCTGTTTTTTTCTTACATGATACTCCTTGGAATTGGTGTTATGACACAAAACTTGGTTTTAAAACTTTATTCAAATGTTATAGTAAAACTCACCATGAATCTTTTTTAATTACCAAAAAACTAGGCTTCATCTACAAAAACTTCTTACGTTATCTTACACATTATCTGACATAACTTTTATGACCAGATTCGTAACTTAAGACACCTTTTGATGGAATATCACCTTTCCAAAGCTTCTTCCATCCGGCACCAGCAGTGTTTCGGGACCACTGCTCCGAGTGATGTTATTTGCCCATTCGCCACTATCAGGAAAAGGGTTGATTGCAAAACATTTGATGTGCTTTTAAATGATGACTCCTGTGAACTTACAACTATTTCGGACAACAGACATCAGGTAGCCTGTTATACAGAAAGGTTGTTTGGCCCTATGCCTACTCCCTCTGATAAAATAGCAGACTATCTTTCCCTTATTTAAATTCCTGCAGTCCCAACGTCTATTTTAGAAATGTTAGATAGTGATATACATGCCCAGGAAATAGAAGCAGTGATCAAATCCCTATGCCCAGGGGTAATGCCAGGCCTGGACGGTCTTCCAAATGAACTCTATAAAATCATGTCAGCTGACTTATGTACTGAGTTGGCAACAGTATATAAGTCAAGTCTGAAAGATGATAATCTCCCTTTGGACTTCAATATGGGTTGTCTGTTTTATTTATATAAGAAAGGGGACAGGAGGTTACTCTCCAATTGGAGACCTTTATGCCTCCTGAATACTGATTTTAAGATTTTGACTAAAATTTTGGCAATTCGGCTTTCTAAGATGGTCCCCTTTGTGATTTCTTCTGCTCAATCAAGTAGTGTCCCGGGGAGATGTATCCAAGACCATATTATTTTACTTAGGGAACTGATTGAACATGGGAATTCTAATGCATTACAAGGTTTTATATTTTCTCTGGCTCAGCAACAAGCTTTCGATTCAGTACATCATGATTTTTTATGGCATACATTATGACATTATGGAGTCACTGACTGTACCCTCTCCAGACTTTAACTACTTTATAAAACTGCTACCATAGTTCCCTTGGTTAATGGTTGGAAAGGTCCTTTACTACCTCTACAGAGAGGGGTTAGACAAGGATGTCCTATCAGCCCAGTTTTACATGTTTTCTTTTTAGATCCCCTACTCCGTTCAATAAATATGGCACAAACTATTATGCCACTTCCCTCTACCCCCCATTCTATAACTGCTTATGCAGATGATAGGAGTCTGATGATGGCAGATGTCGCTTCTGTACGCTCTGCTGTCCAGCACTGTGTTTCTTTTGGGGCAGTTTCTGGTGCAACTCTTAATTTGGATAAATGTGTAGGTCGCAAATTGGGCACCTCAATAGCAAACAAACTGGATAACATTGACCTCACAGTTAGTACTGAGCCGAGAAAAATTTGGGGTATTTTATATGGAGGTGGTCCTTTGGACGTCCTTAACTGGACTCCAAAACTAGAATATGCTTAGTCCCTGGTTTCCCATTGGAACACCTGGAAAATGCGCAAAAAAAAAAAGATTTATATGATAAAGACCTTTCTGCTCCCCATTTTCCTTTTTTTGGCATAAGTTCCCCCCCCAAGACTTCTTGAGACAAAACTGTTGAGTAGGGTTACCACCTGTCCTGATTTTTGCAGGACAGTCCTGATTTGGACAGCTGTGTCTTGCAAAAAAAAAAAAAAAACATGAAAAATACTACAAGTCCTGACTATATAGTAGAAAAAATATTTTCTAACTTTCCATTAAATGTTGCAAAAAACTATAATACCTTAACTAAAATACCTTAAAATGATAAGAAACAATAGAAGCTACTAGGAAACTACAATACTTCGCATTAATTCTGATTATATAGAGAAAACAAGTCTGTTGCATTGGCCGAGGTTGCGTACTGTCCTGCGAAAAATCATGTTTCAGTAACAAATGTCCCACTTTGGGCTTCTTAAATGGTGGTAACCCTACTGTTGAGTATTTTTTCCAGGCATTATGAGGTAGTCATCTCAGTCCCATTAAACGTCCTGTTACATATCTGCCCATCAAGGATGGTGGCCTGGCCATGATCCAACCTCTTTATTTTTACATTAGTGTGTTTTTTATGACTAATATTAGGCCCCTGCTAGTTAATACAGATAGAGATGAGAACCTTGGTTTCTTGATTCCTGTGGTCCTTGATTTGGCCAATGGGAATTGAATAATTTGACAACTTTGAAATGTTTTCCCCAGGCTTCTGCTTATGATAGAGACACCTTTTTTCATCTCAAACAATGGCAAGTTATTAGACATATGATGACAACTACTTCTAGGAAAGCCTTATACAGATACCTAATAGATCGTATCTGTTTAGATATTGTGGTTTTTCCTAAATGTCCACGTCAGCACCTTAATGATCTATATGCCTTATTACGAAATTCCAGAATCCCCCCAAAAATGTGGGATTTACACTGGCTAAGTTTTCATGAATGTATCAATGTTAAGAGCAATCACAAACACAAACAACTACAGGAGAGGCTTTGTTCTAGACCAGGATGTCACCAGCAGGAAGAATCCATATCACACCTTTTCTTTTTATGTTCTTATATCACTAATATTTGGACTTTGTTGGCTGCAAGATGGCAAGAACCTTTATTTTCTACAACTACTTATGAAATGTTAATATATGGTTCCTTTCTTGGAAATATTGGAATATGGGTACTTTGAATCTTCTTTTTGTAATTATTAAATGGCATATATGGAATGCTCGATGCCTGCTTACTTTACAACAACAGGATGTGTCTCTTGTTACACTATTTCAGGGGATAGAATGAGATTTAAAAGATATTTATGTTTCTGAGTTAAAACCTTTGCCACATGTATCTTTACTGGAATTGTGGAAACAAAAGCCATGGATTACTGACTCTGATTTTCCTGAATCATGATTCTTATGTTTTGACTTGTTTACTTCTTCAGTTGTTTCTTAAATAAAAACTTCCCCTACTCTCAACGATAAGTGCCATTGGATCATTAACATCCACCTGTACTACCACCAATCCAGGCAGATGGGACCTTGGTTTAACATCTCATCTGAAAGACAGCACCTCAGAAGTGCAGCACCCCTGGCATGGCATTAGGGTCTGCATTTGATGCACTTTGTTCTGTCTGAGACTGGTTGTTTTTTAATAATGTGATGGTGCACATTTGAAATTTAAATCAGACCTGAAGTGGATAACCCGAAATTTGTACTACAGGGACTGCTATATTAAACCACACAGTCTGGAGGTCGCTGGACCCTAAGTGACCATCTACCCAGACTTCCGTGATTCTGTCCCCATTGGTCAGTACAAGGTCCACAAGCACCTTGTCTCTGGTGGACTCCAGCACTAACTGCCTGAGGCCTATCCCATCAAGGATTCCAAGATGTTTCAGCTCCTGGCTAAGGCATATGTATGGGCAGACTAGGTGGGCGAAGTGGTCATTATCTGCTGTCTAATTCTATGTTTCTATGTTTCTAAGGCAGCCGCCAGAATTGTCCGATCCTCATCTAACATATTAAAATTGCCCAGCAGCCGTACCTCCCACTTTGCTTCCTTCCTGTGTATTTCTTCCACTATTGCCCTATCTACCTCCTCTCCCTGTGCTGGAGGCTTGTAGATCATATCTATGGGAATTGCTGTGCCATTGCCTGGCTCAAGGGTGACCCATAGTGCCTCGGCCTCCCACTGCATACCCTATACTACCATTGCTTTAATACCTTCTCTGACATAAAGGGCAACTCCCCCCTTTTGACCCTACCTATCCATCCTGAACAGAGCATACCCTGGGACACCTACCTCCCAGTCATGATTTCCAGTGTACTATGTTTCAATAATTTCTACTATGTCCAGGTCTGCCTCTGCCATCAAGGCCACCAGGTCTGTGATTTTATTTCCCAGACTATGGGCATTTGTGAACTTGGCTGTCCGTGTTTTGCTGCCTGTCCCCCTTGTACTTCCTTTTTTGCCCTCCTGTCTCCTTTTTTCAACTGTTTTTTTTCCTTATGCTGCCTCCCTTCCTCTGCCACACCCCTTATATCGGATTTTGTTACATCTGTTAACAGCTTTTCCTCCCAATCCAGCCTGCTTGCTTCTGTGACCTGTGGTGGTGGCCTGCTTATGCCCCCCCACTTGCATCCACCCACCCCCTTGACTAGTTTAAATGCTTGCCAAGGAAGCATTTAAATTATTCATTGAGAACTACTGTCCCCTCCCTGGGTGGACGAAGGCCGTCACCCTTGTACAGGCTCACATCGCTCCAGGTGAGTCCCCAATGAAGCCAAAACCCATTTCTCTACCCCAGCCCTCCAACCAAGTGTTGAACTTTCTGATGTGAAGATTCCTAGTGCCCCCCCCCCCACTGTGGAATGGCAGCACCTCTGAGAATGTTACAGAGCCTACTACCTCCCCAGGGTGCCTTCCTAGCTCCTTGAAGTCCTCTTGCACCTGCTCTATGCTCAGCTCTTCCCTAGCTAGGTCATTTGTCCCTAGATGGACAATGACCTCTGGTTCACCCCTCGTTGCTACCACTGTAGTGGTTAGTCATGTTACTATTAATTTATATTGGATTACTTTTAAAAGAAAAACACTTTCCATGAAGGGGTGGGGTAGAAATAATTAGGAACTAAGGACTATAATAATATCAAAGTACTGTGTGCCCGGAAGACCAGGAAAAGAACAGCAGTGAAGGGGAATTTGGAAGTGGGGAAAAAGCAAGTTCTTACAACCCTTATCTGAGGAATTTTTGTTTTACTTAAACAGTTTCTGTTGCTAGTACATGCTACTAATAAAAATAATTATATTTCTATATCATTCCGAGTTGTCTCCAGATTAGTACTAATGCCTGGTGACTACATTGTTTAACTATATGGGACTGACATACTCTCAAAGCTGTGGCATCATCACAGAACCCCACTGCTTAAAGAGCTACTGACATTTCTGGGAACATTAGGAAAGTAATATTTAGACACAGTTCAATGTATATTTTATACACTTTAGAAACACAGAAACATAGAATTTAATGGAAGATAAGGACCACCTGGCCTATCCAGTCTGCCCATTTCCCCCCAATCTACACTATCATGGGTACTTTCTTCTATCTCTGTTCCCTTCATTCTTTATATTTACCTGAAAGATGACTCTTTATCCCCTGACATTAATCTACTACATGCAGGCACAAACTTATTTCAGATACTTGCAGTAAGGAAACAATACTCCCACTCTCTTGGGAATATTAAGATAAATACATTTATCGTTTTAAAAATGTGGTAGCACCCCACCAGTGCACCAGCGTCAACATTTCAAGCTATCTAGCTCTACAAGTACTATCATAACCCTTTGTTTGACACCATATGTTACTGTGAAAATAGTGATGACATTATAAGACAGATTGTGATGTTATGTGTAGACAAGCAGTAACAGATGATGTTCAAGGGACAACACTCCTATTTTAAGCCACATTGTGATATATATATGGAATGAATGAGAGGTAAATATATAAAATATGTACAATATAAACAGAATTGTTTCTACACACAGCATATTTCTTCAGAGCTTCAGTTGCTCTTTTAAGTATGATGTGCAAACTTCTTATTTTTATGGCTGCATAGCAAGAGCTATGCTGATGTCTTATTACAGAGAAGGGGACTCTGGGGTCATGGCCATGGCTGGATACAGAACACATGACAGCTGTCTCCTTCCATGGAATGGAGTTGAAGCACATCTCTCAGTGTGCTCGCCATTCACTACACTCTGATTTCTTCCCCCACCACACTATTTTCCTGCCACTGTCACCCCTGCCCCATGTGCTGTGATCCACAGCCCCACTCTCTTTCCCCTTCTGCATGGCTGACTTTCCCCCTCCATGTGGATGTCCCTAGTGCTGCAGGCAGAGTTGGAGAGCAGCAGACAGTGTTGCTGAGTGTGCTGTTGGGAAGGTGTGCTGCTGCATGCACTGCACAAGGAGCAGTGTTCTGTGTCCCACAAAAGTGGGGTAAAAATGCAGAAGGACATCATTGCCATTGCATTCTTGCCATCAGTAATGAAAGTGTGCAGAGCATGCATGAGCTCATAGGAGGCCAAGAAAAAGGTGAGTCTTTGCAAAGGCCAACTATGCTACATCGAGAGGCGTGGCTTGTTGCAAGAATTGGATTCATGGCAGCATAAACTCATTTACTGAGTAGGTAAGCTCCTCCACATTTACCCCACAACAAACTCCACCCACCCATCCCTTGAAAGTGAGGTCCCTCCAGAAAAACACAACACTATCCATAAAATCTTTCCTGCCAAAATTGGCAACATCTGTTTATTTATTCAGAGCGAGCCGAACTAATCAGACTCCATTTCAGCCCTGCATGCGACACCACCAGAAAAACACGACACTCCAAATGAAAGTGTTGAAATTGGGAAACTGTTTATTTATTCAGCATGAGCCAAACGGCTCAGCTGCCATTTCTGCCCTGTGTGTGACACCCACTGACTTTCATCCCCGTAAGTTTATTTGTAAAGAGAAAAACATTCCCATTTTTGCTGCTCATCATAGAATACGGTTGCAAACATGGAGCTCTATGTTTCCTGTGTTTTTCATTCCGTTTGTAGTTTGCGGAGTGGTGGTGCTAAACCTTCCTCCTCACAATGTACTGTACTGAGGGGCACTGTGACTTGGAGCTGGGTGAACATTTTAATAACAATATTGCTTACAAGGGTAAGGGAGGGTAACTTAGATAGATGGTACCAGCTGAGCGAGATGTTTGAGATATGAGAGACTGGGGAGGGGAACTACTGTACATTGAATGTTAGCAGCTGAGTGAGGGGTTTTAACAACAATGTTGACCATGAGAGATTGGGGAGAGGAACTACTGTACATTGAATGTTAGCAGCTGAGTGAGGGGTTTTAACAACAATGTTGTCTGTGAGAGATTGGGGAGAGGAACTACTGTACATTGAATGTTAGCAGCTGAGTGAGGGGTTTTAACAACAGTGTTGTCCATGAGAGATTGGGGAGGGGAACTACTGTACATTAAATGTTAGCAGCTGAGTGAGGGGTTTTAACAACAATGTTGTCCGTGAGAGACAGGGGAGGGGAACTACTGTACATTGAACGTTAGCGGCTGAGTGGGAGGTTTTAACAGCACTGTTGTTTATGAATGTTGGGAGGGGAGTGTGAGTAGAAGTTATCAAAGGGGTTAGGGGTTCTAACACCATGTTGTGCCTAGGAGGGTCTGGGGAGGCAGATTTGTGAGAGGTTATCAGCTGGGTAAGTGTTTTAATAACGTTACCAGTGAGAAGCAGGGATGTCATTAGCAGCTAGGTTAGGCTTTGGTTTTTAAAAATTATACAACCTGGTGAGTGGCATGAGCAACAACTGAGATATATTTAACATGGAAGCAAACAGTATACAGTGCATCCCCCTCCCATGGTGCTAAAAAGAGCCTGCAAATCATTTTAAAGTTTTCTGTTTTCTTTCTTGCTTTCCTTCCTCATCCCATTATTTTAAAAGGGGTTCTTGGTTTCATTAATCATCTGAGTTTTTATTACGCTAAATCACCAATGACAAATTGATCCCTCAAGGTTCAGGTAGCTACCTTGGCAATGCAAGCAGTGATTTCAATGATTCTCTATCTGTCCAGTGCAGCAACCACTCTCTAGCTTTATTTTTCACAGCTGCAAAACGATACCTATGCAGACATCTTGCTGATGTATACAGAGAAGGGGGCTCTGGGGCATAGCCATGGCCAGATATCAAACGCACTGCAACTGGCTCCTTACACCAAGCTTGTTCACTCTGTATTTACCCAGGACAGCACAGCCAAGCTGCAGTATCTCATTTTCAGTGGTGACCTGACTTTAATCATTTTTATAATGTATTACGCAGGACAGCCCAGCTAAAATGCAAGTTACAATTTCAGTGGGGTCAAGCTTTTTTTTTTTGCAGATAATTTTTTTATTGGCATGTGTGTGTTGCACAGACACTGCACAAGTTTACATGATACAGTTGCAAATACAACACTTATATATAGCATTATTATATGATAAGAAAAGAGTGTAAGATCCTATATATGCCTGGGATTATCAAGAATACAACAAATATAACAAATTCAACAGATTCATTGAAATTTGTATATTGTATTTTTTATAGGACAGAGCAGCACAGATGCAAAGTTAAGTGTGGCTCTGCTGTACTTGGATCCTACTTTTACAAATTCTTACTAAATATAGAGGTGTGTGAAGTTGGGAAAATTCACTCTGCATAAACATTCATGGATTTCCACATTTCCATGAAGTTTTCCATGCTGCAAAGTATGACTTCGAAGGCTATTGGTGGATTTGTGAAATAATTTTGAAGTCAAAAACCTCTAAACACATTAAAGTTAATAGCAGAAGTGTCCCAAATCCACGAAGCTGAAACTTCACCATCGAAGTGCAGCACAAGAAGTGAAGTTTGCAATGTACCATGGGATATGAGGTCACATGTTGCTGAACAGCCAATGAGAAGCTAGTAGGGTCATTCTGTGTGTGTAGCATGTTGGAAAGAGACTTAGAGAGCAGAGCTTGTGCTTGTAGCTTAGAGTCAAAATCTAAACACATTATATAAAAGAGTATTTTGGTGGTCAAATTGCTTCAAAACTGTGTTTGTGAGTGCCCACTGTACACACAATACTTTTTTGTGTTGATTTTCTCCTGGGCTCTTTACTTGAAGTATTTCGTTTTCTGTTAATAGAGAAGTAGTGGATTGCTGGCTTGTGTTGGGGAGGACTAGAAGGCACACTTGTCTTTAGAACCAAATCAGTGGGCCAGTGCCCTGTCTTTTCTTAAGAAAAAAAATCACTGTCCTACTGACTGTGATTTAACCAGAGTGATTGTTGTGTCTCTGCGTGCACATCTTTATTTAGAAAAAAAATCACTGTCCTCCTGACTGCGATTTAACCAGAGTGATTGTTGTGTGTCCCTGCATGCACACCTGTGCTAGGAAAAAATCACTGTCCTCCTCACTGCAATTTAACCAGAGTGATTATTGTGTGTTCCTGTGTGCACACTTGTGCTATGAAAAAAAATCACTGTCCTCCTGACTGTGATTTAACCAGAGTGATTGTTGTGTCCCTGCCAGCACACCTTTATTTAGAAAAAAAAAATCACTGCCCTCCTGACTGTGAATTTAACCAGAGTGATTGTTGTGTGTCCCTGTGTGCACTGAAGAAAGACTAGGAAGAAAAGGGCAACTAAAGGGAAAGGCCATGGAGCAGCCACAAAGAACATTGCTCAATTGTGGTCCCTAATAGTGGTGCAGGAGCCACAAATGTGTCAGAGGGACAAGATTCAGATGACTCTGTGGCAGGCAGTAGCAGTAGTAGCAATGTATTTTGTCCTGGTGTTGGCTTTCCTGCCTCTAAGTTTTTCTCTGCTGAATCTGTGGCAGACATGGTGATGGAAGTGTTAATGCCAGTGACAGGAAGCAGCAGCACCACCATCAAACAACCGTAGCCCTGGAGGCGGTTGGCTTTGAAGTGCAATTTGAAAGTGGTGCTGTTGGTGATGGTGGGTTGGAGATGGAACCTGATAATGTGTGTCCAGTGGCAGTGGGTGAGGTGGCACATGTGGAGCAACATGAAGACACCAGTCATGAAGAGGAGGCACTGGTGCCTGTCACAGAGCATGTTGCTACTGAGGAGTACAGACCTGCAGAGGACGATGAGAATGTTAGCCTCATTGCAGACTATGATGTGAATTTTGTGTCAGATGACACAGATCCCTCATGGGAGCCTGAAAAGAAAAGCCAAAACAGGGTGTCACAGAATATATCTTTCCTGTTGCCTTAACTGCTATAACCACCATGGAAAAGGACCCCCCCCTTGCACTGTTTCTCCCATTTTTCCATTCACTCTACAACATAACAAAGAGCAAATCTTCTCCTTTGCTAACCCAGTCATCTTGGTACCAAGTTAATACAAGGTCCCTTAAATCCCTAGTGTGGGATTTTTATGTACTGGACCCATCTGATGAGACAGTGGCAATTTGCCAACTGTGCCAAACCTGAGTAAGTAGGGGTAAGAAAGGTAGTCACCTCGGCATAGGAGAGCAACATATACACCTTAAAAACAGCACCCAATTTGGTGGCATCAACACCAGAAGGCAGCCAATGGCAGTGGTTCTGGTCCATCCAAATCAGCGGGCAATGTAAACCAAATACACCTGGCACTACATGAGGAAGATAAAGGTGCAGATGAGGAGGAGGACATGTATGTGGTGCTGGATGAGGAGAATTCTGGAAGTGGGACAAGTAGTGGTCCTAGTAGAAGGACTACCACCCCAAGTTAAAGTATGATCGCTACCCCAGTCATAAAAAACAAAAAAGGCACTGAGGTGTATCGTGCAGCACCTGTGAGTACCATTGGCAATCCCCAGTCAAGGAACACACCATTAATGGCACAACGACGAGGCAAGCTGTTTGACACACCACCAGGTGCATCCCTGTGCAAGCAAGCCATCTCCATCTTCTCAGTTCCATCAACTCACGTATCCAGCAGCAGCAGACAGCAGTGCAGACATAGTCTGGAAAGTACTGTACCTGAAATTATAACAACAGCAACAGGAAATACTGACTATTGCATCAGGCACAATTTACACTGAAAATGCCCACACTGCCATCAAATGTAAATGAAATAATAATTACCTTGCAAGGTGCAATACCACAGATACAGTTGGATGGTACTCATCATGGCCCTGGGTTAGTCAGGCATCATCATTTGCTTGTGGAATCCAGCCCCTCACTGGCAAAAATTACAGGCACAAGGAATACCTGTAATGAAGAAGAGCAGAGACAGTGATTTACAATCAGTGTATCAATGGCACAGAAGCAAGCCCAGCCCCCCCCCCAAAAAAAACTTACCTTCTTGGTTGGCAAATGTGAATTAAAACAACATCTATGTTGTATCCGACTGGCAGCAGCAGTATGATGTCATCAGCACCCATAACTGAAAATGAATGAAAGAGCAGTATGAACAGTAGGTAGCACACTCATCTCTGAGGCTGGGAAGTCAGAGGGCTGTGGGTTCAGTTCCCACATCTGGCGCTTGGGTTAACATCCCAGTACTGATACTGCAATGCAGCATGAGAGGGGTGCTGCACTTCTAAGGTGCCATCTTTCAGATGAGACATTAAACCGAGGTCCCATCTGCCTGTTCTGGTGGTAGTTCAGGTGGATGATAAAGATCCCATGGCACTTATCGAAAAGAGTAGGGGAATTTCCCCAGTGTCCTGGCCAAATTTCCATCATTCACTAAAAATATACCACCAACAGCTTAATCTGGTTCAAGGTCAGTTGGTATTCATCTGTATCCCCCACCCCCGGGTCGTGCCTGAAAATAGGCAGGATTTGTCTAGTGCATTTACCTGGTCAACAGAAACAAAATAAATAAATAAATAAACATATTAGCCTTTGACCAGGTACCAGTAACCCCCCCCCCATTATGAAGAAATAAAAAAAAATACTTACCTTTGCACTATGTGTCAGCATCATAATTCCGGTTCCACAGTGAGCAAGAGTCCATATCTCCACCAGCAGCAAAGCACCCTTTCCTTAAGCTATGCCCTCCATACTCACTGTCAACACAGCCACTTGATATTTGTGTTGCGTTACTGGGATGGAATGAGAAAAGCTCGGCCTTGCACAACTACGCAGCAATGTTTAACTTCTCTTCAAGTTTTCTAATGTTGTTTTTCCCAACTTTTAGGGGTGGTGCAACAGCAGTATTTGGCAGCAGGAATGTGGTTTTTCTCTGGGGACAAACCTTTTAATGTCTGACTGGCATAGAGGTGGCAGCGGTGATGGTGGTGGGGTGGTGGTGGCAGCTCCTCAACCCACAACTACCAGAATCATGTTTATCTTCCCTTGCAATTACTGTGTACAATACTTAACATTTGTGGATAGCGAGAGGACACATTAATCACTACAAACAAAAGGAAGGAAAGAGGTTCATGTGTAAAGATTAAAGAGAATGTCTACGATTTTGGTAATGACTTTAGTCCATTACCTTATGTTAGCAACAGTCATTTGGGCACAGAAAGCAATTTTTTCATGAAGTCCACTACAGAAGGGAACAGACTGAAAATTGTGCTGCTCAGATAGCCAGTTGAACTCTTCCACTTCCTGGTCAGCCAGCCCTGGCCCACCCCCTCACTCAGATGTTTTATGATATCTAACCGGGCAGCGGGAGGGGATGTGCCACAGAGAAGTCAAAGGAGGACATTTTCTGAACTGTTTGATGCTGTATATACTAAAGGAACTTTTGATATAAACGAAAGTCACTGCCCAACTAACAGGGGCCCTATCAGTTGAGCAATGACTTTTATTTATAACAAAGGTTATTTTAACATACATAAAACTATTTCAAAAATTTCATCCATTGACTTCTATGTGGCACACTCCTGTGTTCCACCTGGTTAGACATCACAAACTGCCTGAGCATGGAGGTTGGGCTGGCAGGTCAGCAACTGAAGGGATTGCCTGGCCATCTGTTCAGTACCATTTTTGATCAGTTCCCTCCCATGGTTGACAAAGGGTCACTGGCAACCCTTTTAGGCCTCAAAGTGACCCTAGTTTAAAAAACACATTTTATATTTTATGACTGTTCACATTCTATAGAGACTGTTGATGCAGCTGGTAGTTTGATTCAGTTCCCTTTTTTAAAAAAAAGTGAAGAACCTAGTGCCCACCATACTGGTGTTACCACCTCAAAACACCGTTTGTTTACATTTCTTGACCAGCTCCCACTGCATCTTTCCTGGACTCAGGAACACCCCCAACATAATCTAACCACTGATTGTGAAGTGGGTGTAGTGGAGACTATTGTATCACGAGTGGCTGCACTGTTTGACGGTGTTTCTAATGTTCAAGAAGTGTGCACTAAGAGTAGTTTAATGATATGAAGCAAAACAAAGTTGGGTATAGCTATACATTACCATGCATTTTGGTTCTACTAAGCAAGGAGGCAGATAAAACAACCAGCACATCAATGAATTTTAGAGGAAGTAAGCAATCATAAAATGTGGGTTTTGCCTAAAAATAATATGATGCAAAAAAGGTTGACAGTGTCCCTTTAAGGAAAACAGTCCTTTCTGTGCACAAATGGCTATCCCCAGAAGAAGGTAATGAGCTACTGCATTTAAAATGCCATTACCAAAATCTTAGACATTTCCTTTAAAGAAAACACAGAATGGGAAAGGGACAGGCCATGGTCATCACATAAAGGTGAATGCTGAACTGTACATGAGGCTAAAATTAAAGGAGTGAGCAAGTGAAATTGAATGAAATATGGACCTCGACACCTTAAAACAGTAACACAAAAAAGTTTAGAAATAAATATTTGACAGTAATTAAAAAGAGGACAGAGATTAAGGATAGAGAGAAAATCATTTTGTTTAATCACTTTTTATAAATTTTTTGGGAGGGCAGGAGTGCACACAATGAGGGGGGAATAGGAACACAGCATGGAAATGATAAACAACAAATAATAAAATTGACAATGACACAAAAAACACAACGTGAGTCATAATGACACCAGTCACACTGTCAGACTCATCACACAGCACCACTGCTGCCACTAGCAGTGCCAGGAACAACACTGCCACACGGCTCAGACAGGACAGTGAGAATCTTCTGATGACTGGACCTAACATTGTCCAGCTGATCTCTCACTTCCTGCCAAAACTGACAAGTCCTGGTGCAGCAGTTGTACCTTGTCCCACAGTACTGCCACATCCTTCTGTGTGGCAGGTGCTGTGAGGTCCCTATCACCTGCTGCCACTGCTGCCTGTCTTGTCTGTGGCCAACAACTGCTGCATTTCTCCCTACGGCCACCATGCCAACTCACAGCAGCATGACAGACCACCTTCTGCTGCTCTCCTCCACCACCTGCTCCACCCATCTCATGCTCCTTCACCTGCCTCTCTGCCAGGTGGTGGATCTGGAGGTGTGTCCACTGGCCACTGGTCCCAAGGTGGCTGCATTGTTTCCCCTCACCTTACAGTTTGACCACAGACCTTGCAGGTGGCCACTGTTTCATCTGCTGGATCTACATCAAAGAACTCCCATGCAACAGATCGCCCAGGGAAGGGGGGAGAACCAGATGCTTATGCAGGCAGGGTCTCTGCTCCAACAACATCCCCCTTCTTAAAGTTCCCAGATTATATACCAATATGGATGGGAGAGCCTTGTCGGCTGTGGCCCACTCACTGTGGAATAGGCTACCTGCTGAGCTCCGCTTCTTGGACACTCACCGCCTGTTCAAATCCCACCTCAAGGACTGGCTCCTGGCTGAATCTCATTGCCATTGCTTTGCTGGGTAGTCCCCTTCCCTTCCTCTCTAACTTTCTGGAGTTTATCCTAGTTCCATCTGTGCCTTTGTGTTTACTCTCCAATCCCTCCTGCACCCCCGTCTTCCACAAATTTATGGTCACCTTTCCCCAGTCCTGGGGTTTCTCTGCCTGCACATATCTTGTCAGTCTAATTTACTGTTTATTGTATTTTGCTTATTTGACTGCTCTTGGACACTTACACCTAGTCTTGCTGTATGGATTTACCACCTGTATTTGTATGCACTGTGTATTTTTACTACCTGTATTTGTATGCAGTACGTATTTTTACTGCCAGTATTTTGAATTTTATGTTCTATTTTTCTCTTGTGTTCATTGTTAAATTGCTAAACTATTTCAATATACTTGGTTTAAGTTTACTCCTGTGCCATTTTCAAGATGGCCACCACGCTGGGTCAGCCTCTGTTCTAGCTCTACTTCAGCCTCTACATCGTCGCTTTTAGTTGTTTTTAAATAGTTCATTTGATTTTGTTTTATTTGATTTTTGTTGTTTTCTTCCAGTCTACAACAGTTTTTCGGTAAATATTACCAGTTCTACATTTGCTGGTAGCATTGGGCCCGAATCATTGTGGCGCTGTGGTAGTGCTGGAGTGCATTCTCAAACTGTACGATTCTGGCTGCCCCCAAATTTTACTCTTCGTCAGTGCTGAGAGTTATGCTTGCAGCCGTATTTGTGGCATTCACTCGGGGGATTACTCGAAGTTTTGTTACCAGGAACATTGGACTCAGCCTCTCTGACTTTGGCATTTACTGGGGGATTTATTTTGGAATTCCTCTTTTGTGAGTGTTTGATCCAGCCTCGTTTAAGCTGGCCACTGGAACATGCTGCCTGGATTTGTTTTGTTGCGGTTCAGCAGATCTCTAAATGGCTCCCCTATTACTTTCTGGATCCCCGTGGTAACGTACTCTTTTCGGGGTATTGCCTTACTCGATATGTACTGATCACAAGCAGTTTGAGCTTTTAAAGAAGCTGGTGTGGAAAGTGTTTAAATTATTGTTTTGATTATTTGTTTTTTGGCGTTCTGGGGATTTGCTTTATTCGTTATGTACTGACCACAATCAGCCTGAGCCACTGCTGTTTTCTGACTATCTGCTGCAGTCTGAGATTGGAAGATTTTCTGCCCTGTTTGACAGTTTGTGTTGGTGGGGACATAAGGTTAAACTGGCTCCCTCTGAATGCCTCATTGAAGTATTGGGGCAATTTAATTATAACAGTTATATTAGGGTTAGCTAATCTAACTAACCCTGAGGTGGTCACTGGGGGCGGTCTGTCTCTCTGGGGGGCCAGGGGTAACAGCCATAGGGTGAGTACTTCCTGAGTTCCTGGAGAGGTGGTGGGCTAGCTGACGGGGGTTGGATTGTCTCCACTTTGTAAGTGGAGTGACTTGGTGGTGCTCCTGTGCCCTCCTTGGGGTGGTTTATTGGTTGTGCAATTTAACCCTACTGGAGGACTTTAATAAGATTTTAACAAGAACATTGCTCTGCTGTTGGTGCTTATCTGGAAAGTTTTGGACTAGTTCTGCTGTGGACTGTCTTCTTATCAAGGAGTTTTATTTTAGTTTATTTTTGGGACTAGCTGCGAGAGAGCCTCTTTCTTTTTTTCAAACAATTTGTACATCATATGATTCTGTATAAATGTGGCTGGGAGAGAGCTATATTTTTATTTATTTTTTGTCTGCCTAAGTCATTGTAGGGGGTGGTTAGAGCCCCCCATCAAGATTCATTTTACTAACATACTAAAATGCCAGCAGAATAGGCCTAACAGTCTTTCGTGTCTGCTCATTTGGTCAGTCCCCACCCTGGGAGCTGACCTTGCTGCCCCCTCTCCCTCTCTGGCTTCTCCCTTCCCAGTCCCGGATATTCTCATACTAACATACAGTACATATTTAGTTTATATTAATTTAAAACTCATTGATTGGAGAAGGTATATAGCTTATATAATTTATACAAATTATTTTGTTTTTGTTGTTTTAAGTTTTAAAAATGTAGGGTTTTCGGGGGTTATTTATGTAGTTTTATTTTATTGGGTGTATTGCAACTGTTTTAGGGTAGCTATTCATTATGTAAGAAAGTTAGAATTTTTGTTGTGAAGCTTTTGTTTTAGTTGGTGGTTATTAACCTGTGGAATGTGTCTGTCTACCCCCGGTCTTGCTATTAGTCCTCTTCTCCATGCCCTCCATATACCTCCCCCCTTTGTCTTTTTCTATTTACCAGCGCTGTTGTGCACTGGGTATTGTACGTAGGAGGGGTGGTGGGGGGGCTCGGACATTGGAGGATGAATGAGTGGATCTCCCACATAGGGCTGGTTAGGGCGAGGAGGCGCCCTGGAGTGAAATGGAGCCTGGAACGTGGTGCTCCATGTCTAATCCCCATACCCAAGGGCACCATCTTTATTGCTGGGTAAGTAGCTGGGATGGTGTGTGAGCCCCGTCCAACTCAAGCGGTGTTATGTAATGCCAGATCTATTAAGAACAAAACTGCAATTATTGGGAATTTTATTGGAACAGCTGATCTGGCTTGCATCACTGAGACCTGGCTGGATGAAAATGCTGGTCCCACTTTGGAAGTGGCAATTCCAGTCGGGTACTCGGTGATACATCGCCTGAGATTGGACCACGGGGGGGGGGAGGGGTTAGCGGTCTGTTTCAAGACTGAGTTGGGCCTCACTAGTGTACCAGTAGAGGAAACCGAATCCTTTGAATGTACTGTGGTAGCTGGTGTGGGCTGCAGGATAGCTCTCGTCTACCGTCCACCCGGGGACAAAAAGCGATTCCTGCAGGAAGTGGGGGACTTCACCATCGACATGGCATTGGAGTCGCCCAGACTGATGGTTCTGGGTGACTTCAATGCTTGGATCAACGACAAACTCTTGTCTTTTGGACAGCACTTCCTCCAGCTGATGACATCACTGTGCTTCACACGGATTGTTTCCTCAGCTACCCATAATCATGGTCATTCTTTGGATCTGGTTTTCCTCCTGGGGATTGAGGCCTCCGATTTGGGAGTGGAACATGCCAGTTGGTCTGATCATTACACCATGAGGTTCAATTTTTGCGCCCACCCTTTGTAGATCTGGCCCTGTGGAGATGGTCAGTTACCACCCTTTATGGGATGTGAGCCCTGAAGACCTGGCGGCGGTGATTGATCTCTCGGAGTTTTCTGATGCCAGCTCAGGTCCAGGGCCATTGCTCCTGGCCTATAATAAGGCCATCTCATCAGCCCTCGACCTGATTGTTCCTGTCCAGGTTCATCCTTTCCCATTTTGCCCTCAGGCCCCTTGGTTTGATGGGTCCTTGAGGGAGTTGTGGTGTTTAGGATGAAGTTTAGAACATCATTAGCAGAAATCCTTCCTGGAAGTTGACCATCTTAGTTTGGTGAAGCATTATGAGACCTACCAATCAGTAATCTCCCATAAAAAGGCAGAGTTCCTGTCCAGGGAGATTGCTGTCATTCAGAATCAACCAGCTCAACCCTTCCAAACTGTGGACAGGTTGTGCAACCCAGCCTGTCTGCAGCTCTGTCGAGCTTTTTCACAAATGGAGTGCGACAAGCTTGCTCAATTCCTTGTGAATAAGGTGGCTGACATCAGGTCAGAGATCCTCTTGACTCTTTCTTTGGGGGACGCTGTTGATCAGTGCTCGGTCACTACACCTCATACTTCCTGGAGTTCCTTTGACCTCCCAGAGTTCGGGGATATTATGCAGATTGTACAAAGAATGCACCCTACATGCTGTAGTTTAGATTCTGGCCCAACCTCCCTGATTTTGGGTTGTTGCAATATCATTGGCCCGGTTCTGGCTCAGATTATCCAGTGCTCCTTGGAATCGGGCGACTTTCCAAGCTCCCTGAAGGAGGTGGTGGTGACACCCCTTCTGAAGAAAGCTTCATTGGACCCAGAAGCTCTAGCTAACTACAGACCTATCTCAAATCTTCCCTTTATAGGAAAGGTTATTGAGAAAGTAGTGGCAGCACAACTTGAGAACCACCTGACTATCCATAATGTCTACGAACCTCTCCAGCCTGGTTCCCGAAAGAGGCATAGCACTGAGACTGCTCTGGTTCAGGTGTTCAATGATCTCCTGATGGTGAAGAGATTGGAGAAACCATTCCATTCTGGTACTCCTTGATCTCTCTTCAGCTTGTGACACTGTAGACCATGGGATGCTACTTGAGCACTTGAGGTCCATCTGTGGCCTTACAAGTACGGTCCTCAGGTGGTTTACATCTTTCCTAATGGGCAGAACACAGAAAGTTGTGTCAGGGATTTTTTCTTCTGACTCACTCCTTCTGTCCTGTGGGGTCCCTCAGGACTTGGTGTTGTCCCCCATGTTGTTTGCAGTGTATATGCTACCCCTCGGAGACATTGTAAGACGGTATGGGCTGAGGTTTCACTGCTACAGGTTAGTGCTCTCTCAGTATTTAATAGCTGCCTCACTGAAATCCAGGGCTGGATCATTTGAGCTGGCTAAAGTTGAACATGGGAAAGACCAAGGTTATGGTTGTGGACCCAGGTCACAGGATAGAGGGGTTGAGGAATGATCAGCCATCTGGATTATTTCTGGGGGGCTCTCAGATCCTTACCTCAGAATGGGTGCGTGACCTGGGAGTGGTACTTGATGACGGGCTGACCTTTCATTATCAGATGACAGCAGTCATCAAGTCTGCCTTTTACCATCTTAGGAACATTACCGGGGTCAAACACCTTGTTCCGTCCAACGATCTGCCTGTGTTGCTCCACACCTTTGTGACCTCGCGCCTTGACTATTACAACTCCCTTACTTAGGACTTCCTGGGGTTGATATCCGCCACTTGCAGCTAGTGCAGAACGCTGCTGCTCGACTGTTGACCGGGGTGTGTTGGAAGTCACATATTACTCCTGGGCTGTGCAATCTGCACTGGCTGCCGATTCAAGGGTGGATCCCTTTAAGGTAGGTTTATTTGACCTACAAAGCCCTACACGGACTTGGTCCAGATTACTTGAAAGAGCTTCTGATTCCCTACACCCCTGTGCGACAGCTCCACTCAGCTGATGAGGGCTTGCTGGAGATTCCGAGGGCAATTTTGAAATCTTCTGGGGCGTGTGCATTTATGTTCATGGCCCCAACCCTCTGGAATTCTTTGCCCCGTCAGCTTCGGGAATGCACAACTGTGAGGGGTTTTAAACAGGTACTTCAAACTTTTTTGTGGAGTCAGGCCTACCAGTGAATTGTTACCATTTGTAATTGTTATTTTATATATTAAAGTAATAGTTTTTATGGAATTATGTTTTATTACTGTAACGCACCTTGGTACTTGAAAGGCGCTTAAAAATAACGCTTATTATTATTAATTTTATATGTGGCTCAGATCATGCCTGAAAACAGTCCCTGGGATCAGAGCAGCTACCTGGTTATTAAAGTCATAAATAAATTACCAGTGGTGGTTGAGCTTTTGGGGGTGGCACTGGCAACACTGGGGCTCAGAACTGGGCAGAACCATGGGCTCCTGCTGGGGGGGGCCTGTGCATCTTGCTATTCCTGCTCCTGCTGCTGCTACTGCTGCTGTTGCAATGGAGCAGTAGAACTCCCATCCTGATCTTGGGGGGGGGGAGGCTCATCAGCGTCTCTCTCAAATGCTCTCCTACTGATCCTAATCCCAGCCACCCCACCCTTCCTGATCTCCTTCCCACTTCTCTCCATTTAAAACAAGAAAAATTAAGAAAGTGAAAAAAAAGAGTCAACACACACACACGCGAGCGCACGTGCACACACACACACACACACACACACACACACTACACTTCCTAAACTAACCAAAACAAATATACACTGACAAAATGCTTCAGTGCAAAATAAAGATAAAGATATCAATGACAGACGCAGGAAAGTGAAAATAAAAACAGAAAATGTACAAAATGAAATATTTCAAATAGGGTTGGTTTGCTAGGTAGCTCTGAGATCTGCCGTCTGCTGCTTCACTCAGCTCTGAATAGTGAAATTACACTGATTCCTGCCTGACTGAGACCTCCCATGTGAAATGCAGTATCTGAGTCACATGACAAACCTTTTTTTTCCAAGAACTTCGAAGTTTGGATCAAAAGTCGAAGTTAACAGTTGAAGTTAACTTCGAAATTACATGCAAAGTTTTGTCGTTAAAAGACAATTTCGTGAAATTTTTTACAGGGTGAATTTGACAACTGCAAACGAACTGCGCAGGTAGAATAAAACTTCACAACATCTCTAACTAAATATTTACCCAGGATAGACCAGATGACATACAATGTCTCATTTTAGTGGTATCCTGCTTTTACACATTTTTAGATTGTGTTTACCTGGGATTGGTCTGCTGAAAGGCAACATTTAATTTTCAGTGGGCTCCTACATTTTGACACCAAATTTCCAGCAGTCTTTTTATGACCCGACATTATGATCAAGATGGGTGGAATTTTTAAAATCCCTTCTGAAAAATGATAGAAACATATAAACATAGACTTTGACGGCAGATAAGGACCGCTTGGCCCACCTAGTCTGCCCATTTCCCTACCTACAGGATAAGCTGCTGATCCTAGTTAGCCAACAGCCTATTTTTTCCTACCCCTCACAAAAATTGCCTTATGTCTGTCCCATGCATTCTTGAATTCTCCCACAGTTTTAGGCCCCACAGACTCCTCAGGAAGGCTGTTCCATGCATCCACCACCCTCTCTGTGAAAAAATACTTCCTCACATTGCCCCTGAACTGCCCCCCCATCTTCAAATTGTGTCCCCTTGTTCTTGCACTCTCTTTTCTGAAAGATGCTTCCCTTTTGGACTTTGTTGATTCCACTGAGGTACTTAAAAGTTTGTATCATGTCCCCCCTCTACCTCCTTTTCTCAAGGGTATACATATTAAGCTCCTTTAGTCTCTCCTCGTATGGCTTCTCTTGCAGACCCTGCACCATTTTAGTTGCCCTCCTCTGGACTGCCTCTATCCCATCTATGTCCTTGTGGAGATAGGGTCACCAGAACTGGATGCAGTACTCCAGATGGGGTCTCACCAACTGTCTGTACAGAGGTATAACAACTTCCTGTTTTCTGATGGTGATGCCTCTCCCTATACATCCCAGTATCCCCCCAGCCCTCTCTACTGCCTTCTCACATTGCTTGCTAACCTTAAGGTCATCTGATATGATTACCCCCAGGTCCCTTTCCATTTCTGTTGTTGTTACTACCCCACCCCATTGTGTAATCTTCCCCAGGATTTTTGTTTACCAGGTGCATTATTTTGCACTTCTTTGCATTGAACCCACACTGCCATACTTCTGACCATTTTTCCAACCTTGCCAAGTCCCTTCTCATCCTTTCCACACCTCTTTGTGTATCAACCCTGTTGCAAATCTTTGTGTCATCTGCAAAGAGACATACCTTTCCTTCCAGTCCCTCTGCAATGTCACTTATAAAAACATTAAAAAGGAGTGGACTCAGTCACGAGGGAAGAAAGAGACTTGGGCATCATCATCACCGATGACCTGAAATCATCCAAGCAGACCACTAAAGCAGTAGGTAAGGCTAGAGGGATGTTGGGGTGTATTAGTAGGGGTATCACAAGTTGAAAGAGGGAGGTAATAATCCCTCTTTACAAGACACTGGTTAGGCCCCATCTGGAGTACTGCGTGCAGTACTGGAGGCAACACCTTCACAAGGACATTAACTAGATTGAGGCAGTCCAGAGAAGGGCAACCAAAATGGTTCAGGGACTGCATCAGAAAATGTATGAGGACAGATTAACGGAGCTCAATATGTATACCCTAGAGCAAAGGCAGGAGATAGGTGATGTGATCGAAACATTCAAACACCTTGAGGGCATTAACAAGGTGAAAGTGTCTAACATGTTTCAATATAAGAAAAATAGCAGGACAAGAGGACACAGCATGAGGTTAGAGGGAGACCAATTAAGGGGTAATGTGAGGAAGTCCTTTTTCACAGAAAGAGTGGTGGATGCATGGAACGGCCTACCTCAGAAAGTGGTGGATATGAATACAGTGCAAGGCTTCAAACAGGCATGGGATAGGCATAAGGGGGCAATACAGATGAGTATGAATAGATAGGCCATTGACAGAGTAAAGGCCAATGGTACATTCATAAGGCAGAAAAATAAATGGGCAGACTGGATGGGCCTCATGGTCCTTATCTGCTGTCAGCTTCTATGTTTCAACTTTAAGTTTGCTGTAATCATTACTGTCCTCATTGTCCATTTGACCCAATGCATCCCGAGCTTTCCAGGTAAGTAGCTGGAAGCTCCAGGACACTCTAGGAATTTTAGCCTGAATACAAACTTTTTCAAAGGAATTTAAAAAGGCATGCATATCCTCCTCCTCTTTAAATTCAGCTATCAATGTGGAATTAAATTTGTAACCCAGTCCTGTAGTTCCAGTTAAACCCAAGCCACTTACCAGCTCTGGTGCTGGTGGTTGGAGTCGTAGCTTCTCCAGTTCATGTCGCCTCTGGCGCTCATGCTCCTCATGGTCCGCCTCTCACTGTTGATACTCCCTCTTCTCCTCTGCAGCTTGCTGTTCTCGCTTCTCTTCTCTCTGGAACTCCAGCTCCATTCTGCGTAACTCAATCTGCAGCCTGATTGCTTCTGTCTCCAGAATGCTGATGACCTTCCTCTGCTGCTGTGGCCCTTCGCTGGCACTGGCCCTGCTGTCACCCTCACCGGATCTGGACACTGCACTGGCTGCTGGCCCCTCCATGCTCAAGGTTTGGTCTTTTACAGTCACAGTCTGTGACTCAGTGCTCTGGGCATCTGCTGCTATCAGGGCATCCAGGAGGTTCTGCTTGGGGGCTATCACCTTGTACAGGACTCCTCTATCCTGGCACAACTGTCTCAAGTAGTCTGCAGTGTACCCACTGTAGTTGGAAGCCATCTTCTTCCCTAACTATGGCTACTCTAACTTGCTCTTTAGAAAAAAAATAAATAAAACAGGTAGGATCTCGACTGTAAGCAAAATGAAATAGTTCTGTTTCCTTCTTAAAAATAAATCACTGCCTTATTTATCAAGTGAGCTGTAAAGTATCAAGCTGACACACTGAACAATTAAAACTTGTGTTACCAAATGTAACTGCACCACTGCCAATCTGTCACAAACACACTCAGCAGGTCAGGCCCTCTGCTCCCACAGTGCTAACCTCCGAGTACATTATTGTGAACCGGTAACAGAATAGGGTAACCCTCCTGTCTGCTTGTGGGTCCGAACCACCTCTGGTCTCAAGTTCTGGGGGGATTCAAACTGTGAACCTTATGATAGCATACCCAAATATACAGGCTCAGATAATCTGCTCTTTGGGAGGATGCCAGATATCTTTCACCTAAGGGCACCTAACCAGGTATCCAAAATGAACCCTTAAAACTCTATAAAAGATCTTAGGTATATTCTTACCTTTTTCCAGTTTGGTAACATCATTAAGCTTATGAACAGCTGTCAATCCTATGCAAAAAGGAACTTCGAAGACACACCCAGGCAGTCTTTTTAAATGAAAAGTTTACTTAAAAATAGATAAAAATATGTAAAATGTAATCACAGAACACTATATCACAAAGCACACAATCACTTAAAAAAAACAAGGAAAAATACAAACATAAACTCCTACCACAATACAATTAGACTTGTTCTATCTAATGTATTACATTCTTACAGTGCTTAAGTTAGTTCTTGTTTCTGAAGAGCCCACAAAGAAATGTACCTAACATCAGACACAGATCCTAGGTTAAACTGTGTCTGTCTCACACACCCCTTCCATGATGTCATCTAGCTCCTCCTTGTTAAATATAAAAAAATATGCAAACAATGATCTTCCTGTCAGGAGACATTTCAAACAAGGTGGCATCAGCAAAAACTCATTTCCCAATATGACTCCTTAATTAACATCCCCTCTTTGATCTCAAACAGTTCCTATTCCCAGGCATTTCAAAGTATTTTATGACTTTTAGCACCATAGTGATATAACAATGTTTTTTCCTCTAAACCATCATAAAAGTTTACTATCCCTATATCCTGTTAGCTGGGTCAGTTCTAATTAAGTCAGATAAACAGGAGACCCTTAATTAAGGCTCTCTAGTATTTTAATTACCTCCTGTTTTCAGGTTAATATATCCTGTTATTTCCACTAAAACCTGACACATGGCACAGCTGCCTCATGGTGACAAGTCACATACCACATTTTTATATTACAAATATCAAAGAACAATCATAACCAGCTGGCCAAGCATCACACACACTTGTTGCCTAATCTCAGCAATGCAGCACACATTTTATTGTATTGCAGAACTAGAATTTTAGCAAGGAATACAAATATAAACAGAACTGACGGAAGCCCCTGGCAGAAGCCTGAGATGTGATTTTTTTGAAAGTTACTTCTAGTTACTAATTTAACTGGGCAGCAAGTGTGAGCCAGATGACTGCAGGACAATGCCTGGCCACTGGTAGTTGGCCCCACGGTTGCATCCCATAAAAAATGTAAATACTTCATCATTCACCTTTATGTTTGTGTTTGTGGCACAACTCTTTACATTTGCCCAAGCTGTAGGCTTGCTTGCAGCACTTACGTCTTCCTCCTCCTCCTGGGTCCTGAAGTGGCCTTTTGCAGTGTGTTCTGGGCAGTAAGCAGCACATGCATGCCCTGTTCCTGGTAGCTGGCACCTTGGTGGCATCCAATAAAAAAATCATTTTTAGGGCTGTATAGCGAGAACTGTGCTTACCTATAGTGAAAGAGGAGGAGGTAGGCAAGGGGATCTGGGGGCATGGCCAGATACTGAAAGCATTGCATTTTGTTTGCTCTGTGCTCCACCCACCAGTGACGTTGAAGCACATCAATATGAATCACTGGGCAGTGGGTACATATTAGTAGGAATCAATGGGCTTCCTCTCCACCCCCACACTTTTTTATGTCAAGTGCCATCTGCTATGGGGTGTTTTTCTTGCCAGCTGTGCACACCATGTTGCCTTGTTTTCTTTCTGATTTCCCTGGCAGCTTTCCCTCACCAGACTGATTTCCACTATGCTGCTTTCCTGAGGTCACCCCCCGAAGTACAGTCAGTAAGCTCTTGTTTTCTTTCACCACTTCTTGTTCCCAAATCTTCTTCTTATTCTCAAGTCCAACACAGTTTTAAGGATGGTACAACCTGAATAAATTTCCTCTGTGGGATCTAACAGTCAGCATCTCACCAGCGATTTCACTACACGCCCATTTCTACCTGAAGCAACTGCTGCTAAACACAGTATATCTGTCTCTTTTACTCACCCCCACCCTCACACACCAGTTCTCTACCCCAGACCAACTAGCTCCACATAAAATTAATAGAAAAACTTGCCTGCTGCCAAACAACCTGCCCCCTCCTGTTCCTGCCCTTGCTTTTGTTCCTACACTGCCAGCCCGCGCAGGACAGCAAGCTGAGCTCACTGCCAGTTGCAGTAGTTTGTATGCATAAAAGCTAGCATTTAGCATAAGCATGTCAGTATTTGTGCTACAAATAACATTATTCAATCAGTTAAATTGCTAGCAAAATGTTTATATGAGCAGTAAGACCATCAGTGCATTTAATGATCTCAGATCTGCCTCTAGAACATTAAATAAATAAATGAATTATAGTACTGTCCTGTCAGTCTAAATTGGACATTTAAAACCATATCCATTTTGGCTAATGGCCATCAGAACAATTTGCCAAATCTTGAATTTTGATCTGCAGCCTGTGAAACTGTAATAGTGATTTGGCTTGTTACCTGAACAATGATATTTGCAGCTAAATACAGAACTGTTTAGCAATGCGCTATTTAGTTAGTGACAACTAAATTATTGTGTTGACCAAATGGGATGTTTCTGCGATAAAACTGGAGATCTTATCTTAAACAGAACCAAACAAACTTTGTGTAGTAAGACTATAAAAGTGACAGTTCCCTGCTCCTTCCACTGTAAATAACAATGCAGCTGCCCCTCCTGTTTTATTAAACAAAAGCATCTCTATCAGTTGACAGAGGATAGCCCATCTGAGATGCAGCATCTCCTTTCCAGTGGGATGGGGTCCCACTTCTACTTATTTCCACAGATGGTGAACAGGAGCAGTTAAGTGTTTAAGTGTCTTACCCAAGGTCACATAGTGAGTGGCTCTGATGGGATTTGAACATGTGATGTCCCAGTTCCTAAGTTGAGCTCTAACCAGTAGATCACACTGTTCCTTTTTTGAACCTATCTTCATGGTAAAAAATAAAGGAGTATGCACTAAGATTAGAACCTTTACATCCTCAGAATAATGTATTTCACATAATACTCCTTTAATGATATTTTTGTTTGTTTGTTTAAAATGAGCTTGCCACATATTTCAGCAACAGAATCTGTCAAAAATGTTTCATCATCTGGTAACATGTCAGCAATGGCATATGGTTGGCAAGTTGCAGCCGAATGTGTATGTGCAAAGAGAACTACTTGATGAAGTACCCTGGGTCACAATGATTTTTTTTTTTTGTGTATTTTGTAAACTTGCCTTTATTCTCTTCATTCATTTTTTACCATTTCTCTTTACACTGAAAAAAATTGTGTACCATTGTGAACAAAGCAACAGGATGAGTGTGTGTGTGTGTGGGGGGGGGGATCCACTGGTTAATGGAGCAATGAGAATGGCTGACTGCCAATCAGAGGTTTATAAAACTTTATCATTATGCTCAATTAGTTCCAGCTATCCAATGAGTAGTCATTTTCTTTTTTAGTGATAATTTCTACAGAGGCAAAATGGCTAATAAAAATTCCCTATTCTTCAAAGAGAAATGTGTGGGAAGATTCTAGAAGTTAGTTTTAATACATACTGCTCCCATAGGAAGATGCCTAAATGTCTGACATAGCTGTGAGGTCATGACAAGCTCCACTGCCACACCTTAGTCTGTGGGATTACAACATAAAGTGAGAATACTCTATTATACATCCATATGTGCAATGCAGCATGGAACAATAAGCTAAGCCATACAGTCATTTGTATCTGATACCTCAAGCACAAAGTACTATTTACGTCACATTGGTATATAGTTTATATAATGTTCACCTGTTTGGGGGCAGGGTTTACAATAGTTTATTATTTTCTCTGTTTCCCTTTTGTGGCTTTGTATACTTTATTGCCCCCACCCCATAATCTGAATACAGTTTAACTTTTTTGTCTGCAGTTATTCAGTTAGTATATGCCATACATAATGTTAGTTTAATTCTGCCTCAGAATTTGCCTCTAAGTGCCGTAGAATTTGAGGAGCCTTGCTACTGTAGGTATCAAGAGGGGAAGGAGGGAAGGAGAAAGAGAATTTTGCACATCAAAGCAGGAAAATCTGTTATAACTTGAGTATGAAAGAAAAAATTACTCACCTTAGTAATGTTGTTTCTTCTAATGGAGTCTTGCTGTATTCTGACTATTGCAGTTAGGTCCTGCCTTTCAACTGCCCCGGAGAACAAAGAGTTAACTTTCCATGGCCAGCATGGAACATTCAGTGCATGCTCGGTTGAAGCCTCTGTCTGCTGTTGCTTAAACTCCAACCATCAGATCTTTACGAGCAATACTCGCTACAAGTTCTGTGTGGAAACTGTAAGACTTGCACTAGCCAACTGGCAACTAAATTTATTAAAAAAGGGTTTTTTGATTTCAAAGCAAAGACTCAAGCCAGGAAACCCAAAAAACAAAACACAACACACTCCCAAAATAAAGGAGGGTGAAAAAAGGGGCACCTCTAGGGTGCCAACACTGCTCCTGCCCACCCATATCCCAAAAACCAGGTTCTCAGAGGGGAGACGGGGGTGGTCAGAATACAGCAAGACTCCATTAGAAGAAGCAATATTATTAAGGTGAGTAATTTTTTCTTCAAACAACATGAAGTCTTGCTGTATTCTGACTATTGCAGACTATCAAGCAGTACCTCCATGGAGGAGGGACAAAACCTACTTTGGGAATAGGCTCTGAAGTACTGCTGTGCCAAACCGAGCATCACTCCTAGACTGGATATCCAGAGAGTAATGCTTGGTGAATGTATGGACTGTTTTCCAGGTGGCTGCTTGACAAATTTCTAAGATAGGAATATCCCTGGCAGCAGCCAGGGAAGCAGCTGTACCTCTAGTAGAGTGAGTCCTCAGGCCTGAGGGTGGTGTTCTACCCAGTTTTTCATAGCAGAATTGTATACAAGAGACAATCCACCTGGCAATAGATCTTTTAGTGGCAGGTTTGCCCTTACTGACCTCTCCATATGTGAGGAACAACTGGAGGAACTCAAACCTGTGACCCTTGGTGCGCTCTATGTAGTAGCTGAGGGCCCTTTTAACATCCAAGCTGTGCAACCTCCTCTCTCCAGAGGAGGAATGGTCAGTGAAGAAAACAGGGAGAGACATAGACTGATTAAGGTGGAAATCTGAAACCACCTTAGGCAAAAACTTCCTGTTAGTTCTTAGGACCACTTTATCTCTATGGAAAGAGATGAAATCAGGCTCCACTGACAGGGCTTGCAATTCACTGATATGCCTGGCAGAGACAATGGCTACCAAAAACACAGTTTTCCAAGTCAAGTACTTAAGCTCTGCAGAGGACAAAGGCTCAAAGGGTGGTTGCATAAACTGAGCAAAGCAAACATTAAGGTCCCAAGCAGGAGCAGGGTCCTTAAAGGGGAGGATTGGTGTGCAGCAATCCCTTGAAGAACTTACAAAACACAGGATGGGCTGACAGAGGAGAGGACTTGCCTACTGACAAGAAGGCAGAAACAGCTGCCAGATGCACTTTTAGTGTAGCTGGCCTGAGTCCCAAGCCATTAAGATGAACCATATAGTCCAGGACTGTAGGCAACCCAGCAGATTCTGGAGAAATATGCTTATTAGAGCACCAGATGGTGAACCTTTTCCATTTGGAGTTGTAAGTCTTTCTGGTGGAAGGCTTTCAAGAAGCCTTAAGGATATCCAGAACCCCTTGAGAAAGATGTAGATCAGCAAACTCTAACTCTTCAAGAGCCATGCCTTGAGATTGACAGATTTGAGGTTCAGATACCAAATCCTCCCCTGAGAGGATGTCAACAGGTTGTAATTCCTGGGAAGAGACAGGGGAAGGTGGACTGTTAAGGAAAGCAACAGTGGGTACCAGGGCTGTCTGGCCCAGTCTGGAGCAATCAGAATCACTTTGCATGTTTGAGACCTGATCTTGACTAGCACTTTGAACAGGAGAGGGAAGGGGGGGGAAGCATACGGGAACTTCCCTTCCCAATTCAGAATCAGAGCATCCAGGGGGACCTAGCCCAAGACTGGGGGTCTGCAACAAAAGAGAGGAAGTTGGTGATTGTCTGGGGCTGCAAAAAGATCTATCTGTGGAGTGCCTCATCTTGAGAAAATCACTTCCAAAACTAGGGGATCTAGGGTCCATTCATGATGGCCCTGGGATATCCTGCTGAGAGCATCTGCTAGGACATTGCCCTTCCCTGGGAGGTGAACTGCTATCAGAGAGGTTTGCAGGGAATAGGCCAGAGACCACAACTTCATTGCTTCTGTGCACAAGGCCATAGACTGAGTGCCTCATTGCTTGTTGATGTATCACATTGTGGTGGTATTGTCTGTTCTGATCTGGACCACCTTGTTCTGTACAGATTTGGAAAAGGCTTGCAGTGCCAGGAACGCTGCTCTGAGTTCCAAGAGATTGATGTGAAGCAGAGAATCTTGAGGTGACCACAGTCCTTGGGTGGTAAGATCCCCCAAGTGGGCTCCCCAGCCCAGAAGGGAGGCATCTGTGGTGAGTATCACTGAATGAGACTAAGTGACAAAAAGAACTCCCTGTCTCAAATTGTCCTGATCCTGCCACCATTGCAAAGCCTGGATCAGGGTCGAGTCACTGGGACTAGTTTGGTAAGGGAATCCTTTCTTTGGGACTAGAAGGTTCTTAAGTGGAACTGAATGTCCCTCATCTGGAATCTTGCCCCCTGGACCACTGCTGTAGAGGCTGCCATGTCGCCCAGGAGCTGCAAGAAATGTCTTGCTGGTCGAGATACCTGAAGGGTGAATGAAGAGGCCAGTTCTATAAGGGTCCTTGCTCTGTCCAGGGGAAGGAAGGCTTTTGCTCTTATTGTATCCAGCTCTGCCCCTATAAAGGTGAGGAGCTGTACTGGCTCAAGAACTGACTTTGGAAGGTTGAGGAGGAATCCTAAGGAAGTGAGCACTTGCTTGAGTTATTTGCAGATGTGACTTGACTTGGTCTGGAGACTGACCCACTATGAGCCAGTCATCCAAGTATGGAAAGATGGAGATATTTTTTCTCCTTAGGAAAGCAACCACTACTGCCAGGCACTTTGTGAACACCCTTGGGGCTGATGTTAGGCCAAAGGGCATTGCTCTGAATTGATAG
Source organism: Neoceratodus forsteri (assembly GCA_016271365.2). NCBI lineage: Eukaryota > Metazoa > Chordata > Ceratodontiformes > Ceratodontidae > Neoceratodus > Neoceratodus forsteri. The sequence goes on from CM057455.1 coordinate 990,915,551, forward strand.
TGGCCTGAGGGCAACTCAAACCTGAGGTACTTTCTGTGGGAGCACCTGATGGGAATGTGAAAATAGGCATCTTTGAGGTCCAGGAGACTAGCCAGTCCCTGGCCTTAGAAGGCAGAATTATTCCCAGAGTCACCATTTTGAATTTTGGTTTTAAAAGGTGCTTGTTCAGATATCTTAGATCCAGGATGGGCCGCCATTCTCCTGTCTTTTTGGGGGTTAGGAAGTACCTGGAGTAGAATCCTTTGCCCCTGTGTAGGGTAGGAACCCTTTCTATGGCTCTGAGAGCCAGGAGGGAAGAAACCTCTGCCTCTAGGGCAAGGGTCTCTGATGGATTTGCAGGTGGAAAGGATCTGGTTCTCATCTTGGGAAGTGTTTTGAAGCTGAGAACCAGTCCCTGGCTTACTACTTCCAGGACCCACTTGTCTGATGTCAAAGACTTCCAGGCCTGGACAAAGTAAGCCAGCCTGCCCCCTACAGGTATTGGAGAATTGGCCCAGGCAGACCCATCAGGGTGTCTGCTTGGCAGGGGCTTTAGGCTGAGGGGCGGAAGCAGGCCTGCTCATTCCCCATCTGCCTCTCCCTCTGAAGAACCCCCTCTGAGCATAAGCAGATGAGGAGGCCTGGGCTTGGTAAAAAGGCCTTTGAGAGGGCCTGCTCCTGCCCCTGGAATGCTGTCTCTGAGGAGTGGCTTTCCTTTCTTTGGCCTGAGCACTCCTGTAGGTGGTTCTGTATTCGTCCATCTTCTTCATGTAGTTCTCTGTCTGCTCCCCAAACAGAGAATTACCAATGACAAGGAAATCCATGGCCTTAGTCTGAGTATCCTGTGATAGGCTAGTACATCTGAGCCAAGCCATCCTCCGAAGGGCCACAGATGTAACCATGACTCTAGATGAAACATCACTGGAGTCCACAGCAGCATGAAATTGCACCTTGGATGCCTCAATCCCATCTGCAGCCACCTGCTCCAGCTCCTTGGCAAGCTGGTCAGGGGCCTGTTTAGCCAGAGCCAGCACAGTGTCCACCTGGACTTCTGGTATCTAGCTGTGAGCCATATAGTTGTATCCTGAGACCCAAAAGATGCTGCCATGTGCTGCTTCTTTACCATGGCATCAATCCTCCTGGAGTCCTTATCTGGGGGGTGTGAAGCCAAGGGAATATTTGCCTTATCACAGGCAGCAGCCTGCACTACTCCAACATGGCTGCATTGCTGGGAAAGGAACTCCGTGTCTGAGCCTGAAAGGGTATACCTCTTGTCCATTCTTCTGTCCACAGGAGGTATGGAATTAGGAGTCTTTAGAATTTTAAATGTCTGTTTCCCAAAAGATTTATGGAGGAGAATAGACAATCTCCTGGACTCTGGGATGTTCATCGTCTCAACAAAATCAGGCTCCTCCTGATCCTCTACTGCTTCTTCCATTGGAAGCTGGAGGATTTCAGCCACTTTCTTGTAAAACATAAAGTGGGAAGGTGACTCAGAAAGCCTAGGAGGGGAAACACCTGAAGGTCTGTCTGGGGAGATGTCCGGGTCAATAGGCACATCCAGACTTTCACAATCACCATCATCATCATTATCCTCATACTCTCCCTCCTCCGGTTCATAAAATTCTTCTAAAGTGTAATCCGGAACCGGGGGAACCGACCGAACCGAGCCCCTGACAGATGGTGCCAATTCTGCCGGAACCGAAGTTAGCGATTGAACTATCCTTATCGTTTTAGCTATTTCATCAGCAGTCGGAGAAAGAATTTGTGGATCTGAACCGGATGATTTTTCCCTTCTTTTTCTTTTAACTGGAGCCGACTCCTCAGAATCGGCTCTCCTTTTGCCCGAAGAAGTTTCGCACTGGTCAGAGGGCACTCCTGGTTCGGTCGGAACCGAACCGGGCTGGCCATCCGGGTCAGCGGACTTCTCGGCTTCCCTTTCCCTCAGTCTACCTACTGTCTTATCCAGGGTAGCTTTAGGAAAACTTTTACAAATTTGGCAGTCTGAATTGAGGTGGTCAAATCCCAGACAATAAACACAGGTGGTGTGGGGATCAGCCTTAGTGAAGGCTTCCCCACACACACTACAGTGTTGAAACCCAGTGGGACCATTTTTTTTGGGGGGGGGTTCTCAGACATGGCCAATCCTATCCAAAACGTACCCTTTTTTGGCAATCCACCAGGCAAGACACCCCTATCAGTTTCTGACCGTGTTACGGGTCTTGGAAAAAAACGTAATTAAATCCGTTTTTTTTTTTAACCGATACGGACCAGTTACCACACCCTAATAAATTCAAAAGTTTTTTAAAACCAATCCGATCGGTTCAAACCGAACCGATCCAATGTTTTCAAGTTCCACACAGAAACTAAATGCAAAACCTATCTAGTACTCACGGTACCACAGACAGAGACTTAAACCGACAGGTTCAGTAGCAGAAATTCGGTGAGAAACCGGCAAAAAGCGACACTTTAACCAACTTTTTGAACCGAGCAAAGGAGAAATCTCCAGGCGACTGTTCAGTGAGGCAGAGTAAAGAATCTGATGGTTGGAGTTTAAACAACAGCAGACAGAGGCTTCAACCGAGCTCACGCTGAACGTTCCATGCTGGCCATGGAAAGTTAACTCTTTGTTCTCCGGGGTAGTTAAAAGGCAGGATCTAACTGCAATAGTCAGAATACAGAAAGACTTCATGTTGTTTGAATGTGCATGACTTATAATGTAGAGTGTAAAGCTGATGCTTCAAGTGTTTTTTTGTTTTAAAAAAACAAATTAGCTGGCTCAGTGACGCAGAAGGTTGAGGTGCTGGCACCTTACCTCACACCACACTGGTGACCTGGGTTCAGGAATGGACTCTGGTTATCGGGGGTCGGAAGGGGAAGGAGAGGACTGAGCATCCACAGGACTGCTCGCTTCTCCTGGGGTGGGTTCCAGGGTCACTTCACTATGCAGCAGTCCCCGGTGGAGACCGGGTGCACTGCATAAAAGTGTTGCAATGTGGGAAGTACCAGAACATGGAAAAACTGCTCTGGATTGGCCGGATGACGGCATCCAGTCTACTAGCACACCCAGAAGACTTCCTGCAGGCCGGCCGTCTCAGCAGCACTCGAAGCTGAGGAAAAATACAGCATACTGGGCTGCCCCAACTGGTGCCTTCCCCCTCGGAGAAGAGGGACCCACTCGACGAAGGGTAATGCCGAGCTGCCTTGAGGTAGGCTGCAATGTGAGGCTAAGGGGCTTGGAGGGGTTAGAAGGGGTGCTGTTGACCTTGGATGCCTGAAGGAGAGGCAGATTCAGGGCACAGAGAGGAGAAAAATAGATCACTCAAAAAAAGAAAAAATAAATTAAGAAAACTATTGTTTCTACAACCCAAAAAAAAAATGTGCTGTGTCAGCATGCAGTCTAAAAAAATAAAACAAAATGTTAATATTAAATGCACACAGAAAATAGAAAATAGAGTTAAAACTGACATCTCAACCATAGGTCTTCCTCAGAAATTAACTAAAACAGAAAAAAGCAAAGTTAGTGGAGAGATAAAGGGAAATAAGAAATATATATATGGGAAAGAAAAAAAGGGGGAGGTTGTAGCTGGACGTGCCTGCCCCGAGGTAGGTGTGGAGTGTGGCTGTTTTGTCCCCTAGTGGGTCGGGGGTGCCGGCTGAAGGATGAGCATTAGCCCATGCTCCTGGAGCTGCAGGGGGTGGCATGATGGGGGTCGGGTTGCTCCATTGGCTCAGGTGGAGGGGTGGGAATTGGTTGCACTCTGCTGCCTGCCTGGGGGTTGAATCCAGGACCTGGCATTTGGACCATCGAGTAGCTAATAAAGAGGGACCTATTTTCTTGGGACTAGCTCTGCTTAAGATCTTTTCAGGTGCAGAAACTGGTGTGGATTGCCCCTGAAACTTAGGTCGGCTGATATTCATATAGTTATTTACATTCCTGGGAGGCAGTGAGAGGGCCTCTTTTCTTCTTCTGTTATGACTATTCATTTCATGAAAAGTTTACTGATGTGGCAATGAGAGGGCTTCATCCATTGGACATATTTCTCTGTGGTCAGGGCAGGGGGTGGTGAGAGCCCTCCTTTCCAGCCTCAATTTTTATTTGAAGCTATGGTATGGCTTTGCGGACAGTGTTAAATCACATTCATCAGTTATAGTCTGGACATTGTATTATTGGACAATAATTTCTAACAAAAAATAGCGCACTGCTGCTGTTTTTGACTGCTGTTTCTTCTTCTGTTTTATTTATTGTCTGCTTTTATTTATTTTGTAAAGTATTAGTTAGGTTAGTCTCTTTATCTGCGGGATAGTTTGAATTGTTAGGGGTATTTTAGGAGTTTTTTAGGATTGTGTGTGAGAGTGAGTGTATGGTTGACTGGGTGAGGGGGTGATTGTTATTTTAATTGGTAGCTGATGAGTGAGAGTATGGCAGGATGTGGTGGAAAAGAGCTTCGATGGGTGGGTACTACTCTCCTGCTGAGCTTCGGGTTCTCTGCCCCTTTGATTGCCCCCCGCTACCAGTCGAGGTTTATAGGTGCTGTCGCGGCTTGAGTATAGCAAGGGGGCATCAGAGGGGTGGGGTGGTGGAGCAGAGTGGGTGAATTGGGGTCGTGGGGCCAAGGAGGCACCCTGGGGTGAAATGGGCCTCGGAAAGGGGTCCACCTTGCCTGGTGCCCATACCCAAGGGCTCCACTTATGGTGGGCAGATAGCACGGCCAGCCTTGACTGCTTATCCAACCTTGGTGGTGTTATGCAATGCCAGGTCAATTAAAAACAAGATGGCATTAGTTGCTGATCGTGTTGGGTCATCCAGCCTGGCTTGCATCACAGAGACTTGGCTGGACATAAATGCTGGTCCCATGTTGGAGTTAGCTGTCCCAGCCGGGTACTCTGAGATACACCGCCTGAGTTTGGATCGTAGGGGTGGGGGGTAGCCATCTGTTTTAAGATGGAATGGGGCCTTGTAGATGTGCCAGTTGGGATCACTAGTTTCTTAGAATGTATCATGGACTCAGGCATTGGCTGTAGAATACTTCTCCTTTACCGTCCACCTGGGAATGAGAAGGATTTCCTGCAGGAAGTCATCGACTTCATTGTCAAGATGGTGATGGAGTCCCCCAGATGGTTGGTGCTGGCGGATTTCAATGCCTGGGTCGATGATGAACTCTCACATTTTGGCCAAGACTTCCTCCATCTGATGATTTTGCTGGGCTTTACACAGGTGATTACCTCTGTGACTCACATACAGGGTCATTTGTTGGACCTGGTGTTTCTGCTGGGGATGGAGATCTCTGACATGGTGGTAGAACCCATCAGATGGTCTGATCACCACACTATAGGGTTCAACTACATGGCCCCAACAATAGACCTGCCCCTATGGAGATGGTCTGGTACCACCCTTTGCGAGGTTTGACCCTTGAGGGTCTTATGGCAGTGCTGGAACTATCAGGGAGTTCGAGTGTTAGCATGGATCCACAGGATCTGCTAGCTTATAATAAGGCAGTGGTGGCTGCTCTGGATTCTATTGCTCCTGTCCACGTTCACCCACTCACCCTTCACCCTCAGTCCCCTTGGTTTGATGGGATCTTGAGAGAGCTGAGGAGAGTGGTGAGAAGGTTGGAGTGATGCTGGAAGAGTTCAGGCCTGAATGATGATAGACTTAGATTGATGTCCCATTATAAGGATTATCCATCTGCAGTCTCCCATAAGAAGGCAAAGTTCCTGTCCAGGGAGACTGCAGCTGTGAGAAAATGACCGTCTCAGCTCTTCCATACTGTGAATAGGTTGCACAATCCAACCTGTCTCCAGAATCGGGGAGCTTTTTCACAGAAGAAGTGTGATGAGTTCACTCGATTCTTCACAGATAAGGTTGGCACCATCAGATCTGGGATCTGCACAGCTCACTCAAATAGGCAGAGCAGAGATCAGTGCGAGATTGCAAGCACCCAGTTTGTCTGGTCAGATTTTAGCTGGTTGACAATCAAGGATGTCATGAAGATGATCTGAGATTTGCAACCGACTTACTGCAGTTTGGACCCTGGTCCAACATGTCTCCTGATGGGTTGCATGGAGGCAATTGGACAAGTTCTTGCTGAGACAGTCAGGTATTCATTAGAGACGGGTGTTTCCTGACACCCTGAAGGAGGCAGTGGTTCACCCTCTCTTGAAAAAAAAAACCTTATCTCGACTCTGACTGTCTCGTATAATACAGGCCTGTCTCTAACCTGCCCTTTGTGGGTAAGATTATTGAGAAGGCAGTCACATTGCAGCTCGAGAAGCATCTGACCACCCTCAATATCTATAATCCTCTCCAGTCCAGTTTCAGGAAGAGGCATAGTGCTGAGACTGCGTTAGTTCAAGTACTTAATGATCTCCTGACAGTGGGAGATTGGAGGAATCATTCCATCTTGGTCCTTCTTGATCTCTCAGCAGTGTTTGACACCATGGACCATGGGGTGCTGCTAGAGTGCCTGTGGCTATTCTGAGGGCCGTCTGGTACAGTCATCAGATGGTTTCACTCCCTTCCCCCCTGCCATGTGGAATACTGCAGGGCTCTGTGTTCTCCCCCATGTCATTCCCAGTGTATATGCTGCCGTTGGGGGACATTATTAGGTGGTACGGGTTGAGTTTTCACTGCTATGCAGATTATACTCAACTGTACATTGTCTTTGTGTCTGAACAAAATGATATTGTTTTGGTCTTTAATAACTGCCTGAGATTCAGGACTGGATGAGTGCCAATTGGCTGAGACTGAATCCAGATGAGACTGAGGTGTTGGTTGTGGATCCACGTCATCGGGTGGAGAGGCTGCTGGATGGTAACTAGCTGGTGACCTGTGACAGGGTGCGGAATCTGGGCATTGCACTTGACAATGAGCTGACGCTTAAGTCTCAAGTGTCAGCCATTGTCAAGACTTCATTTTACCATCTGAGGAATATCTCCCAGATAAAGCACCTGGTACCACCTGATGACCTTCCGACATTGGTCCATGCCTTTGTTACCTTGCGCCTTGATTACTGCAATGCCCTATACCCAGGGCTACCAGGGGTGGATCTTCATCGCCTACAGCTGGTGCAGGCATACCTCTCAACTCTCCCTGATTTTCAGGAATGTCTCTGATTTTGCCTCAGAAATTTCTTCTGTCCCTCCTAAGTTTGGCACTGCTGTCACTGAAGAGTAGGGATTTGAGTCACAAAATAATGCCAGCCATTAATGTTACAGTCTAGTTCTCATTAAGAAAATGCTATTCATACCAAGAAGCATGTTGTACACAGCTTCTGGAACTAATATTACTATTTTTTCAGATGTGTCCCTGATTTTGGTCATTTGTCCCTGGTCGTTTTAAGCCTTGTCCCTGATCTGTGTTGAGGGAGGTTGAGAGGTATGGGTGCAGAATGCAGCTGCCAGGTTGTTGACTGGCTTATCAAGATCTTGCCATGTTACACCTGTGCTCCTCGGACTGCACTGGCTGCTGGTACAATGGAGGATTACCTTCAAGGTTGGATTACTGACCTACAAGGCCCTAAATGGACAGGGACTGCGATATCTGTAAGATCTCCTTTGTCCCTACCTCCCCCTTCGTCCTCTCCACTCCACTGATGAGGGACTGCTAGAGATTCCCAGGGTCCATTTGACAACATCAGGTGCTAGATCATTTGGTTTTGCAGCGCTGACCCTGTGGAATTCTCTACCTCACCGGGCTAAAGAGTGCCCATCCGTTGAGGTCTTTATATTTGCCTTAAACACTATCTTTTTGAATTGGCATTTTCTAACATTTAATTCTGCTATTTATAAACTGTTTTTAATATGTTATTATTTTGTTGAAATGGAAATTTTATGTCCTTTTTTTGTATAGCGCTATGATCTTGCTGGAATAGCATTTTATAGATACATTTGCTCATTTGCTTGCTGTAGGAGAAAAGGTGATAATAGGTGAGGACTTCCAGTGCAGCAGATGATGGTGGCAGTTGCAGGACAGTAAGATCTGTGATGGGTCACAAATAACTATTGCCACAGCATTGCCGACCCCGCTCTATTTGATGTCCAGTTCATGCCTTCATCTCTGGATTTACAGTTGGAAGTCCCGTGAGTTTGTTTTTGCAGTCCCTACAATGGCGGAGCAAGTTATAGAAGAAACAATACAGTTAACTCCATTATTGGCAAGCCTGGAACCATCACAGCCTCTGAAACATCACAGACTAGATTTTGATGCCATTACTCTCTTGCTTGTTCTGGAACAACCCAAGGAACAAGAACCTAATATATCCATGCAAGAGTTAGCCTCTATTTAATTAATTTTGTCAGAACTGGTCACAGATGTAAAATACATTTGTATCTCCATGGAATCTCTCTTGATTCGTGTCAGGGACATGGAGACCTGGGCACAAACAGAGAAGTGGGACATAATCACCCCAAGGAGAAGAATGGCAAAAATGGAGGATAAAATTGATGATTTAAAAAATATGAGCAGACAGAACAATCTGCTACTGATAGGCATCCCAGAAGGCTCGAAGGGCTCGAAAGCAGTACAATTGTTAATGACCTTTTCTGCCAGCTGGCCAGGCCACCACCCTCTTAGCAAGGCTATGCCATCACGTATGCTCATAGCCTGGTGAGTGACCCCTGTGCTTCCATTTGCCAGCTGTTAAACTTTCAAGATAAAATCAAGATTCAGCACATTGCTAGAGCCCACCCTGCCTTATATTGGCAACATCACTATTATAATTTTAATGACTTGAGCCAACCTGTCTGTGACAGAGAGCTGATAAAAATATTAAATGGTGGCTTCACCAGGGTGGCATCAAGTTCTGTGTGCAGTTTCCTGTGAAACTAGTCTTTTTGCACCAGCATAGCACGTTTAGTTTTGATTCAGCAGATGCCACTATGCAACATCTCTCTAGTCTGCTCCCAGATTTATTGCCAATTCCAAACACCAACCACTGTCAGAGAAAATGATCTGAAGCTTTTGGTGACCAGCTGAATGACTGACACTCTTTTTTTCAGCATTCTTTATTTGTAAATACTGTAATTATTGTATGTACGATTATCAAGATACCGACTGTGAGTAATACCAGGCTCATTGCTTAAAGGGACACTGTCAACCTGTTTTTCATCATATCATTTCTAGTTATAAACTCACATTTTATGATTGCTTACCTTGCCTAAAAGTTTTGTGATATTGCTGTTTGTTTTGTCTGTCTCCTTGGACAGTAGAACTGAAATGCATGGCAATGTATATTTATAAACAACTTTGTTTTTGTTTACAATCCTGCATCTGTTCTTACTGCATAATTTCTGAGCATTAGAAACACACCCAAATAGTGCAGTCACTCATGAGGCAGTAGTCTCCTAAACTCCCACTGCACTACAAGTGGCTAGACTGTGTTGTGGGTGTACCCAAGTCCAGGAAAGATGCAGCTGGAGCTGATCAAGAAATGTAAACAAACCTGTGTTTGTGTGGTAACACCAGTATGATGGGCAGTCTGTTTTCACTTTTTCTAAGAAAAATAAAGAGTCAGAATCAAACTACCAGCTACCTCAGCAGTCTTTACAGAATGTTGGCAATCATAAAACTAGGGACACTTTGAGACCTAAGGGGGTTGACAGTGTCCCTTTAACATTTTTGCTGCAACTCGCTTTATACTGTTACCCCTTTAGATCTCATGGGGTTGTTTCCTTCAGTAAGCTATTTTCATCTGTGAATCTCCTTAGCAAGCTGTTTAGCTTCCTGGGGACTTGCAGAAGCTATTCCTTCAGTCACCTTTGGACCCATTTCCCCTTGGTTTGGAGTATTGTAGACTGTTTGCGGACAGAGAAACAGTGGCATTGCTATTTCTGGGATTTATGTTGATTGGTTTTATTCTGGATTTGTGGGGCAAGTCTGTATGGGTTCACTGTTACTTCTTTGATGCTTCTGTATTTATTACTTTGCTGGACCCTTCTGATAATTCACTAATTTAACTGCCTCACATGGGTTTCAGAGTTTTTAAGGGTGAAATGGATCCAAATATTTGTGACAGTCCAGATAGTTTGGCTTTATTAATACTGTTTTTGGTTGCTTCTTCATTTTTTGCCTTCTTAGTTAATGGCATTGCATCATCTATGGGTCCCTCCATTACTGTGGACTGTCGAAGCACACTCAACTGGGTTCTTTGTTTGCTCGCCACTGTGCTGTTTATTAGTTGTTGTCATTGATTACATTCTGTTGTGTATTGGAGGTTGCTGTTACTTTTATCACCTTGTGCTGGACTGGGCTTCTCCTTTTTAACAGGACCCACATAAATGTGATGGTTTAAGTAATCTGACCCTACTATCAACGTCTTTTGTTTGTCCCCTTCCCCTACATTTTTTTCTCTCCTGCTGATGCAATTGTGGTATTTTAGGGCCCTTTAGCTTTTTGTTACTGCCTACTTTGCTACTGTGAGTTGCAGGGCCTCCCTCAAAAGGAGCAAGAGACAAACAGGGAATAGAGAAGGGGTAACATGTTGCCTTGTTTTGATTTTTGTTTTGGCCGGTTTAATACCAGGGAACCTCTTAGCCCCCTCTGAAACCATTACGTTTCCTGTTATTTTTGTTCTTGATATCTTTTCCCGCATTTTTTGTGCTAAGCTTATGGGGTGAGGAGTGGGACTACATATACGCCTAGTGCCTGTGAGGGGATCAATATTATATGTACCTATCATGGCTCAATTGTCTTTTTTATGTTTAATAGGACTTTCTGTCGGTCCTGAGTACATCTCAGCTGACCCTGGCTTATTTCTTGCTTTGTTGTGTTTTTTGGTGACTGGCCAGGTGACACTGGGAGCCTTTAGTCTGCTGTCACCATAATGCTCACCTTGGGAGGGAGTGGGAGACTTTCACTGACATTCTGTTTTGTGATTCAAGTTGGACCATGACTGTGATAGCCCCTGATGGCTCCATTTCAGTTGCATATGAGGTGTGGGGGACTACGGGCTTGGATATCTGGAAAGAAATTGTGGTGGGTGTTTTTTTTTTATTTGCAGGGTAATATTCTGGGTATCGGGGATGGGTCGGTGCCTTGGACACAGGTATGGTAACTAAACATTCCTAAGGCCTCTCTCATACAGTTTTGTGACACTAGATATCTTTTTTCTATCACCTAGGTATATTAGCTTGCTTTTTCCAGTACCTCGTGCCATTGACTGGTTCATCAGTTTGCCCTTAGAGCCCAAATTTCCAAATAATTCTCACCTTCATTTGCTGACTTAGCCATTATGACTAGTTATTCCTTGATAACTTGGAATGTAAAGGGCCCAATTCTCCACAAAAACATTCCCATATCCTGACTCACCTCTATTGATACAGCCCTCCATTACTTTCCTATAGAAAACCAATTTTCCTTCGGCTGGTCTTCCACTACGCCACTGCAGTTGGGTGGGCCAAGTTTATGGCATGGGGTGGTCAAAAAAACGAGCAGGGAAGGAAATTCTCATAGGCATGATAATTGCTTTTCAAATGTGCCAGGTGGTGACAGACCCACAAGTCAGATACATTGTGGTAAAAGGTAACCTGGACCGGACCAATTTCCTTTTAGTTTTCTTCCATGGTCCTATTATGGATCAATCTCAAACTTTTGCAAACCTCTCATTACAGCTGGCCAGCTGGCCAACTGGCCAAATTTGCCCTCAGTTTTCGATGGTGATTAGAATGTCCCCCTAGATGGGGATTTGGACAGGTATGGTCCATCCACCTATTTGTGACTCCTAATCAAAGGGCTCTCCGAGAAGTAATCAACACGTATGCCCTGATAGAACCTTGGAGGACCCTTCATCCCACCTCCAAGGACTATACTTTTTTCCTCTTTCCCTCACGAGACTTACTCAAGATTAGACTACTTCTTACTCACTCAAACGCACCTGCTGGGGTTAGTGTCAGCTGACATTCTCCCTAGAGTCATATCCATCCATTCCCCAGTTCAGGTACATTTGTCACTGAAACCCCTTGTGGTGGTGGACAACATCTGGAGGATGAATGACTCTTTGCTCCAGAACCAACAGTTTGTCACCCACTTGTGGAAGTTCACAATCGGCTTCTTCCTAGAAAACCAGGGAACAATCTTGTGGGGGGGAAGGTTACCCTTTGGGAGGCTTACAAATGCATCATTCATGAGGAAATAATTCAAATGTTTATGACTATTAAGCAGTGAAAAAAAAGCTAAAGCCATCAAGCTTCAGCAACAAATACGATCCTTGGAACTGCATCTGGCATCAGCTGGCTCTGAGCAGCTCTCTTTACAGCTTAATTCTGCCAGGGACCAGTACCATGAACTGAACAGGGCCTAGGCCAAATTAGCCCTATTTAAGGCAAAGGCCTCTTACAGTTCCACAGGTGAGCAGGCAGGAAAACTACTAGCTCTTCATCTGAAACGACAGGAGGCAGCCATTTGATTAAATATTTGAGTAAACTTGACAGTCAGGAAATTGTTGCACAACCCCGTCAGGTTGCTGAGGAATTTCGGCTCTGCTATAGCACACTTTATGGTCTTATGGACCTTGGAATCAAACTGGAGACCATAAATGCATACTTAGATCAAACACCTTTGCCCCGCCTGCTGGGGGATACCCAAACATTTCTGGCGCAATCCCTTTCTCTCATGGAGGGTCAGGCAGCCTTGACTACTTTGGCCTTGGATAAGGCCCCTGGCCCAGATAGTTTTTCTGTTTCATTTTACAAGGCTTTTTCTGATGAGCTTCTTCCCCATCTGATCTAGGCATATAGGGAAGCTTATGAAGTGGGGAAAATGGATATCTCCTTTCAGGCGGCCTTCATTACAGTTCTTCCAAAACCTGGATGTGACTCCATGAAGGTTGCTCACTATTAACTCATTTCTTTATTGAATATTGACTTAAAGAGCCTCACCAAAGCTCTTGCCCTTCATCTGCAATGGGTCTGGTCTGATTTTATTGGCCCAGAGAAGGTGGGATTCATGACAGGATGCCTGTCCTTGGACCATCTACAAAAGGTACAACATATACTTTCTGCGTCTAGGGAAAGCAGAGAACCTGCGGTCCTGGTTTCCCTGGATGTGGAAAAAGCTTTTGACAGGGTCTCTTGGCAATATCTCTTTCAAGTCTTAACTAAATTCACATTCTGGAGACCTTCATTCAATGGGTTCATTTGTTATACTCACACCCTACCACTTGGGTCCGTTGTAATGGAGTTTTGTCTTCTCACTTTCCTCTTAAAATGGGGACCCATCAATTCTGCCTTCTTTCCCCATTTTTATTCAGCCTCTGCTTGAAACCCCTGGTATGGTGGCTACAGTCCCATCCTGGTACAACTGGTGTCTCTTTGGGATCCAGCCAATACAAGATTTCGGTATATGCTGAGAACATTCTTTTACATTTATCTGACCCAGTGAATTCACTTGAGACAGCCTAGCAAGATCTCCAGCATTTTGTTGCTCTCTCCCTTTATAAATTAAATCTAGAGAAAACTCAAATACTTCCCTTAAATGCCTACAGTGGCGTGAAAAAGTATTTGCCCCCTTCCTGATTTTCTCTATTATTGCATATTTGTCACACTGGATGTTTTCAGGTCTTTACAGAAAATGTAATATTAGATAAAGGGAACCTGAGTGAACAAATAACACTTGTTTTTTTTTTTAATTTCACTTATTTAATGAAAAAAAGTTAACCAACACCAACTGGCACTGTGTGAAAAAGTAATTGCCCCCTTACACTTAATAACTGGTTCACACATTTAGCTGCAATGACTACAACCAAACACTTCCTATAATTCAATATCAGTCTTTCACATCGCTGTGGAGGAATTTTAACCCACTCTTCCTCGCAGAACTGCTTTAATTCAGTAACATTTGGTAGGTTTTCGAGCATGAACTGCTCGTTTCAGGTCCTGCCACAGCATCTCTATTGGGTTTAAGTCTGGACTTGACTAGGCCACTCCAAACTTTAATTTTACTTCTTTTAGCCATTCTGATGTGGACTTGCTTTTGTGTTTTGGATCATTGTCTTGCTGCAAGACCCAACTACGCTTCAGCTTCAGCTGATGGAAGGATGACGGACATTCTCCTTAGAATTTTCTGGTACAGAGCAGAATTCATGGTTCCTTTAATTATGGCAAGTCATCCAGGTCCTTAGGCAGCAAAGCATCCCACACCATCACACTACCACCACCATGTTTGACTGTTGGTATGGTGTTCTTACTGTGGAATGCTGTGTTTGCTTTCTTTGAGACATTATGGGATCCATGTCATCCAAAAGTTCCACTTTGGACTCATCTGTCCATAGAGCATTTTCCCAAAAGGCTTGTGGATCATCCAGGTGCTTCTTGGCAAATGAGAGACGAGCGTTATGTTCTTCTTGTTAGCAGTGGTTTCCGCCTTCTACCTCACATGAAGCCCATTTTTGCCCAGTCTCTTTCTGATTGTGGAGTCATGAACACTGACCTTAGCTGAGGCAAGAGAAGCCTGCAGTTCTTTAGATGTTGTTTTAGGATCCTTTGAGACTTCCTGGATGATTTTACGCTGTACCCTTGGAGTAATTTTGGCAGGCCGCCCACTCCTGGGGAGATTCACTACTGTTCCAAGTGTTCTCCATTTGGAGATTATGGCTCTCACTGTGTTCGATGGAGTCCCAGAGCCTTAGAAATAGCTTTGTAACCCTTTCCAGACTGATAGAGGGCAACAATTTTTTTTCTGATCTTTTCAGGAACTTCCTTTGATCATGGCATAATGTGCTTGTTGAATCTTTGTGCAGGCAACGTGACTCTGATGGTAAGGGTCAAAATAAGTGAGGTTTATATTGAGCAGGGCTGGCTGTAATCAAGCCTGGCTGTGTTCAACCTGCTGACTCTAATTATCCCTTTAATTGGGTTGATTTAACTAGGGGCAATTACTTTTCACACAGTGCCAGTTGGTGTTGGTTAACTTTTTTCATTAAATAAATGAAATAAGTAAAAAAAAAAAGTGTTATTTGTTCACTCAGGTTCCCTTTATCTAATATTATATTTTGTCTAAAGACCTGAAAACATCCAGTGTGACAAATATGCAATAATAGAGAAAATCAGGAAGGGGGCAAATACTTTTTCATGCCACTGTATGTTCATAAGGCCAGTTTTGTGTCTATGGGGTTTGGCTAGAAGACCAGGGACATTACTTATTTGGGTATAAAATTAACTACCTCCCTGACTCAGTTAATCCAAGAGAATTTTACGGCCTTGCTGAGCACAATCAGGGCCCACTTAGACCACTGGGTTGGACTTCCTCTGACATTATGGGGTCGAGCGAGTATACTCAAGATGAATATCCCCCCCCCCCATTTTCTTTACCCTATGAATGTGTTAACTGATGGACTACCCCTGAAATGATTTCAAGACCTCCATGCATTGGTCTCCACTTTTATCTGGAAAGGCCGAGGGCCAAGGCTTCAGTATCTTAAACTCACAACTCTAAAATCTGTCGGAGGTTTGAGTGCACTTGATTTTTGTGGTTATCATCATGCCGCCTAAAGTGCCAAATATATTCGATCAGTCATCCCAAGGCATGCACATCCTTCTTCCTATATTCCACAACAGGGTTTCAGGCTGCAAGAGCTCCTTTACACTAAGTCGAAGCTGTTACCTAAGTCTTTAAGGACACCTCGGTAGGTACCTCTGTTTTTATCTACAGTCAGTTGAAATACCTCCTACAATTTTCTCTGAGTAACCCAGGAGATGAACCCTTGAGGATGAACACAAATTTTGCCCTTTTAGGCAAACCTAAAGACCCTTGGCAAACCCAGAGAACAGACCAAGTCGCCCACCAGCATCAGGGTCAAACTTGGGCCACGTTTGCATTCCTCCAGCAACTCAGTGGTCCAGGCACTGCGGATTACTTCTTTTATTGTCAACTGCGCTACTTATTACAGTGGGTACTAGGGTCAGTACTTCCTTCACAGTCATCCGGTCTCGCCTCGACTGAGCTTGACTGGTTTAGTGTCACTCAAAATGCAATTTTCATATGAAAAATGACAGCTATACTGTTCTTCAAGTGGTGTGAAAAAATGGCTATGCTGAAAATTTGGTGTAAAAAGATTGAGAAGTTCCAAAGTTATGCACATGCACAGAATAAATTCAATGGACACACATAACTCATTAATTTTTAGGAATTTTTTTCACCAGATTTTCAACATGGGCTTTTTGGGACCCCGCCTCATTAACACTGGTGCTGTCTTTCTGTTACTTGGGCCCAAAAAGTGATTTTGCACAGTGACTGTGCTATTCTGCGACACAGGCACGAAAACATCTTTCAGGCAGGATGTAAAAAAATGACATCTGTACTGTTCATCAGGGTGTGTGAAAAAAATGGCTATGTCGAAAATATGGAGTGAAAATATTAAAAATTGGCAAAGTTATATGTGTGTGTAGAAAAATTCGACTGCGCATAACTCGGGTGTTTTGGGGAATTTTTCTCTCAAATTTTCATCATAGGCTTTTTTAGACCCTGCCTTATGAACACTGCCACTGTCATTTATATTACTCAGTCCTGAAAGGTGATTCCATGCAGTAACTGCAAAATCACCTTATGGGTTTGATTAATGAAACAACAGTGACAGTGTACATGAGGTGGGGTCCCAAAAAGCCCATGATGAATATTTTGGGCAAAAACACTGTAAAATGGCTGAGATATCCCCACTCCAGTCACTTGGGTTAAATCCTAATACTGACACTGTAGTGCAGCATGAGGGGGGTGCTGCACTCCTGAGGTGCCGTCTTTCAGATGAGATGTTAAACTGAGGTTCCATCTGCCTGTTCTGGTGGTAGTTCAGGTGGATGTTAAAGATCCCATGGCACTTCTCGAAAAGTGTATGGGAATTTTTTATTCATAAAACAAAAACAAAATATACAAATCATATTTTCATCATACAAAATCATAAAAGAAAAAAAACAAAACCATAACTCATTATTACCTCATACTGCAAACGTACAGAACTTAAGGAAATTATAGTTGTACAAAAAAAAACTACTGATCTGCGGAATCTTTACTAAATCATAATAAAATTAAAGTCATAAAAAACACAGCATTACAGCATACTAGTGGTATGAAAAAAGCTCATTATATACATAAAAAAACCACTCCCTCTCCCCACTGTCAGAGTAGGGGAAATTTTTACATATATTATAATACCTTATAACTCACTCCTATTACTTATCCAACCCAAGTCACATTCTTCAATAAATAATCACCTGCCTCCTGTCCCATGGTATTGTGTTCATACTGATGAATTTCATCAAGTTCATCCTGGATTTTGAAAAGCATATCCTGTCATCCAGTTTCTACATTCTGTAGAACCCTTGAACATCTAACTTGCCACAAGGGCCATTTAATGCAGGTTAGGATAACAATGATCATGTTCTTCTGCCATTGTTTCCATTCCCGTGGGATGTGATCTAATACCAAAATTCCATATGACATATCCTGAAAAACTTTTTTTACCCCAAAAGGCAGCCAAATCTCCCCAAAAAACATCTAACCAATATACGATCAAAAAATAAATGGGTCATAGTTTCTATCCGTCTGGTGCACTGCTCTTCCCCAAAAAACCTTACTTTCACCGTCTTGTGTTTGTGGTTACCCTTAGCATTAAGCTTCTGGTACCCACAAAGCCACACCACATCCTACATTTTCAATGGGATTCATGGTTCTGTCATACTGCTATTTATGTCTTGACAGACTATCCCACCCTGGACATGAAAAATAGGTTGCTCCCAATAAAACTTTTCCACTACTGCAGTGTAAAATTTATTTTTGTCTTCAGAAATAAAATCAGATAATTCAATACCCCATTGTCTAACATACTTCAGGGTGAGTTGTACATAACCTGACAACTGTTTTTCTGTACAATGCCATCGCCTCCTCCCCCATGCCATAAGGAACTAGCTACCCCAGATTTCCATACCTTTTTTCTCCATACCTTCCATTTCCAGTATTATAGGCCTAATAGTAGAATAAAAAAATTCCCAAACAAAAGTACCAGGGGTTGTAGCATATTCAAGCCCCCCGTTTTCCATGTCCAGTAAGTGTGCACTCTTTTTACAGGATTCAGATGGCTGCCCTATAAGAATAAAAAAAAAAAAACAATTCCATTATTTTTGCATGCATGGCATAATGGACTGGATACACATGAGAAACATGCAAAAATTAAGGAGCTATATAGGCCCTTACCAAATATACTCTTTTCCATTTCGTCATTTTCTATGACTTCCATCTCTGCACTTTGGCTAATGTAATATTGTACACCAAATCCCAATTCAAAATCTCTGCTTCCCAGGTACCAAAATGTAGGCCCAGAATTTTAAAGTGCCCAGTTACCTTTGGGATGGGGAAATCTACCTACGAACACACAAAATTTGCCAACAGATAAAGGCCTAGAGGTCCATCAAGTCTGCTTAAATATGCAGCTAGCACTCCTTATTCTGCAGCTGCCCCTCCCTTCCACCCTTCCCATTCATTAACCCTCCTGGGGCACCTGTCCATGTATTTTTCCTAATTCCATCAATTTACTTTTACCCTTGTTTAACCTTATCCCCATTGTGTCATTTAAAGTTTCTAATAGTCTAAGCACCTCTCTCCCAGATTCCAAATCTGCCACCGCTATTGTGCAGTCATCAGCATAGGCAGTAATTTTCCCAAAAACAGTTCCTGCTGTAGTATGTATTGGTTTAATCACTTTGGAGTCTTCTATCAGTATTAATACTAGATGAAGTGCAAAAACATACAACGGACATATAGAAACATAGAATTTGATGGCAGATAAGGACCACTTGGCCCACCTAGTCTGCCCATTTCCCTACGTAATGGATAAGCTGCAGACCCTAGTTAACCAACAGCCTACTTCCTCCTACCCCCACTAGAACTGCCTTATGTCTCCCATGCATTCTTGAATTCCCCCACTGTTTTTGACTCTACGACCTCCTCAGGAAGGCCGTTCCATGCATTTACAACCCTCCTTGTGAAGAAATACTTCCTCACATTACCTCCGAGCCATCCCCCCTCTATCTTCAAATTGTGCCCCCTTGTTCTTGCACATCTCTTTTTCCGAAAGATGTTACCCTCTTGGACTTTGTTGATTCTCTTTAGGTACTTGAAAGTTTCTATAATTTTCCCCCCTCCCTCCTTTCCTCGGGGGTATACATATTAAGCTCCTTTAGTCTTTCTTCGTAGGTCTTCTGGTGCAGACCCTGCACCATTTTGGTTGCCCTCCTCTGGACAGCCTCCACCCTGTCTATGTCTTTGTGGAGATGGGGTCTCCTGAACTGTACACAGTATTGCAGATGTGGTCTTACCAACTGTCTGTACAGAGGGCCAACAACTTCCTGTTTTCTACTGGTAATGCCTCTCCCTATGCATCCCAGTTTATGGGACTTATGGGGCATCCTTGTCGAACCCAATTTAAAAACAAAATAGGTATCCCAAAATGCCCATTCACTAAAGGGGTCACCTGCACCTCTCTATATAATGTTTTCAATAACTGACATAGCTGCTCCGGAATACCATATTATTCTAGTGCGGACCATATATGCTCTTGTTTCATGGCATCAGAAGCTGTTTCCTGATTGAACAACATTATATACTCCTACAGTTGCCTCCCCAAACTCAGTTCCATGACTTCCCTAACATAACTTAAATTTTGTGCAATATTCCCCCCCACCACCACCCCGGTATTGCACATGTTTGCAGTTGATTAATCAATTTTGTGGCCACTTTTGCTAGCCTAACCATCAAAATGTTAGTTAAGATCTTACAATCGGATGCCAGTAAACTTAGAGGTCTCCAGTTTCGTATATCATGCTCATCTCCTGTTTTATAGAGGAAAGCCACCACCCCTTCATTCATGCTGGGGGCTAATCGCTCTTCCTGCTGAATTGCTGTAAATACTAACAGCAACAGCGGAGCCAATAGATCAATAAACAATCTATAGAAATCATTGGGCATACCATCTTTACCTGTCATGGTATGAGTTTATAGGTGCAACACTGCTTCACGAATTTCTTCTAGACTAAAAGGAACTGCCAATCCCTGTTCATCCTGAGTTGTCAATGTTGGTACTGTTATGTGTTGCAATAAAGAAACCCCCTCCCCTTTCTATCCTTCTGGTATGTAGCCTTTAAATGTTCCTGAATTATTTGCTGCATCCCCCATTTGTCTTGAAATAGTTGTTCTGTGCCATTTACCAGGCCCAGATTAATGGATGTGGGGCCCTACTCCAAGTGATATTTTGTGGCCTGGGGGGCCCCTAAATGCCAACATCCCACTCTTCCACAGTGATGTGTGTATAAGATTTGGCAGCCTGGTGTTAGCATTTTCTACCTAGGACACTAGGATTGCAGATTATCCTAACCTGTCACTCTCGGCATGTGCAAATCTTCTTATCCCCTGGGTTAGAATGAGTCTTAACTTCCCCCACCCTTTCAATCAAAGGTGAAGGGACTAAATCATTTAACACTTCTGCCTTAAAGGTAGCCCCCCCCCGTCAAGGCTCCTACTAAACAACCAAGGCAAGGCAGCATGGGTTACAGACTCAAGAATAGGCTTGAGAGCCCGTGACCTGGGTGCAAATACTGCCAGATGCACTTATTGTTTGACCAGTGCTTCAGTTGCACCCAGGTGCAAAACAAACAACAAACAAAAAAAGTAAGCAAAAAAATTGGTATGAGCAAGATTCTCAGGTAGAGGAAAATGTCAACGATGCATCCCAGTTACGCTATCTTGGATATATTGTTAACCTGAGCACGGCCACACAGACTAGTAAAAAAAAACAACATACCTCCTTTGGCCTGACTGATTGTGATGATGACTGGTGATGATGATTGAGGATGTTGACTGACTGACTGTCTGACTCCAGTCCTGGTAATGACAGTCTGACATCCTCAACTTCAACATCCTCATGTTGCAGGCAGCGGCGACACGCACGATGACTCGGCCAGGCACCATAGGAAGGAAGGACTCCTCACAGCAGGACCAGAGGCCTGCCCGGCCCAGCCAAGTTACTCCAAGAAGCAGCACAGCACTGACTGAGTCCCACAGCCTGCTCTCTCTGCTTAGTCTCTGCTGCTATGCTGTGTCTTCTTCTCTGATTGAGAGACCAGGCCCAGGGCAACCACCGACGACGATTACTGACCAGATGCCCATCGACGACTCGTTGATGTCCACAGAGCTCTCATCCTTCTCCTCCTCATCAGTGACTCCTCACTGCTGCAGTCACACACCCTGACGCAATGCGCGCACACACACTCCACTGATTCCCGCTCCTGGCCAGTAGCCACACCTCCGGAGGACCTGACCTCTCATGGTCAGACATTATTGGTTGTGTGGTTGAGGACAGGGTGGATGATTGAATTAGAGATGGAGGCAGAGCCGAGAGAGGCTCACTTACACGGAGTGGGGGACTAGCTTGATGACAGCTGACTCAGTCAGAGGAAAAGGAGGGGGGGGGGACCTGGGACCACTGGATCAGGGGCAGCAGGGGCTGACCGATGAGAGGGGGTGCTTTTTGGGCAATTCGGACACTCGGCAGCCACGGCGGTGCCCAGTAGGGAAAGTGAAATTCTCTGATTAGACTAGTAAATTACAATGAGTGGGGCCCTCCTGAGCCATGGGGCCCTACTCACTGGCGTAATTTGCATATATGTTAATCCGGCCATGCCATTTACCAATGCCATCATGGTCTCCTTAGTGAATGTCTGGGATTCTGTGCCAAAAAGGTTCACCTGTTCTTTAGTCCCCCATGTAGCTGACCCCATTAATATTTCCCTAATCTTATGCAGTTATCTCTCCTATTAGCACTTGGTTACCCCTTAGCACACACTTCCCCATGTTATGTCTATGACAATGTCTCTGACTGCTCTACTCCTCTATAGCTCTCCACCCCCTCTACTCTTCCTCTCTCTTATCCTCTATCATCTCTGCACCTCATCCACTAAATCCTTGTAACCTAGCCTCCAAAACTTGTTTTGTTTCTCAGATGCTTTGTAACTCTGTTTAGCTTACAGTTTTGTAACCTTGTCCTATGTATTGAATTTGTAATCTGACTTACATGTCTTATGTTTTAAGTTGTAACCTGACGTGGAACATTTGTAAAAGAGCCCTGTCTCGAAGGTATTGTAATCCTAGACCAAATAAATAAAATAAAAAATAAATAAATAAAGGTTAACAATAGCTGCTGTTTTGCAGTACTCTTCCTTCTGTCTCAGGTAACTGCACATTTGTGCTTTAACCTCAGTGAGCTGTATCCTAAGGTCCTGTTGTCCTCATCTGTGTCAAGACTTTCAAATATTTCACCCGCAGACTCAAATACTTCAAGTATTTTGTCTTCCCCCATGGCAGGATAAGGATATAAACAAAGACTTTAAATCCCGTTTGGTATCTTCCCACCGAACATTTATTTTCTAATAACCTCTGCCAAAGGAAGTCACAGGTCTCTGCCCTATCAGCACTGTCATAGCAAGATGATCAGAAGTCTCTAAGGGTAGTACTGGTACCCTAAGAAGTTGAATCCCAAAAGACAAAAGGAAAAAAATATTCTTGTGGAGAGTGTCCCTTTATAAAATGTAAGCTCTGGAGTATGATGAAATGTGTCTTAAACATCTCTCAATTGATAGGTAGTCAAGACTTTCTTTAAAGCATTAGTATCACTATGAATCTTGTTTGTCTGCCTTCCCTAATCTCTCTGTGTTAACCCACAATTAAAATCTCCACCCTCATAAAACCTGTTTTTAGTGTGTAAATATGGGGCAATAGTTTGAAACAAGGCTGCTCTATCTACCTTTGTTTGTGACGCGTAAATGTTAATTAACCTATATGCTTCATTATGTATAAGGACATCTATCATCATGGCACTCCCTGGGTATATATCTAATACCTTTAAGACCACTACCTCCAGCCCCATGAACAGAATCCCTAACCGAGAGCACTGATCTTCCCCCAGCACCACAGTGAGGAACCCCATCTCCATTCCTTTTGTACAGCCATCATCTCCTGTATAGTATGGAGCCTGGTGTACTATATAAAAAACACATTCCCCGTCCCTTCTTTTAACCTAGCAAATGTCAGGTTTCTTTTCACCTGAGATTTAATACTGTTCACATTTGCAGTTATAATGATAATATTTCCTGCCATATTAAAGAAAAAGGAAAAAAGGACCACATGTCTATAAGGAAGACTTAAAGTATCAAAAATCACTGAGGAAAAACACAGTAATCATTTTTGTTTCTTCTGCTTCTTGGGCTTTGGTTTCTCCTTGTGCTATGAGTCTCCTGTATCCTGATGCACCAAAGTGATTGAGGACACATCTGAGTCCCCTCCAATGTCATCCTCCTCTACATCCATTAGCACCTCATGGGAATTAGTCACTGGGATGCTGTCTGTCTCACCTACCCCAGGAACAGCCTCTAAAAATTGTCTTACTGCTTTTGATCTTGTTACCCTCTGGAAAGACTGTCATTTCTTGATTCTGGGGGTAATATTGTGTCCTTAACTATCTTCACCTCAGGGGTGGGATCCACCTTATCCAAAGGCCCTGTTGCTCCTACTTCATTGGGGGTATACTCCTCTAGTATACCATCCACCTTTTCCTGTGTATCCACAATAACTCCATTTTGTCCTCCCTGTTCCACTGGAACTGGCTGAGATGATATCCCTGGGTTTCGATCTCTATGGTTTCCAGCTACAGGCCTCACAGTGCTTGTGCACATACCTGTCTGGGCCTGCGGTTTCCACCCTAGGCTGTGTTAGTAGTTCAAGCATCCTTAATCTTTCTTTCCAGGCATTAGCCACCTAGCCATCTTGCTACAATTGTAATGTGGTGTCCAAACTATTATGTGCTGCCCAGGAACAGGTCCTGTATGTGTGCCCATTCTCTTCGAATAAGTTACATCTTGGGGGTACTTGACACTGAGCTGCTATATGTCCTATAGCATCACACAGGCCGCATTTCTGTTTTTCACAGATATTTACTAAGATGACCCACCTCCCTGCATTTATAGTAGGTCTGGGGCTGACCTGGGTAAAAAATTACCCCTCTATCCCTTCCCAAAATTAGACAATTTGGCAAATGTTTAGTCATGCCCGATTCTTGCTCTAAGGTAACCTTATATCTCCAGCTCCCTATCCAGAAATGCTCATCATCCAAGATGGGTTCTGGGGCACCATTAACTGTACAATGTTGCTTAAGCCAATGAGTGATATCTGCTACATTCACTCTTTCATTTCAAAAGAGAACAGTTATTTTTTTAAACCTTGGTTTCGTTAGTGGTATAGCCAGAAAAAGCTTCCAAAGTTCAGTATTTTTCTGGTCTGTATACAGTTTCCAAAACCTGCCCAGGCCTACTGAATGTTTGAAACTAATGTCAAAAATTGAATCTCCCAGCATGTGCATTAATACGTACACTTCATACGCGTAATATTTCAACCTGTCCTTTAGTAATACTCTTCCCAAAAAGAACCTATTTGGGAGATCCGCCATGTCCTCTCTATATTTCAGGTGCACTGCGTTACATCTCGCTGCTGATGCTGCCATTTTCTGTAAATTCTCTGGAAATAGTCTATTCCTTACATTTGTATGCCATACATTGGGAGGAGGTCTAGGAGGTAATGCAATGTGCTCCATAGGGGTAGAGTTCTCCACCTCCTGTCCAGATGATAAATCTGCAATCACATGTAGGAATCTCTCCTACCGAATTTCTGGCGGGAGTGAGGGGGGGGTATCTATTGCATTTAAACCCTTGGGTATCCCTTGTTCCAACCTCATTATATTTTCCAGCACAGGACTCAAATTATCATCGGAGGAAGCTCCTGTCCCATTCTTATGTACTTCACCATGAGTAATTTGTGACACTGTAGTAGCTGTATTCCTACCCTCCTGACCATCATTTTCCACCAAAAACTTATCAGTATAGTGTCAGTATAGCCAAGAGGTTAGAGGAACAAGGTGTGAATGAGCTTAGTACATCCAGCAGACCAGACCTGAGTATGATTCTCACAAACTCCACTTGCATACTATGTGACTCTGAGCAAGTCACTTAACCGCCCAGTGCTCCCAGTTGACCCCTGAAAATAGGCACTTGTGCCTAGTGGGCCTTACCCAGTTACCAAAGACTATGTACTACCAACTCTTCTTAAAGCCATCAGGAGATCAGCATCTCAGCCCACACCATCTGAATTTTGTTTCCAGGCTGCACTCTGCAGGGCCTGCACAACCCACACCTGCAGCAGGGGGCTAATAGGCTCCTGTTGGTTGCAGGAGATTTTATTTTCCCTTTTCCTCATTTCCCCACACTTTCTTTCCCTGGCAATTTTCTAAGAGATCCCCCTGTAGACACCCCAATGCTAAATGGGATACATTTCTCCCACAGTAAATTACGTTCAATAACTTGTGTGGTATTTGGGGCAGTAGACTGTTCAGGATCTAGACATATCTCTGAAGGTCCCCCTGCCCTATTAACTGCTCAACACTGACTTCATGACACTTATCATGGCTCCCATCTGATACTTCTGCCACCATAAGTTTATTTACCTGCAGGCTCGGAGAGACTGTTATCTGGGGAAGCTGTATTTCTCCTGATTGCTGTCCGGTACCATAGTCCTGTTGCCACTCTCCTTCCTGTCACTGTACACAATTCCTGGTTTCTTTTAACACAGAATCAGTTCACCATTCTGCCGGTAGGCTCTTCTGTAACAGAGCCTACCCCAATTGGCCCTTTTTGTCCCCCAAAAATCCTCTCTTCAGCCTCAATCAGTTTTCGAATTTCTGCTGCTGTTCCAATTTTTCCACCACCAAAACCAAGTCCTCCATCGCTATATTTTCAACTTCCATTGGAGCCTCTCTCAGTAGAGAGGTCGAGGAGGAGGCCTGCTCCTCAACCCCTTGGACGTCTTCTTCCATCTCCTGACTGACAGCAACTGATTGCTCTGTTTCCACCACAGTGCACCCTAGCATAGACTAGGGGAATTTCCCTGGTGTCCTGGCCAAATTTCCCCCATTCACTAAAAATACCACCAACAGCTTAAAATCTGGTTCAATTTCAGTTGATACCAATCTGTATTCCCCTCTCCCCCTTGGGACGAGGCTGAAAATAGGCAAAACATTGTCTCATCCTCCTTCCTGGTCAACAAAAGCTAACTAAATAAATATCAACATAAGTTCAAAACGCCATTGACGACCACTATATGGCACTTACCTTGATTCTTCAGTTCGCGGTTTACCTTTGCAGAGTGTCGATGTTTCCCCGGTCCACAGAAGATGACATCTGATGATCTCCAGTGGTAAGTATAGTGCAAGGGGTGGTGTGAGGTGGAGGATTGCTCAGTGGAAGGGTTGGCATGGGGGACGTGGAAGGGGAGATGATGAGGAACTGTTTTCTTTTTTTCAGGGGAAAAAATATGTCTTTTTTTTGGTTTTCCTTTTTACAGGGTTACACCGGAGCATATTTGGGGACACTGAGAGTGGACTCCCCAGTGTCCCAAACTACTGGGGGTCTTACAGTGCCAACATAGGGATTGGGCACCCCTCTGTTGGAAAATATAGAAAATGACATGTTTCAGGACACTGGGAGTGGGCTACCCAGTGCGGAGCTACTACTGCTGACAGGAGGATTGAGCACCCCGATGTCGGCAAAAAACTTTTTTTTTTTAAATAACTATGCCTTGCCCCCTTTGGAGGCACATAAAGGATAAAACATATATATATATATATATATACACATATACACACACACACACGCACACATATATGTGTGTGTGTGTGTGTGTGTGTGTGTGTATATATTTTTTTTCAGCATGTGGACTAAAAGCAAAACAAAATGGTTATATTAAATGCATACTGAAAATAGAAAACAGAGTTAAAAATATATGTTTCGACCTCAGGTCTTCTTCAGGAAACATCTAAAAGAGAAAAAAAACAAAGTTAGTGTAGAGGGGAGGTAAAATGAGGGATATGTATATATGGGGAAAGAGAAAAGCAGAGGCACAGGGAGAAGAAGTGATAAATGGCAAGATTAAGAGAGAATCTGTGAAACAAAAAGGTGATGATGGGAAAGATAAAGCAAAATAGGAGTGAAAGAGTTAGAGAAGTCCCCAGGTGAGGACTAATTAACAAGGCCTAGTAAGAAGGCTGAAAGGTGACAAATGTGGGGGAAGGAGACAGAGATGGAGACTTATGGTGCAAATGAAAAATAAATTAAATTTGTACAGATACAAACAGACTTTAGGGAAAATAAGGGGTGGCTAAAAGATGTTAGTGGAAATTATCATTTAAACCAGAGGGCTGCTGGGAGCCAAGGCAGATCATCAGCTTGGCTTCCATGTTTTTTTCTATGGTCAGAATCCCAGAAGCCCTGCCGAAGGACACAAACAGAAAGGTCACTGACACCGTGGTGCCTGGAGATAAAGTGGGATACAGTGAGTTTAGCAGTGTCACCATTCCTGACTGCTCTGTAATGTTCCCTGAAACAGTCAGCAAGGTGTCTACCAGTCTCTCTGATGTAAATAGCTGTACACTTCCTGCAAAGAATACAATATACCACATTAGTGGAGGCGCATGAGAACTCCTTGATGATGTGAAAAACACCTGTAGTCCTCCGAATTTCAGTCACACCGGAAACAAATTTGCAGGTGTAGCAGTAAGTCCTGCTGCAAGGTTAGGTACCAGGTAGGGAGGAACTGTTAGGAGTAGGTAGGCTGCTTTTAACCAGGCAATTCCGCAGGTTAGGTGGCTGGTGGTAGGAAATAATAGGTGGTTCTATAAAGGACGCACCAATGTTAGGGTCAGTTTGCCAAATAGGAAAGTTACTGGTGATGATCCTGTGAAGAGAAGGTGTGCTCTGATGGAAAGGAAGCACTAGTGGAATTCGCCATTGTTCTTGCATGAAGTATCCTTCCTGTGGGCGTCAAGGTTATGGGGCATGTTACTGACCTGGGAGAGCGCTCTGTCCACTGTGCTTTTAGGGTATCCCCCGTTGATAAAAAAACTGTGCATTATGTGGGTCTGCTCAGCAAAATCATCCTCTTCACTGCATAACCTGCGAAGTCTAAGAAACTGTGAATAAAGCAGGCCATTCTTGACATGTTTAGGATGGAAGGAGCTGTGGAGGAGGAAACTGTGAGAGTCAGTGGGTTTGTAATAAACGGATGTCTTTAGATCAGTGCTCTGTACTGACAGTTGGATATCCAGAAAAGGCAGTGTAGAGGAGGATACTTCAACAGTGTATTGAAGGGAAGGAAGGGCCATGGTAAACTTGTCAAGGAAGACTTGGAGGGTCTCCCTGGAGCAGGAGGTGGCCCCCACACAGTCATCAATGTAGCGTTCATAGAGTTCAGGCACAGTTCCTGTGAATGAGAGAAAAAAAGTTCCTCCACCCAACTCATAAACAGATTAGCAAAGCTGGGATCCATCTTGGTACTCATGGCAACTCCACTGACCTGCTGAAAAAGACTGCTATTAAAAGAAAAAGCACTGAGTATAAGAACAAGTTCTGCCAGACGAGTTAGCATGTGTGTGGGTGACTGCTGGACTTCTCGCTTATTCAAGAAATGCTGCAAAGCTGTCAGACCATCATCATGGGGGATCACTGTGTAAAGAGATGTGATGTCCATGGTGAAGATGGGCTGATGAGATTCATTGAATCTGGACCTGTTAATAACTGGAGAGCATGGTTAGTGTCTTTAACATAGGAGGGTAGGGGCTCAATGAGGGGTCTCATGAGGCTGTCCAAAAATGCAGAGATGTGGGATGTGGGGCAGGAGCAGGCAGACACAATAGGATGGCCAGGGTTACCAGTTTTGTATATTTTGGGAAGGAGATAAAACCTGGATGTCTGGGGATACCGAACTATGAGCCTCTTAGCAGAAGCAGGGAGCTCTTTGTTTTCAATAGCAGAGGTGATGGTGGTGGTGACCTCAGTCTGATAGTCAGCAGTGGGGTCCTGTGGAAGAGAAGAATAAAACCCAGTGTCAGAGAGTTGCTGTGTGGCTTCAGTGATGTATAACTCCTTTTGCCAGACCACAACAGCGCCTCCCTTATCAGCTGGTTTGATAACAATGTCATTCATACAATGAAGAGATCTGAGGGCTGCAAGCTCACCAAGTGTCAGGTTGGAATGACTGTGCCTGCAATGAAGATTGAAGTTAGTGGTGTTTTCCATGCACTGATCAACAAAATAATCAACAGCAGCAAAACGTCCTGGAGGGGGGTCCATGCACTTCATTGGGGATTGATATAATTGACTGTTCTGGTGATACTGTCATCATCTGTGGGAAGAGGAGTCTCATTAGAAAAATGAGCTGTAAGATGTACTCTATGATAGAAGTACTGCAGATCAACTTGAATCTGGGGTGTGTCAAGATATCTGGGCGTGGGCACAAAATGGAGACCTTTACTAAGGAGTGATTGCTCATCCTGTGTCAGGGGAAGGTCTGCAGGGATACAACATATCAAATTGTTAGGCTGTGTCTGACTCAAGGGCTCATGTTGGTTGCTGATCTGCTGGGTGAGAGACTGGAGTTTTGCAGATTTGGTGTCCTTGAGGAACTGAAAGAGAGTGGAGTTAAGGTTTTAGATGCAGTGCTTAATAAAAGGAAGGTTATGTGGAGCTATACGCTGCAGGAAATCCTTTTGCCTTTGAATGGTTTTGTCCACAGAGATCAGCTGTGTTTTAATGGAGAGAATGGTGTTCATGATACGTTTCCTAGAGAAAGTTTTCAAAAGTTTATTGGTGGAGGAAACTTGTATCTCAGACCCAAATGAACAAGGATGGAATTTCAAACAGAAACCTTTAGGAATAATACTCAGGTGGTGGCATTTGGAAAGAAACTGTAAGTGACTGCAGAGTTTAGACTTTGAGCAAATGGCAGAAAATAATTCAAGAGAAGACTTAAAAACATGAGAAGGAAATGTAGATATAGATGAAATGAAGGAGCATCGTAGAGAATTCAGAAGAGATTTCAGATTAGGCATAGTGGATCGCAGCAAATGTAGCATACAAAATGTAAAACCAAAAACAAGGCGCTGCGTCAGCATGTGGTCTAAAAGCAAAACAAAATGGTTATATTAAATGCCTGCTGAAAATAGAAAATAGAGTTAAAAATTTGTTAGGAACTGTTGGGAGTAGGTAGGCTGCTTTTAACCAGGAGATTCCGCAGGTTAGGTGGCCAGTGGTAGGAGGCAATAGGTGGTTCTATTAAAGAAGCACCAATGTTGGGGTCAGTTTGCAAAATGGGAAAGTTACTGGCGATGATCCTGTGAAGAGAAGGTGTGCTCTGATGGAAAGGAAGCACTAGTGGAATTCGCCATTGTTCTTGCGTGACAGTATCCTTCCTGCGGGGGTCAAGGTTACGGAGCATGTTGCTGACCTGGGAGAGTGCTCTGTCCACTGTGCTTTTAGGGTGTCCCCTGTTGATAAAAAAATTGTGCATTATTTGAGTCTGCTCAGTAAAATCATACTCTTCACTGCATAACCTGTGAAGTCTAAGAAACTGTGAATAAGGCAGCCTACCTACTCCTAACAGTTCCTCACTACAAGGTACCAAACCTTGCAACAGGACTCGCTGCTACACCTGCACATTTTTTTCCAGTGTGACTGAAATTCAGGGGCCTACAGGTGTTTTTCACATCACCAAGGTGTTCTCATGCACCTCCACTAATGTGGTAAATTGTATTCTTTGCAGTAAGTGTACAGCTATTTACATCAGAGAGACTGGCAGGCGCCTTGCTGACTGTTTCAGGGAACATTACAGAGCAGTCAGGCATGGTGACACTGCTAAACCCACTGTATCCCACTTTATCTCCAGGCACCTCAGTATCAATGACCTTTCTGTCTATGTCCTTCAGCAGGGCTTCTGGGATTCTGACCATAGAAAAAATATGGAAGCCCAGCTGATCATCTCTCCTGGCTCCCAGCAGCCCTCTGATTTAAATGATAAACTTATTTTCTACTAACATGTTTCAGCCACCCCTTATTTTCCCTAAAGTTTGTTTGTATCTGTACACATTTAATTTATTTTTCATTTGCACCATAAGTCTCTATCTCTGTCTCCTTCCCGCACATTTGTCACTTTCAGCCTTCCTACTAGGCCCTGTTAATTAGTCCCCACCTGGGGACTTCTCTAGCTCTTTCACTCCTATTTTGCTTTATTCTTTCCCATCATCACCTTTTTGTTTCACAGATTCTCTCTTAATCTTGCCATTTATCACTTCTTCTCCCTGAGCCTCCCCTTTTCTCTTTCCCCACAAATACATATCCCTCATTATACCTCCCCTTTACAGTAACTTTGTTTTTTTCTCTTTTAGATATTTCCTGAAGAAGACCTGAGGTTGAAACATAGATTTTTAACTCTACTTTCTATTTTCAACATGCATTTAATATAACCATTTTGTTTTGCTATATATGTGTATATGTGCATATATATACATATACATATATATATGTGATTGTGTGTGTGTGTGTATATATATATATATATATATATATATATATATATAAATATGTATATGTATAATATATATCTATATCTATAGACACACATATATATATATATATATATATATATATATATATATATATATAGATAGATATAGTTATAGTGGCATGGTAGTGCCACTATAGTTAGGATGCTTGACCACTTGAATGTTAACCCCCAAATTGTGCACTTTAATAACTTTGCAACCATATGACCGATGTTCCCAAACTTTTTCATGCACTGTCTGGTACCATAGATCTCTGGATCTGGCAAGTTTCGTTCTAGTCGATGGTGCGGTTGCTAAGCTGCTGAGTGCAAAAAAATTTGAAATTGACCATTCAGGTGCAAATTCTTTGCTCATTTGTAAGTCTAAAATGGTTTTGATGTCAGGTCTGAAATTGTTAGAGTATATGGAGTCTGGGTCACTGATGTGCCTTTTGAAGGTATGGCAAAAACAAAACATTACTCTGTTCAAAAGTTATAAAACTGTAAAGGTTCCCATTATAGCCTATGGGAAAAAATATATGTACACCTCAAAAGCATGTTTTGTTTTTGCGAAAGCACTTTTCACTGCTGCAAATGGGTTTAATATTGTCATACTGCCGCCATCTTGTTTTCAGTTAACAACATATTAGCGATATATAGAGTACATTTGAATTTGGGTAACCGGGTAGGCCCACTGAAATCATGCAGTCCCTTTTCCAGGGACAACCCAGATAGGGTACAAATGACAGATAGTTTACAATAGGTCTGGGCAGACTGTTCCACGGGTGATCCGGACCCTTGTATCAAATCTGCACTCCACAGACCTGGTTAAAGATGGACTTCACCACAGAAGTTAGATTCTGGGTCTGTGGAAGTGCAGTTTGTGCCACTGTATGTATTATTGCCATGGGGATGCTGTTGGCACACTCACTCCACATACAGGCAGCCAGCAGCATCCAATCAGGCAACAGATGGTCATGAGATGCACTCATAGTATATAACCGTGCTGAGTGAGCAATGCAACTCAGAGGAGAGGAGGATGGGTTGGAGGAACACCTCACTTATTGCTGCAGCAGCTGCCAGAAGTTACTAAAATTAAAAATAAAAAACACAAAAAAATATACATACATTTTGGAGGGGAGGGAAGAGAAAAGGAGAGAGAAAGGAATCAATTTACTGGTGCAAGGGGGGATAGAATCTGATCATTGGGTGAGGGTGACAGGTCAGGACTGGAGAAAAGAGAAATCCAGAGGGACTGGAGAGATAGTGGTGGCCCGGGTGCTGTCGGGGCAGACGGGAGGCAAAAGGCAGGCAGTGTGGCAGTTTGACTGTGTACACGAGCAATGGCAGGCTGACAAAATCTTTGACTTGTGGCATAAAGATCCAGTGGACAGAGACAGAGACTACTGGAGGGCCAAAAGAAATTTTACAGTTACAGAAAATGCCAAATGAAAGTGTTTTTTTTTCTTGGCCTCAGACAGCGTAGCTGTGTGTACATGAGCAAAGGAGGGCAGGCTGGCAAAATCTTTGACTTGTGTCATTCCAAATCCAGATCCAGAGGGGAGAGGGAGAGACTACTGCATGCCCAAGAGAAATTTTAGTTACAGAAATTCACAAATGAAAGTTTTTCTCTTTTCTTGGCCTAAGACAGTGTAACTGTGTACATGAGCAAGGACTGGCTGGTAAAATCCTTGACTTATGCCATTCCAGATTCAGAAGAAAGAGGTGGAGACTACTGGGGGCCCAAGAGAAATGTTACAGTTATAGAAAATCCCAAATGAAAGTTTTTCCTGGCTTCAGTGTGGTGTATGTAGAGGGCAAGGGCAGCAGACTGGCAAAATAAATCTTTGACTTGTGTTGTCCAGAAGGGGGAGAGAGAGAGAGAGAGAGAGAGAGAGAGAGGCTAGGGCTGCATGGAGGACCTCAAGAAATTTAACAGTCCTAAAATCTCAAATAAAAAATGTTTTCCTGGCTGTATGTACAGGGTGGGGTGGCAGTAGGCTGGCAAAATATATATTTGACTTGTGCCATCCGGGAGAGACTGCAGGGGGACCCACAAGAAATTTAACAGTCCCAGAAATCCCAAATAAAAAATGTTTCCTGGCTTCAGTGTGGCCGTGTGTACAGGGCAAGGGTAGCAGGCTGGCTGCTGTGCTGTCGGTGTGCTGTATACAGTCACAAGTCACGACAATAAATTTGTCCCTGGCCTGTTGGTGGGAGTCATCAAAAGGACATCACATTAGTTAGAGGGATGGGGATCTTTTTACACAGGTTAGAATACTAAGAAAAAATGGATCAAAGTGTTGATGAGGCAAATTCTATTTCTCAGGTAGGCAGTTGTAATGCAAAAGACAGCAATCAGCCTGAAAAGGGAAAACAAAAATCAAACCTCAAAATGTGATTTTTTTCACATCTAAGGTTTTGTCTTCCAAGTGAATGCTTCAATCCAAAAAAGGTGAATGTA
This sequence comes from Neoceratodus forsteri, assembly GCA_016271365.2. NCBI lineage: Eukaryota > Metazoa > Chordata > Ceratodontiformes > Ceratodontidae > Neoceratodus > Neoceratodus forsteri. Next base: position 990,949,447 of record CM057455.1, read on the forward strand.
TTGGGTCATCGTCAGTCATAAGAAAAAAAAAAGTTATGTAGTTAAAAAAAACAAAGGCTTGGTGGGCACCACCTGCAGAGGCACACAACGGTATGGAACAATTGCATACTATGTTACTGCCAGTCCCTCACCCTCATCTCATTCTTCTGAGGTTGAACCCAACAAGGGTAATAAAAATAAAGATGAAGAGAATGATCAGGCAGCACAAGGTTTACTGGAGGGGATGGAAATTATAGATGAGGAAGAAACAGGCAGAAATGTTTTGGTTGTGGCGGGGGGGCAGTGGGAATAAACCACAAGAGGAACAGGCCCAAGAAATATATGTGTGTGTGTGTGTGTGGGTGTGGGGGGGGGGTGACCCTGAAAAGGTGACTGAGGTGCTGTACCTTTCTGGGAAAAAACTGAAAAAATATCATCTTTTGTGTGGTCATACTTCTCCATTAGTGCTTCCAATGAGTTGGTAGCAAAATGCGCTATTTGTAAATGGCCAATCAGCAGGGGTAAAAAGAAGGGAGCATTAGGAACTTCAGCACTGAAAAGGCACCTAGACAGATGTCATAACATTACTGAGAACTCCAGTTGTGAGTCTCGAAGAGAAAGTGACAGAGATAGCTCATTACACTCGGGGTAACTCCCATACATAAAAGCAGTGGCAGCCCACGCAGCACTGCTGAAACACCTCCACCACTTCCTCCCATTCGAAGGACTCCTCCTACTATTACTGAAAAATGATCATGTGGGTTGTGGAGTAGGAGGGGCATAAGGGAGAGGAAGACCACCCTCGGCACAAGTGTTTTGACTCATTTTTTTGCTAGTTTTTTTTGTTTTTGTTTTCCTTCTTTAAAAAAAAAAAATATCTGAGGAGCAGTGGCAGGATTTTCAGGACAGTAAATTAATGAAGAGGGAACTACATGGAGAGCTTCAGTAACAGACAAGTACTGGAATAGCAGTATTAGTGCAGTATAATATGGGGAGTGATGCAATGCAGTGGATGTATGGGGCAGCCATATTCAGGCAGCCCTTCTGGATGCTGAGGTGCTGCCCAATCTGCAGGCATCTCTCTGGACTGCAGGATGAGGTAGCCAGACTCAGAGCAGAAGTAAACTGTGTCAGGAGTACCTTCGCCCCTATCCAGAGACCACCCAGTCCAACTCTGCTGCCTCAAAGGATGCCAAGAATGAGGAGCACTTGAATGATGGTGGGCTCAGGGAAGGTTAGGGTGGTCAGGCAGAGGCACATTTAAAATCCTATTCCATTCCAGAACTCATATGCCGCACTGGCAAATGGGGACAACTAAACAGAGGTACCCAGAGAAGTGGAAGGGAAGGATGTGGAGGTCAACCAAGGAGGTGACCTCAGTGGGGAGAGCAGTGGACCCCAGAAGAGAAGGAAGTAAATCCTGGTGGGGCACTCTATCATAACAGGGATCCAACCAGGAACACAGGAGAGGGTGGGCAGGGAGGTGAGGTGCCTACCAGGTGCCATGGCATACAGGGATGGGAGGATGATCCTGGGGATCACCGGGAAGGCAAGACAGGAGGGTGAGCTGGATGTCATTATCCACCTAAGTACTAATGACCTGGCAAATGGGGAGCCTAAGGAAGTTCAGGAAGAGTTTAGGAAATTGGGGAAGGGTCTCAAGCAAGTAGCTATTTCTGTCACCTTCTCAGAAGTACTACCCGTGAGAGGCATGGGAGAGAATAGGGGCACATGCACCTGGAACTGTAACTCATGGTTGAAGAACTGGTGCTGTGAGGAAGGGTTTGGATTCATTGGTAACTGGGGACCTACCTGGAGAGATGGAGGTGTGTTCAAGCCTGACAACCTGCATCCATCCTGGAGGAGAATCCAAGCACTCAATGATAAGTTTAGATGCTACATGGACAAGCATTTGAACTAGCCAAGGGGGGGGGGGGTGACAGGCCAGCAAGGAGGGTACCTAATGCCCACCCCCACAGCTAGCAGTGGAAGCAGTGAACAGGAGGAGTGGATATTCTTAAAAAGCAGTGTTCAAAAGATGGAGATAAGCACCCAAGAGGTGGATAGGCAGAAAGGGGTCAAAATTCAACTGAAGGGCAGACAGCAGGGAGAACCAGGAATAAAAGACAACCAGGGAGGGGGCTGGAGTAGAACAGCTAAACAGTCCAGGGAGTTCAAATCATGGAACACCATGTGTGTCAATGCCAGGAGCCTTAGCAACAAGAAGGAGGATCTGGATGCTGTCATGGTGCAGTTGGACCTGGACATTGTGGCCATCACAGAGAGCTGGTGTAATGATAACCACGACTGGGCGATGTCCATACCTGGCTACAACATATTTAGAAGAGACAGGGCAGACAGGAAGGGAGAAGGAGTGGCACTTTATGTGAAAGATGGCATAAAGGCCACAGAGATCCAGGAGGAACAAAATGGGGGAGAGATACTGTGGGTTAAGCTGGAAAGGAAAATGGGGTCAGCCATCTGCACAGGGGTGATCTACAGCCCACCAGCCCACGAGGAAGAAACAGACTGGAAGCTGATGTTAGCCATCCAAAGGATGGTAGACAAGGGTGAGATTGTGCTGGTTGGAGACTTCAATATTCCAGACATGGACTGGAGCCTCCCAGCAGCATCAACCAAGAGCAGATTTATCTTGGACTCCCTTCAAGGTGCCTTCCTCAAGCAACTGGTCATGGAACCAACTCAGCAGAAGGCAATATTAGACCTCATGCTCACAAATGGGGACAGTGTGATGGGATAACAGTGGGGGAGCACCTGGAGAACAGTGACCACCGGTCACTGTGGTTTGAAATCACAGAAGGAGCAGAACCAAACCGAACAAAAACAGTTATCCTGGATTTTAGGGGGGGGCAGACTTTGGGAAAACGGAGAGATGCCTGAAAGAGGCATTAATGGAAATGGGGTGGGAATCAAGGGTTGAGGAACAATGGACAATATTTAAAACAGGGATTACAAGAGCAACAGAATTATGCATTAAGCAAGTTAGCAAGGGGGAAAGGAAGAGAAGGCCATTATGGTTTTCCAAGGAGGTAGCAGAGAAAGTGAAAGCCAAAAAGATTGCATTCAGGCAATACAAAAAGACGCAGGCAGAAGGGGATAGGGAGAAGTACCTGGAGAAGCAAAGGGAGGAAGGGAGGTCAGTAAGGGAAGACAAAGCTCAGACAGAAGACTGCATCACAAAATTAGTGGGTAGAGGGGACAAAACCTTTTACAGATACATAAGTGAAAAAAGAAAGGCAAAGGTAGGGATAGTGAGACTGAAGAGGGAAAATGGTGCCTGCACGGAGGATGACAACAGTAAAGCTGACATAATGAACAGTTTTTTTTTGCTCAGTCTTTACTGAGGAAGAGGATGGTAATGGGCCTGAAGGGAGTACAAGGGGTGGAAATGGTGCAGAAATGGACACAAGTCCCTTTACACGGGAAAGGGTCCTAAAGGAACTGGAAGGAATTAGAGTTGATAAAGTAATGGGGCATGATGGGGTGCACCCCAGGGTCCAAGGAACTAAGAGAGGTAGTGACTGAAACTCTGGCAATCCTGTTTAGCCGATCATTGGAAACAGGGGAGGTACCTAAAGTCTGGAGGACAGCAGATGTAGTGCCCTTATACAAAAATGGGAACAAAGAGGAAGTGGGGAACTACAGACCAGTCAGCTTGACCTTGGTAGTGGGAAAGATCATGGAAGCATTACTGAAGGAGAGATTGGTGAAACATCAGGTTGCCAATGGACTACAGGACCAAGGCACCATGGTTTCACTGGGGAGAGGTCATGTTAGACCAACCGCATTGAATTTTTAGACTGGGTGACAAGGGAGGTGGATTAGGGGAGGGCAGTGAATGTGGCCGATCTGGACTTCAGCAAGGCCTTTGACACTGTGCCACATAGAAGGCTATTAAACAAACTGGGGAATATGTGAGTGGGCAGGACAGTAGTGTGGTGAGTAGGTAATTGGCTGGGTGGCAGGACACAGAAGGTGGTGGTAAATGGCTGTCACTCCACAGAGGGAAGAGTGACCAGTGATTAGTGTTGGGACCAGTCCTATTCGACATCTTCATCAGTTACATTGTGCAGGACCTAAAAGGCAGAATTTCCCTGTTCACTGATGACACGAAGCTCTGTAACAGAGTGGACATGGCAAAGGTTGTAGACAGAATGAGGATGGACCTGCATAAGCTTGAAGAATGGTAAAGGGTTTGACAGTTGAAATTCAATGCAAAGAAGTGCAAGATAATGCATATGGGGCACAACAACCCTAGAACAACATATCAGTTGGGGGGGGGGTGAGGATATAGCCTGCATCAGGCAGGAAAGGGACCTTGGGGTTATCATCTCTGATGATGACCTCAACGAAGGGAAACAGTGTGACAAGGCAGCAGGAAACGCAAATAGGATGCTGGGATGCATAGGCAGGGGCATAACCAGAAGGAAAAAGGAGGCCATAATTCCACTATACAAGACACTAGTGAGGCCTCACCTGGAGTACAGTGTACATTTCTGGAGACCTTACCTATGTAAGGACATAGACAGGGTAGAGAATGTTTGGAGGAGTGCAACTAAGATAGTACAGGGATTGCATCACAAGTCCTATGAGGACAGATTGAAGGACTTGAATATGTACTCCCTGGAGGAGAGGAGGAAGACAGGGGATATGATAGAAACATACAAGTACCTTACAGGGAGGATCAGGGTGCAGGAATACATTATTTTCCAGTGAAAAAGATGTTCCAGGACAGAGGGCATGGGATGAAGTTAGATGGAGTGCGATTCAGAGGAAATGTGAAGAAGAATTTCTTCATAGAACCGGTGGTGGACTAGTGGAACACCCTGCCAGAGGAAGTGGTGGGGGCTGAAACAATCATGGGATTTAAGAATGCATGGGATAGACATAAGGGAATTCTGGAGGTCAGGGGTAAGGGGCAACAGACTTCTAGGAAAACAAAAAGTGAACTTAAAAGAGCAAATGGGCAGACTGGGTGGGCCATAGGCCCTTATCTGCCAACAGTGTCTATGTATCTATGTATTTAAATAACCTAGTAAGACTTTCATGTTGTTCATCTTTGTTTTATAGAACGTTTGCCCTGTTGGCACATTCGTTGTCTTTTTGCTGTTTTTCACAGGGCAAGACTCAGAGTCACTTTGTGGGTCTCTGGAGATGAGGGCGGGGGGGGGCAAACAGGGCAGGCTCTTGGATCTTCTGTGTGAACACCTGCTCATTTTATATATTGAATGTGGTGTATATAGAAATGAAAATGCAGATGTACAGTACAATAGGATGGTCTGTCTAACTCCATAAAACAGAAAAAAATATTAACTTACATTAAGAAAAACAAGCCAAATTTACGCTTCTACAGCAGACCCACCTGACAGAACCTGAACATCAAAAACTGAAACAGTTTGGGTATGCTGAGGTCTGCTCTTCTTCATATAAATCTGGGTGGAGGAGGTGTGTGGACATAGTCATCCCACACTGGGTCTCTTATGAAATTTTAGACAGAGTAGTTGATACAGAAGGTCAATATTCCTACTAAAAAGTTAATTTAATGGGCTGTTAATGATGTTGGTTTCAGTATATGCCTCTCTGGGTTCACCTTATATTTTGTTTAGGAAACTATTGATGATAATGGAGTATGCTGAGGGCACCTTGCTATGTGTGTTGAGGGGGGGGACTGGAATCTCATTTGGATACTACTTCCCAAATACTACGAATGGCACATGGAGTGGCTAAACAGGTCAGAGCGTTGATAATGAAGCTGGGTCTCCAGGATGCTTGGTGTTATGTAGAGTGGTCCACTCCAGGGTATACATATTTTTCACATGCCCATCAAATTTACTGATGATTGGATTTGTTTCTCCTATCAAAGGAGAATATCTCTAATTTATCTATATGTAAGATGGGTACATTGGGGATTTCAGATCATGCCCAGCAACCATTGATCTTAATTAGCAAAATCAAAAGAAGTTCACATTCTGGAGGCTCAACCTATCTCTTCTTCAGGATTGGGAGGTGCAGGAACAGGTACCCTAGACAATCTTACAGGCTATTCAGGACCACTGCCCCTCTGACATAAGTGTGAGGATACTCTGGGATATTATAAAAGCTATACTCCATGGAAAAGTAGTGGATATTGGCACTGCCAGGAAAAAACAATGGTAGGAATGTCAAATAACTTTAGAGATCCAAATCAAAACCCTCAAGGCACAACACATAAAAATGGATGGGCACAGAGGGAAGGAAAACTTAAAAACGAACTTAATATACTCCTAGATTATAAAGTAGTATAGAACCTGACATTTTTTAAACAACGTTATTATGTAGGTGGCCCGCAATCTTTAAACTTTTGGAGTGTACATTAAGGGCCAGGAGGGCTCAGGCATATATTCTCAAACCGATGCACTCGGCAACTGGTCTCCAGCTTAATCAGGAGATGCAATTCTTAATGCTTTTATGGAATACTACCATAAACTTTATAGTCCTGAATAGGGGTCTACAGAGGAGCAGACTGATGCTTTTGTGCATTACTTTAATTTATCATTTGTCACAGAGTCTTGAATTATGTCGCCCAATGTCCACTGCAGAGATTGCTACAGTAACTGGTAACACTAAAACAGGAAAGTGCCTGTGGACAGATGGCTTCCCCGCTGAATTTTATAAAATATTTAAGGACCAGGTGATCCCATTGTTGCAGATAGTGTATCAGGACACTTTGACAAAAGGAGGTGTCCTACCCCCGGCCTGTAAACAGGCAGTCATCTCTGCCATTCTCAAGCCTGGCAGGGATCCTACCTCATACACCTCCTACCACCCGATATTTATTGTAAATGTAGATTATAAGCTTCTTACTGCCATTCTGTCTAAGAGATTAGAAGGGCTTATCCCTCAACTAGTACGGGTTGATCAGACAGGCTTTGTAACCGGATGTCAGGCATCTGACAACGTTAGATGCATGGTACATATTATAGACCATCTCAGTACCACTAAAACCCCAGCCTTAATCATGAGTTTAGTCACCAAGAAGGCATTTGATCAGGTTGACTGGCAATTTTTGTATAGGTTCTTGCCAGGTTTGGGTTTTTCAGAGTCCTTTATTGAAATTATACAGCGGTTATATGAGCTAACGGCCAAGTCTCACAACGCTTCATCCTGGGGTGAGGTGCTCAGCAGGGGTGCCGTTTGTTACCCCTGTTGTTTGCCTTTTATATAAAACCCCTTGTATAGTAGAGTCATCAAGATCTTGAAATTATGGGGGTTATGGTGGGTGGGCAAAAACATAAAACTGCTCTACACAGACAGTATTTTATTACACATAATAAAGCCTGACAGGTCCCCCCTAAGATTAAGGAGCATGGTCACAGGGTTCTCCAATATGTCAGGATATACCATCAACTCAACTAAAATGGAGGCGCTTACCTTTAATTTTACACCATCCCACTACATCCAACGGTTATACCCCAGGAACTGGACTCAGCCTTGCTTGAAATACCTACTGTAGGTATCATTCTTTGAAACTCCAATACATTTTTGTTTCAAGATAACTATGTGCCCTTAGTTACGCACCTAAGAGAAGATATCAAAAGGTGGGCACTGCTCCCTCTAACTTCACATGCCTGAGTTCAAGCAGCAAAAATTAACCTCTTGCCTAGATGTATATCAGTGTGCTGCAGTGAGACTGGCTAATCAATGGTTAGCAGACATTCAGAAAATGTTAAACAAATTTATCTCAGCCGATTGGAGACCCACAGTAAGAAGTACCCTGCTCATGACCAAAAAGAAATTGGGAGCATGGGCAGTTACTAAACTGGAAGCATACTGGCTCTCTATACAGGTCCACTGGGCACAGTTATAGGACAGACTCAACTTAATGCACATTGGTATACTCTAGAGGAGTTTCTGTTGGATGACAGACCACTTCTATCTACCCTGTTTACATCACAGCAGCATCATCCACCTATGGATGCATGGTGTTTGGCAACAAAAGTCATCTTTTATGCCTGGGGCAGATTTCAATGATTCCCATTGATATACAAGGATTGCTGGAGGCACTGCTGGTTTGCTTGGAATACTAACTTTGCTCAGGGCTCTTGAGACTTATGGTATGAGAGACAGGTACACCATGGACTCCAATATTCAGCTCTCATGTTAAAGAGTGAAACAATCCTTACATTTGATGAATGCTATAGAGTTTGGCTTGCAGACCACGTTATTTTCAATTTAAAAACTAAGCACATGCTCAACTGCACTACACCAATAATACAAGGCTAGCTTTGGAAGGGGGCCCCACACATGGAGTTGCTGTCTATATCAACAGCTAAGGAAGCGATATACCACATATACCAGTTTTTAAATTTCCACTTGAAAGAAGCATCCCTTCATATAATAACAAAGTGGAAAGTGGAGGTAAGATTCCACCTTATGCAGAAGGAGTGGTGCAGGGTTTGGGAAGGATCATTCAACACTTTTGCTTTATCACGTTGGCAGGAATTTACTTGGAAAATTAAAACCTGCTATTTTGTAACCCCTCAATGGAAAGCTAAATGGGATATTTCTACTATAATCAGCATATTGGAGGAATTGCAGGGAATTAATTACCACAAACACCCATATTATTTTATACCTGTCCAGTTTTGGTCAGCTTCAAAGTGGGAATCTCCAGCACATTGTCAACTCTCTATCAAAGTCCTGGATCCACTGCTATTTTCTAATTTAATTCTGGGATTGCCCCTGCCATCAGTGCAAGGATCCAGTTCTTGCCATTTGTGATACATATGCATAGCAGCAGTGGGAAAAGCTATGACTCGAAGATGGCTCAGTCCTGATCCGTCCACGTTGGTGGAGTGGCGTATGATAGTAAATGAAATACAGGAAATGGAGAGGTTGGCATACCTCATGCAAGATAAAATGGATAAATTCCTGGGGAGGTGGACCAAGTGTACAATAGAAGTGTGATAGGTGTCTTATTGGTAGGGACTGGCAATAGTAGACAACCTTAATTCTAACTGAGACTGACGGATCTTCAGAGGGAACTAAACCTAGACATATACATATATATATATATATATATATATATATATATATATATATATATACCATCACTGAGACAGAGTTAGATATTCTGCATGCCCCCCCTTGCCTCCAGAGGACCCTCACAGCAGCCTCATAGTTTGGGGCTCTTCTTGTTTCTTCCTAATTCTGAGTACTTTTATGTGCCCTATTAGTGTTTTGAAGTTTTATTTGTTACGACAAAAAAACAGATTGAAAGCAAACCTATGGCTTACTGGACCCCTGTGAAATGTACACTTGTAATGTTATACTCCATTATGTAAGCTCTACATTGGTGAGCATTATAGTAAAGAAAGTATAAAAAAAAAGAAAAAAAAGAAACCAAGCTACTCATCCACCTAGACTCCCAGAAGCCCTCCAGTTTAAATGACAGACTTATTTTCTACTGACATGTTTCAGCCATCTTATAGTTTTCTGCCATGCTCTGTCTTTTTTACCCCCATTTCTGTCATATCTTTGCTTGCATGTGTGCATGATACATTTGCACATGTGTGTGTATGCCTGCAAACACTTTCATCCTCTGTGTGCATGTGTGGGGGTGGGGTGAACATACTTGTGATGTAGACAACCAGTTCTGAGTGCTGTATCTCATTTTATGTTGGTGGCTTGTGCAGCCAACATCTTCATGACTGATGGGGATTTGGGCCCGGTTGTCGTTGGCGAATGCAGGGCATGCACCAGTAGGTGCGTCCTTCATTCCCCAATCAGCCTGCATGCCGTGCCACACCATGCATAGTAACGTGATGAGCACATCTAAGGAAAGGTCCACTGCAATCCAAGCAAAGCTCGTAACATGCAGCGGACCTTTCCTATGTGTTCGCCAGCTACTAGCATAGCGGCTGAACTGCCGACTTAGGGGGTGACCAATCCCACAGTCGGCTTGCCCTCCGAAGTATGTGCCAATGGGGGAGCCCACTCCCTGTCGGCAGAATGTGTCTCCCCCCAGTTTGTTGTTTGCTGATGGAGTGCCCAACCCCCATCGGCATCAGTCTCCCCTCTTTCCCTCTGTAATGTGCTGACAGGAGAGCCCACTCCCCATCGGCATGATGTTCCCCCCCTTCTTCTGTGCTGATAGGGGTGCCCAATCCCCAGTCAGCTACTGTCCCCCCCAAAAAAGCAAGAAACCAGCTGTAAAAATGAAAACCGTCCGTGATGTGTTTTGTTTGAACCTGCAAACAAAAAACGGTCTCTCGTGGTCTTCCTACCCACCACCCGCACCCACCCACTGTGCACCCTGCCTCCCCACACCCCTTCCTTACCCCATACTTACCTCTGGAGCTGGCTGTGACGAGCTTCGGTGGACAGGAAACACATCTGCACTCTTCAAAGCTGACCGCAAACTGAGAAAATGCCGGTAAGCTGTATAATGGGATAAATAGTTTTTTTTCCAACTTTGGTGCATATCTCAGGCATTTTGGGGATATTTGCACCAAATTTTCAACATGGAGTTTTTGGGACCCCTCCTCATGAATTCTGTCACAGTTATGAAGTTATTCGGTCCCGAAAGGTGATTTTGCAGTCACTGTGCAGAATCACCTTTCGGGACCAATTAATGCAAGGACAGTGGCAGTGTACATGAGGTGTGCTGTCAAAAAGGCTATGTTGCAAATGTGGTGGAAACAATCCAAAAAATGGATGTTTTACAAGCATGCGTTGCGCACTTTCTATGCACGCTCAGAACTTCGTGGCTTTGCAATATTTTCATGCCAGATTTTCAACACTGTCATTTTTCTACACCTCTTTATGAAAGGTGCAGCTGCCATTTTTCACATCCTGGCCAAAATGTGTTTCCGCACTTAGGGTGCACAATTTATTTATTTATTTATTTTTTTATTTAGCTTTTGTTGACCGGGTAAGTGCACTAGACAAATCCTGCCTATTTTCAGGCACGACCCGGGGGAGGGGGATACAGATGAATGCCAACTGACCTTGAACCAGATTAAGCTGTTGGTGGTATTTTTAGTGAATGAGGGAAATTTGGCCAGGACACTGGGGTAGTTCCCCTACTCTTTTCGATTAGTGCCATGGGATCTTTAACATCCACCTGAACTACCACCAATCCAGGCAGATGGGACCTTGGTTTAACGTCTCATCCGAAAGACAATACCGCTGTCGCTGTGGGAAATCTGTGTTTGGGGTAGATTATGAAAATGACAGTGATACTGTTCATGAGCAGAGGTCCTAAAATGCCTATGTTGAAAATTTGGTGACAATACTCCATAAAATGACTGTGTTATGGGCGTGCGTTGTGCAGTTTGAATGCACGCTCGTAACGTTGAGCATTTATAATATTGTCACTCTTGATTTTCACCATTGGCATTTTTCCACACCTCTTAATGAACAGTACAGCTGTCATTTTACATATCCTGCCCGAAATGTGTTTTCGCACGTCCGACACAGAATAGTGCAGTCACTGTGTGAAATCACTTTTTGGGACAGTTTGAGGAAATGACAGTGACACTGCACATAAGCAGAGGTGCTAAAATGCCCATGTTGAAAATCTGGTGTCGCAACTCCATGAACTGACTGTGTTACAAGTATGCATTACGCCTTTCCCACGCACCCTTGCAACTTTACACATTTGCAATACTTACATGCCACATTTTCACCACTGCCATTTTTTTTACGTCTCCTTTTGAACAGTACAGCTGTCATTTTTCACATCCTGCCAAAAATGTGTTTCCGCACTGCACTACCAAAGCCAGCGCAACAACATTCAGCATTGACAAATGCTTGTCATTAATATAAAATGTATTACTGACTGTCTCTGTTGAAAATCTGTTGCTCTTAGAATGACCTCACTCATTCCCCCCCAGATGTTAGCTAAAAGATGAAAGCCATAAGAAAAATGCTGACAGCATGCGAGTTCACACACACTCAGTTTTTAGAGACCATGTGTTACAGGTAAGGCCTTAATTAAGGATCCTGTTGGTCTGAGTTAATTACAACCGTAGTTGCTATAACATATCCATTTTATGACGTTGGAAGGAAAACCCAGGTTATTACACACAAGTGCGAAATCATAAAGATGCTTTACTGTCCTGGAAGTGGAAAGCTTATTATGAGACCAAAAGCAGTGTCATTTGAAGGACATGAATTATGCTGAAGTTGCAGAATGCAATACTTTTGTATAAGATATATATTTTCATATATCCTGACAGGGAGGAGCTAGGTGACCTCCTGAAAAGAGGTGGGGTAAAAGCCAGAGTTTAATTTAGTCTGTTTTACTTCACAGAGACGCATTTTTACCTAGACTCTGACCACGAAACATCTTGGGAGCACTTTTAAGCAAGTATTTAGAGACTAAGTACTGTAGTAGGAATTGCACTGTTTAAAACCTTGTTCTTTTAATAGATTTGTATGTCTTGTGATATAACAGTTCTGTATTGTTGTGTTTTATATATTCTTATCTATTATAGTAAAATTCTTTTAGAACTTACTTGGTCAGTCTTTGACTTCTTTTTTTTATTTGTAAGAAAAGTACATGGTTATAGCAGACAATAGACATAAGCTTGAATGGTGATACCAAACTGGAAAGAGAAGCGTTTTAAATCTGAGGTCTTTATTAAAATTTTAAAATGGTTCATCTCTGTATTACCTGGTTAGGTGCCCGTAGGCAAAGATATCTGGCCCCCCGAAGACAGATATATCTGAGCCTGCACATTGGATATGCTAACAAGAGGTTAACAGTTTGAATCCCTCCAGAACTTGAGACCAAAGGTTGATCCGAACTCACAAAACAGACAAGAGGGTTACCTTGTCTGTTACACTGTTCACAAGACTGCGCTCAGAGGTTGGCTCGTTGGGAGTAGAGGGCCTGACCTGCTGAGTGGGTTTGTGACAGATTGGTTGGCAGCGGTGGGATAATTTTGGTATCACAAGCTTGTATTGTTCTGTGTCAGCTGAGACCGTAAGTTCTCTTGCAAAGAAAAAAAAAGGCAGAGTTTTATTTTAAAAAGAAAACAGAACTATATATCACTTGGCGTACAGTCCAGATCCTACCCATTTGGTTTTTTTTTTCTCTAAAGTGAAAGTCAGAGTAGCCATAGTCAGGGAAGAAGGAGATGGCTTCTGACTACAGCAGGCATACTGTAGATTACTTGAAGCAGTTGTGCTGAGACAGGGGAGTCCCATTCGAGGTGACAGCCAAAATGCAGAACCTCATAGAGGCCCTGATTGTAGCAAATACTCAGAGCAGCAAGTCACCGACCGTGACTGAAGAGGACAGCAGGGCCACTGTCAGTGAAGGGCCACAGCAGCAGGCTATGGTCACCAGTATCCTGAATCCAGAGGTACTCAAACTGCAAATTGAGTTGTGCAGGATGGAACTGGAGGCAGAATGAGAACAGAGAGAGGTGGATCAAGAGGCAGAGCGACAACAGAGGGAAGCAGACCATGAGGAGCGTGAGTGCCAGAGAGCTGCCGAGGAGAAGAAAGAATGAGAACGCCAAGACGCAGACCGTGAGGAGAAGGAGCACCAGAGGCAACATGAATTGGAGAAGACACAACTCCGACCAGCGGCACCAGAGCAGGTAAGTGGCTTGGGTTTAACCGGGACTGCAGGACTGGGTTACAAATTGAACTCCAAATTAATAGCCGAGTTTAAGGAAAGGGAGGACATGGATGCCTTTTTAAATTCTTTTGAAAAAGTTTGTATTCAGGCTAAAATTCCTAGAGAGTCCTGGAGCTTCCAGCTATCCCCGCTACTTACCGGGAAAATTAGGGATGCATTGGGTCAAATGAACAATGACGAGAGTGACGATTACAGCATGTTAAAAGCTGCACTGTTAAAAAAATTTTAATTAACTGCTGAATCATACAGAGCTGAATTCTGTAAGCTCAGGAGAAGCCCTGATATGAACTATGAGGAGCTAGCCATGAAACAACGTCAGTTTTTAAAACGTTGGTGGGAAAGAATTGAGGCAACCTCTGCTGATAAAATTGAAAATGTGATTTTATTACAACAGTTTTACTAGGCATGCCCAGCAGAGCTAAAAACCTGGCTAGAGGACCAAGATCCAAAAACAGTGCAAGAGGCTGCTGAACTCTTGGACCACTATGCCAAGAGTAGACCTGCTCTGAGAGCGAAGGGGACGGGCGTGGCTGTGCAGAAAGGGAAAAGCATGCCTTCAGGGCAGCTAAAACCCTCACTGCCTCCACTGAAACCAGTTAGCCCCAGGTTTCAATGAAAAGATTTATCTGAAGTAAGAAATGCATGTTGGCTGTGTAAGGAAACTGGGCATATTGCCAGACAGTGCCCCAAAAAAGCGAGCCAAAATACACAACAGGGTGCTAGAAAAGAAGTGGGTTGTTTGTGTGTCCCTGACAGCATGCCAGTGAACATGAGGGAACGCATGCACCCAGTCATAGTAAATGGTGTACAGACGCAGGGGTTAAGGGACACAGGGGCATCCCTGACATTGGTAAAGGGGGATCTGGTACAGCCTAGTCAGCTGATAACCAATAAATATGCAACTGTACAAGGGTTTACTGGTGAAGAGAAAACATTGCCACTCGCTAGTGTTCTCCTGGACTGGGGTGAAACAGGGGGAACTGTGCAACAGGTGGCTATAGCTGACACATTAGCAGTGGATGTGATCCTGGGTAACAATCTCCAGCAGGTGGTGGTATGTGCAGTTACCCATAGCCAAGCAGCAAGGGAAAATAGTAGTTCCCTGAACCCCACAGAAACCAGTGTGGAAAACACGGAGAGGCTGGTTCCCCAGCCTGTGTCTCCAGATGGGGAGACTGATAAAAAGGGGGTAGAAATTTCCCCAGTAGCAAGTGACCACACAGATTCCGAAGAGGGAGGGGTGACCCATTGTCAGAGGGGTGGGATTGACGGTGATCCTGAGGGGCCTGACGCTAGTGCTAGGGACCCTAGTTTAGCGACTGAAGAGGACCCGTCCATGCTTTAGGACTATGTGAGGGGTTTGCAGCTGCTCAGAGGGGTGACCCTAGTTTACAGAAGCTGAGGGCTTGGGCAGACTTGAATGGCACACAGAGAGGTGACAGCAGACATAAGATTTATTGGGAAAATGGACTTATGTATACTCAGGCAGTACAGACAGAGGGAAGGATGCTAGGCAGGCAGCTTGTCGTTCCCCAGGGGTATCGTGAGCAGTTGCTCAAAATTGCAAATGATATTCCCTTGTCTGGTCATCTGGGAATCACTCGCACAATGCAGCGGTTAGCCCAGAATTTCTACTGGCCTAACTTCACCCAGCAGGTGAAAGAGTATTGCAGGTCTTGTCACCGGTGCCAAGAAATTGGGAAGGCGGCAAGAAAACCTAAGCTGCCCTGATCCCCTTGCCCATAGTGGAGGAGCCATTCCAGAGAGTGGGAATGGTTATTGTGGGGCCTTTAAATATCCCCTGCTCCTCAGGGAAGAGATTCATCCTGACTGTGGTGGATTATGCCACGCTGTACCCAGAGGCAGTTGCCCTATCCTCTCTGAAGGCAGACAAAGTGGCAGATGCTTTACTTGAGATTTTCTCCCATGTTGGTTTCCGCAGGAGGTAATCACTGATTGGGGGGGTTCCTTCATGCTGGACCTGATGAAATGTTTATGGGAGAAGTGTGGGTGGTGCAGAGATGCATGACACCGTATCACCCACAAGCCAATGGGCTTGTGGAATGATTCAATGGTATCCTAAAGTCAATGCTCCAGGCGTTTGCTGAACAGCATAGGAGGGACTGGGAGAAATACCTTCCCCACCTGTTGTTTGCATACAGGGAGGTGCCCCAAGAGTCAACAGGATTTCCCCTTCGAACTCTTGTATGGACGCCGGGTACATGGGCCCCTAGACTTGATCCGGGAGGACTGGGAAGGCAAGCACACCACCCAGGGAACTCCCTTGTGGATTACATCCTTAGGTTTAGGGAAAGGCTGTAGGAGCTTATGGGGACAGCTCAGAGCAACCTGGCAGCTGCCCAACAGAAACAAAAGGTATGGTACGAGCCATAGGCAGGCACCGGCGCTCGTACATGGTGGGTCAGGAAGTCATGGTCCTTATTCCGGTCTGGAAAGACAAGCTGCAAGCTGAGTGGGCAGGATCTACAAAGTGGTTAGAAAGGTAAATGATGTGAACTACATTGTGGAGCTACCTGACAGAAGACAGACAGAAAGGACGTACCATGTCAACATGATGAAGCCATATACAAATAGGGCTGACATGGTGTTTGCAGTGTGTAGTCATGGGGAGGGGATGGGCGAAGGAGACCCCCTTCTGGATTTGCTGGAAGAAAGTAAGCGGGAATCCTCTGTGGAGGCAGTGAAATTGTCTCCCCAGCTGGCCCCAGATCAGGTCCAGAAAGTAAGAGAAGTTTTAGCAGACTTTGCCCCCTTGTTTAGCACCAAGCCTGGACTAACCCCCTTAGCGACACACAATGTGGAGACAGGGACACAGACGCCCATATAGTGGACAGCATATCGGGTGTCAGAGACTATTCAAAAGGACATTGGGAGGGAAGTGGAGGAGATGTTGGATTTAAGGGTATTCCAGAGATCCAACAGCCCCTGGGCCTCACCCGTAGTCCTTGTGCCCAAGCCAGATGGCTCAACTCATTTCTGTGTAGACTATCGTGGACTGAATGCAGTCACGTAGTCCGATGCCCACCCGATGCCCCAGACGGATGAACTCCTGGACAAGTTGGGAGGGGCAACCTACCTTATGACTATTGACCTGACCAAGGGGTATTGGCAGGTAGAATCGACAGACAGAGCTAGGGAGAGGTCGGCCTTCATCACTCTGATAGGCTTATTTGAGTTTAAAGTAATGCCTTTCGGAGTTAAGAATGCCCAGGACACTTTCCAAAGGTTGGTGAATCAGGTGTTAAATGGTGCTGAGGAGTACGCCATCACGTACCTGGATGACATTGCCATCTTTAGTACCAGCTGGGAGGAACATCTATCCCACCTTATTGAAGTTCTGGGCAGGGTACAGAGGGCTGGGCTCACTGTCAAAGCTGAGAAAAGCCAGATGGCCATGGGGGAAGTGGCTTACCTCAGGCATGTGGTAGGCTGGGGACAGCTCCGTCCTAACCAAATAAAGATATAGGTGATCCAGGCATGGCCCAGACCAGAAACCCAGATGCAGGTCAGGAGCTTTCTAGGGATAGCAGAGTACTACAGGACATTTGTACCCAATTACAGTGCCCTGGCTGCTCCCCTATCTGACCTGACAAAGAAAAAGATGTCAAATAAAATTACCTGGGGCACAGCCTGTGAGGCAGCCTTTACCAGACTGAAGGAGGCACTGTGCAGTGCTCCTGTTTTGACAAGTCCTGGCTATAACAAATCCTTTATAGTTCAGATGGGTGCCTCAGACACGGGTATTGGGGCAGTACTGAGCCAGATGTCCAGCCAAGGAACAGATCACCCAGTAGTGTACCTGAGCAGGAAGTTACTTCCCAGTGAGCAAGCATACTCCACGGTGGAAAAGGAGTGTCTTGCCATAGTGTGGGCCCTAAAGAAATTACAGCCATACTTGTATGGGCAGCATTTTGTGGTGCAGACTGAACACAACCCCCTGGTTTGGCTGACGCAGATGGGGAAAAACAATGGGAGACTACTAAGATGGAGTCTTGCTTTACAAGGGTATGATCTAAAAATCGTATATAGGGCTGGAGCGAAGAATCAGAACTCAGATGGAATGTCTAGGGTCTATAAGGAGTGAACTGATTTGGGAAGCTCATCCCATGTAGGGGATAGACCCCCCCAAATTCAGTCTAGTTGGGGAGGAGAGTGATGTAGATAGCCAGTTCTGAGTGATGTATCATTTTTATTAATATAAAATGTATTACTGACTGTCTCTGTTGAAAATTTGATGCTCTTAGAATGACCTCACTCACGCCCGCCCCCAGATTTTAGTTAAAAGATGAAAGCCATAAGAAAAATGCTGACAGCATGTGAGTTCGCACACACTCAGTTATTAGAGACCATGTGTTACATGTAAGGCCTTAATTAAGGATTCGGTTGGTCTGAGTTAATTACAACCATAATTGCAATAACATATCCATTTTATGACATTGGAAGGAAAACCCAGGTTATTACATAGAAGTGTGAAATCATAAAGATGCTTTCCTGTCCTGGAAGTGGGAAGCTTATTATGAGATCAAAAGAAGTGTCATTTGAAGGACACGAATTATGCTGAAGTTGCAGAATGTAATACTTTTGTATAAGATATATATTTTCATATATCCTGACAGGGAGGAGCTAGGTGACCTCCTGAAAAGAGGTGGGGTAAAAGCCAGCATTTAATTTAGTAAATTTTACTTCACAGAGACGCATTTTTACCTAGACTCTGACCACGAAACATCTTGGGAGCACTTTTAAGCAAGTATTTAGAGACTAAGTACTGTAGTAGGAATTGCACTGTTTAAAACCTTGTTCTTTTAATAGATTTGTATGTCTTGTGATATAACAGTTCTGTATTGTTGTGTTTTATATATTCTTATCTATTATAGTAAAATTCTTTTAGAACTTACTTGGTCAGTCTTTGACTTCTTTTTTTTATTTGTAAGAAAAGTACATGGTTATAGCAGACAATAGACATAAGCTTGAATGGTGATACCAAACTGGAAAGAGAAGCGTTTTAAATCTGAGGTCTTTATTAAAGTTTTAAAATGGTTCATCTCTGTATTACCTGGTTAGGTGCCTGTAGGCAAAGATATCTGGCCCCCCGAAGACAGATATATCTGATCCTGCACATTGGATATGCTAACAAGAGGTTAACAGTTTAAATCCCTCCAGAACTTGAGACCAAAGGTTGATCCAAACTCACAAAGCAGAAAAGAGGGTTACCTTGTCTATTACATTGTTCACAAGACTACGCTCAGAGGTTGGCACTTTGGGAGTAAAGGGCCTGACCTGTTGAATGGGTTTGTGACAATACTGACATGGGCATTCCAGCTATATGTGCAGATCTATTTCCATTTTCCACAAATTTTTTTTTAATTATATTTAGTGATTCGGAAAAGACATTTGAGCTTTTACAAAGGTTCCACATCATAGATTGCAAAACAAAGTACAAAAGGAGAAAGCAAAGGTACATCATAATGAATGATACAGTTTGGATTCAGAACTTACAGAATAACTCAAAACATAGGTACAAGTTAAAATAGCAAGAAAAACACTTTATGATGGTGGGAAGGGGGGGTGATAAGCAGTCACAAGTGCTTTGTCAGTAGTTCAGAGGGACGGTCAGGGATAGCTGGCAATTGGGTGAAGAAAGGAGGTATGAGAGAGGTGGGTACTGCAGTGGAGGTGAAGGGTGGGGAAAGAAGGGCGATAAGGTATAGGGAGAAATACAGGTGTGAGGGGAGGCTGAGCAGAAAGAGGTGCTAGAGTAAATGGTGGGGTGCAAGAGAGCATGGCCAGGCAGCTTGCATTAGTAGTGACTATTAGGGAAACTCACGGGACTGGGAGTTGGGGGAGGGGGGAAGGTGGGGTGGAAGGTGCTGAAGCAGCATGATGAGAACTGATTGCTGATTATCTCTATATCTGTCTCCTTCTCTCACATTTGTCACCTTTCTACCTTCTTACTAGGCCCTTAGTCCCCACATGAGGACTCCTCAGATCATTCACTCCTACTATGCCTTGTCATACCCATCATCACCTTTTTGTTTTCCAGATTCTTTTCTTATGTAGCCTGTTACCACTTTTTCTCCTAGAGCCTCCCCCATATTTCCTTCCCCACGTATATATCCCTTATTTCCCCTCATTCAATAGTTGTTTATGGCTGCATAGCAACAGCTTTGCAAATGTGTTGCTGATGGAGGAGGAGGAAAGAGAAGAAAGGGTCTCTGGAAGGGCATGATCGAATACTGAACATATTACATTATGTTTGCTCCATGCTCTGCCCTGTGGTGTTGAAGCAGATATAGTTGACATGAATCAGTGCACTCTCTCTCTATATATCCACCACCCCTGAATAAAAACACCTCCCTTGCTTGTTTGTACAGTGGGTCTCATGTTCAACCCGGACCAGCCAGCTCCTTCCCCCAGCAAAAGAGCTGTGCTTGCTCATTTTCTGTGTGTGGGGTCCGGTGCTCAACCTAGACCTCCCAGCCCCCCCCCCCAGCAATGTTTCATGTGTCTGTCTCTCTGTTTCTCTTCACTCTTTTCTGTCCCTCAAACAGCCAGACAGAGAGTGAGCCTTCTCCATTCCCATTTTTCTTACCACATGTTCCTTCCAGCTGGCAGGTTTCCCACCTGCCAATCCTCTGTTCCCATTAACCTTTGTTACCACCTGCTCCTTCCCTCTGCTAGCTCCGACATCAACAACAGTGAGCTCCGGACTCTGGTACTGCACAAATCTGTTTTACTTAATTTAAGGTGCATCAGACCAATGAAGTGCGGAATTTGTTACATACAGCATGGCATATCAAAAGGGAGAATGTTGACAACAAACTGCCCAACCAGTTTCTTAGTGTTTGTTGTCCATGTTCTCCCTTTTGATATGCCATGCCATATGTAACATGTTCTGCACTTTATTGCACTGGTGCACCTTAAATAAAGTAAAACAGTTTTGTCCAGTACCAGAGTCTGGTGTCAGCTTTTGTTGATGTTCACATTTGAAGACATGCCTGCATGACCTTTTTTTAGGGCAATGCAACAGCACACTTGTGCTCGGAGCAAGCCTGAAACTCACTGGCATAGTGAATTTTTCTGTGATTCTCTGCAGAAGTTGGGGGGGGGGGTTCTGGTACTCAACCCGAACCTCCCAGCTCTCTCCCTATTTACCCATCAATGCTTCCTCTGTCTACCTTGTCATTTCTCTTCACTCTCTTCTGCTCACAAGCAGAGAGCGAGAGAGCAAGCCTCCTCCATTCCGGTTTCTTTTTCTTATCATCCACTCCTTCCCTCTGCCTGCTCTCCCACATGCCCTCCCTCTGTTCCCGCTTCATTTTCTTACCACCCACTCCTTCCCTCTGCTAGCTCTCCCACCTACCAACTCTGCTCTCTTTTCCTGATCCTCTTTTTTTCTCATCTTGCCCCTGCCTTATGAAGGTCTGACTGCAGCAGGCTCTGACCAGCCCTACTGACAGATATCACTCCATAAATGTACAGCTTCCCTAAGTTCCTTCTCTAGCAAGCAGCTTTAAAGCTGCTTAGACAGCCAGCAACCAGAAAGCTGTGACTCCAAGGAGGAATCTCCAAAGTTTAGGTTCCCCACCTGCTGCCCAATCAGTGACTTTTCAGAAGACAGACCTACATAGAAACATAAAAACATACACTTTGATGGCAGATAAGGACCGCTTGGCCAACACAGTCTGCCCATTTCCCTATCTAATGGATAAGTTGCAGATCCTAGTTAACCAACAACCTACTTCCTCCTACCCCCCACCAGAATTGCCTTATGTCTGTCCCGTGCCTTCTTGAATTTCCCCACTGTTTTTGACCCCACAATCTCAAGAAGGCAGTTCCACGCATCCACCACCCTCTCTGTGAAAAAATACGTTCTCATGTTGCCCCTAAGCCATCCCCCCTCTATCTTCAAATTGTGCCCCTTGTTCTTGCACATCTCTTTTTCTGAAATATGCTACACTCTTGGACTTTGTTTATTCCCTTGAGGTACTTGAAAGTTTCTATCATGTCCCCCCCCCCCCCCCTTTCCTCCAGGGTATACATATTAAGCTCCATTAATCTCTCTTCGTATGGTTTCTGGTGCAGACCCTGCACCATTTTAGTTGCCCTCCTCTGAACTGCCTCCATCCTGTCTATGTCCTTGCGGAGATAGGGTCTCCAGAACTGCATGCAGTACTCCAGATGGGGTCTCACCAACTGTCTGTACAGAGGGATCACAACCTCTTGTTTTCTACTGGTGATGCCTCTCCCTATGCATCCCTGCATTCCCCCAGCCCTCCTTACTACCCCTGATGGACGATGCTGACCATCCTGCTCACAGTATGTGTTGGCAGTTGCTACCTGTGCTGGCTGCCCCCTACCTGGACTCTATGCCCCTTACCTCTAGCCACAGCTGGGGGCTCTATGCTGGCCACCTCATTTTAATTGTTCTGTGGGTCCGGTGCTCTTCCTGGACATGCCAGCTCCCACCATCACACTGCGCTTTTCCCCAGCTGATGCTCTTTTCACCCCCCCTCACTCTTTTCTTTTTCATTACTCCATGGGTCCGGTGATCATCCCAGACCTGCTTGCTGCTACATGACACTGCACAGACAGTAAAATAAGTTAAAGAAGCAGGCCTCCCAAAGGAGTGGTCAGTGCTGAGCTTCTCTGATAAAGGCATGAACTGAGGAGCAGAGAAAAAGGTGGATACGCTCACATATACATGAGCAGGAAAAGTAAGCAAAGTACAGCTACCAGAGAGCACTGTGGCATGCCCAGAAAGAATTCACAGCCACACCATGGCTTGTAGTTCAAGGTGGAAGGGTATAGAAACATAGAAACTGTCGGCAGATAAGGACCGCTAGGCCCATCCAGTCTGCCCATAGGCCATATACACTATATGTGGCTACTGACCCTATGTGATCAATGGCTTTTCATCACTCCCTCCCCTCTCAGGCTTCCCTTGTGCCTGTCCCAGGCATGCTTAAACCCCTCCACAGTGTTTGCCCCCAATAACTCCTGCGGCAGACTATTCCAAGCGTTGACTACTCTTTTTGTGTATAGAAACACTTCTCACATACTGTTCCTAATCTATCCCCTTCCAATTTCATATTGTGCCCCCTTGTTCTAGTGCTTTTTCTACATTGGAAAAGGTCCCCCACCTGCATCTTGTTTATGCCCTTGAGATACTTGAACATTTCTATCATGTCCCCCCGCTGTCTCCTCTCCTCCAGTGAGTACATATTGAGGTCCCTTAGTCTCTCCTCATATGTTTTGTGGTGCAAGTCCTGCACCATCTTTTTTACTCTTCTCTGGATAGTCTCCACCTTATCTATGTCTTTGTGCAGGTGTGGCCTCCAGAACTGCATGCAGTACTCCAGGTGAGGCCTTACCAATGTTTTATACAATGGTATCACCACCTCCCGCCTCCTGCTAGTGATACCCCTGCCTATGCACCCCAGCATACCACTGGCCCTTCCTGCTGCCTTTGTGCACTGCTTTGATACCTTAAGGATATCAGAGATGATAACCCCAGGTCCCTTTCCTTTTTTGTGACAGTCAGCTCCTCCCCCCAATCTGTAGTTCTCCACAGGGTTCTCTCTACCCAGGTGTATTATTTTGCACTTCTTTGCATTGAACCTCAGCTGCCACATCTCTGACCATCTTTCAAGTTTCTCCAGGTCCCTCTTCATTTTCTGCACCCCTTCTGGAGTATCCGTCCTTTTGCAGATCTTGGTGTCATCTGCAGACAGGCAGACCTTTCATTCCAGACCCTCTGTAATGTCACTAATAAAGACATTGAACAGGACTGGTCCTAGTACTGATCCCTGTGGTACCCTACTGATCACCCCCTCTCCCTAGATTGTGCCCCATTTACCACCACCTTCTATCTCCTACCTTTTAACCAGTTCCTAACCCAGTTCACCACCTTGTCTCCCATGACCAGACTACCCATCTTGTTAATCAGTCTTCTGTGTGGGACGGTGTCGAAGGCTTTGCTGAAATCTAGGTAGGCGACATCTACAGTCCCTCCCTGATTTATTTCCCTAGTCACCCAATCAAAAAAATCTATTAGATTTGTTTGACATGACCTTCCTGCTGTGAATCTGTGTTGTCTCAGATCCCAAGAACCTCTGGATTCCATATGTACCACTGTCCTTTCTATCAGCAGTGTCTCCATGATTTTTCCCACCACTGAGGTGAGGCTGACTGGCCTGTAGTTCCCCACCTCTTCCCTACTGCCACTTTTGTGCAGTGGGACTACATGTGCCCTCCTCCCGTCCTCTGGAATGACATCCATGTTGAGTGACTCTGTGAACAGTGCCACCAGAGGTACTACTAGTTCCCTTCACAGCTCCTTTGATATCCTTGGGTGGATGCCATATGGTGTCATGGCCTTATCCACCTTCAGCTTTGTGAATTCTTCCAGCACTCTCTCCACTGTGAATGGACTGGTGTCCACTTCTCTCCCCCCTCATTGCCTCTGCAACCCAACTGTGGTCCTTGTCCCTCCCCCTCCTTAGTGAATACTCAGCAGAAGTAAGAGTATTACTTGTGTGTTGTATTTTCACATTTGGGTTGTATGGTTTGAATCCCTCACTCCTGTTCTCTCTTTTTTCTAATGCAGCCTCTTTTTCTTTCTGGGAGTGGCCACGTCCTCTGGGTTAGTACTTACTTAGCAAGGTATAATTTGGGGAGTGTCACTCCAGGAACCCACCCCCTCGACTTGCTTGGCTGAAGTACCAGGGCTCCTAGACCACGATGGACTCTGTTTCAGTGTGCCATCCTGTTTTTTTTTTATTTTGTGGATTTACCATGCAAATAAATTTGATTGCACTGCAAGTCATGGCATGGTTGTGAATTATTTCTGAGGATGATACAGTGCTTTGTATTAGGTGTGCTTACTCTTCCTTCTTTTGGATCTGTGAGAAAAGCTGCTCCCTTCACATGCTTCTCTGTCCCACTCCCTGCCTTCCATGCAGCAGCTCAGCACTGACCACTCCTTGGGGAAGTCTGCTTCTCTCAATTCTCCTCCCCTCTGCACTGTGTCAGATGGGAGCGGGCAGGTCTGGAATGAGCACTGAACCCACAGAAGAATTAAAATGAGGCCACCTGTGAGAGACTATTGACAAGCAAAGAGCCACTGACTGCAGTCAGTGCAAGGGTGCAAAGTCCAGATAGTGGGCAGGCAGCACAGGTTTCAAGGAATTGGCAACATATATAGCAAAAGGGTGGCAGATGAGATCAATCACTCAGGTCCATATTCTAGGGAGTTACTGATGGGGTGGCTAAGAAACACAGAAGAATCCTTCTCAGAGATTCAACTTTCTGGTTGCTGGCTAGTATCCAAGTAGTTTTGAAGTTGTTTACAAGAGAAGGGAAGTTACAGATTTAGGGAGTGATACCAGTCAACAGGTCTGGACAGAGCCCACTGCAGCCAGAGCTTCATAAGGCAGAGGAGGAGGAGTAAAAAAGGGGAATGGGAACTGGGAAAGGAGGGTTAGTGGATGAGAGAACTGGCAGAAAGAAAGAATGAGTGGAAAGAAAGAGGAATGGGAACCATGAACAGAAGGTAGGTGGGTGAGATAACTGGCAGAAGGAAAGAGTGGGTGGTAAGAAAGAGGAGTGGGAACTAAGGGTTGGTGGTTGGGAAAACTGTTGGGGAACAAAAAATCCAGGAAGTTTGTCAGAATAGTAGCATATGTCTGTTGAAGGAAGAGGGGAAAAAAGTAAGTGAGGACACACAGGGATTTTACGCATAGCAGTGGTGAGATTCCACTGCAATCCTGGGCTGTTAAAGCACAACCTGTAGTGCAAGGCTAGTGCTGAAGAGAGTGGACTGCCTACCCCTCATGCAGATACACAAAACAACAGGTATCGTCACACTCGCAGAACAAATGTGCCAGAAAAACTTACAGCTGCTGGCCCACTGCGGCAGCAGCTGCAAGCCACTTGCATAAGATGTTTTTGAATGTTTATATATTTTTTAAAAAAGGACTGTTTGTATTACTGCACTTTCTGTACTTATATGAATATTCATAAAGTGATCTATAAGTATGGGACCTGCTCTCCTATAGCCATGCCCCCCGACAAAGACTTGAATAGTCAAAGCGCTGGGGAGAGTGGCTAGCAGCTTCCACTGCACTGGACCATCAAGTGTGAGTTTTTCTGGCACATTTATACTGAGCACTTGTATCTTGGATTTATGAATTAAGGCCAATTCCTTTTGGAACATTTTGGGGTCCTGCAAGTTTATTTGTTCTATGAGTCCATCAATACCTGTTGTTTTGTAAGATTCCACTGCGCAGGGAGAAGTTAGTATGCATCGGATCCAGTTACATATGATCCTACTCCCTTTTCTCCTATGTTTGCAATACAATAGCCTACAGTAGCTCTTGGCTGAGTGCTGCTGAGGTCTCTTACAAAGAATTCACAGCAGCACCACTACTTGCAGTTCAAGGCAGGAGAGTGTAAAGGTAAGAGAGGGAAGGGATGGAGTGGGTAGGTAACATGAGATGATCATGAATTGTTTTGTTACTTGTGTGTTGTATTCTCACATTTGGTTTTCATGGCTTCAATCCCTCACTCCCATTATTGCCTCTTCTCCAAAGCAACCTCTTGTTTTTATGTCTGCATAGGGAGAGCTATGCTGATGTATTGCCAACAGGGGAGGAGAGAGAGCAGGGTCTGGTCTGGAAGTACATAACCAGATCAGACAGATATCTTATTCTGGCTGCACCATGGACTCACCATATAATTATAATGCATGAGATCACTGCTCTTCTTCTCGATCTCTGTGCCCCCTCACTCCTCCTGCTCTACTTTCTCCTACCAGATGTACATTCTTCAACCCCCCTCCAACTGTGAAAGTCCATTTTCCTTCACTGGTGGCACAACACTTCATATTTTTCCATTTGATTTGTGCTCCTGACCCAGTCTCCCAAAGTAAAAGTCCCCATTCTGCCCCCCTCCAGACTGTGAAACTCCATTTTCCCTCACCAGTCTGATGCCCCCCCCCCACAGTAAAGGTCCCCACACCTGCGTGACTGTAAAAGTCAGTTTCCCCTTATTGGTCAATTTCTCCTTGCCAGTCTGAACCCTACTTTCCTCCCCCTTCTGGTAGGATCTGTGAAATTGCATTTCCACCTGCTGGTCTGTTACCCAATTCCACCCTCCCTGGACTCCGTTAATCTTCAAGCCAGCCTTTGAACCTTAAAATATCTGTTATCCTTACCAGTCTGACATCGGGTCTGATGTCCAATTTACCCCTGTCTCTCCCCCAGTCCCCCACACTATGGGTCCGATTCCCTTCATTCCCTATTGTTGCTGAACTGTTTTCACTGCAAGATTGGGGCTACTGGATTTCAAGGCCCAGCAACTGAATCCAGCTGTTTGGAGGCATGGAGAGAGCCCGACAGGTGATGCAGACCTCGAGGCATTGGTGAATGGTGTATGGACTGGCTGATTGAACAGACAGTGCACTTTGGGCTCAGGAGATGCAAATATATTTAGTGTACGTGTGCTTGTGTGTGGATGCTGGGGGGCTGTCACCAAATAATTTCTAAATTATTTCCAAAATACTGAGTTAAAACTGTCACATTTTCAATGTCTACATACCTAAGACTGACTTCGTACACATCTAAGACTGCATCTGTGTGCTTGCCTAATGCTGAGCATATCTGCATCTCTGAGGATGTGTGCACAAGCCACACATTACCACTATATCCCTCATCAAGTTAATGCATTAGCAGCCATATTGCCTCTGACCAGTAGAGCTGTTCAGGGGATGAATATTGTTTTCTGAAAACCATGAATAATGGGCTATCCAAATATTAGGAAACAAATCTACCAGTGGACATTTGTGAAAGCAAGCATTTGTGCTCACATACCTTCCAGTATAGAAATAAAACTGATTGATTGACTGAATAATGAACTGCCCACTGTTCGACTTGTATTTTTATTTGGCTGGAGTGTTTAAAAAAAATCATGATTTTCCTCATAGAAACATAGAAACATAGACTTTGACAGCAGATAAGGACCACTTGGCCCACCTAGTCTGCCCATTTCCCTACCTACTGGATAAGCTGCAGATTCTAGTTAACAAACAGCCTACTTCCTGCCACCCCCCACTACAACTGCCTTGTGTCTGTCCCATGCATGTTTGAATTCCCCCACTGTTTTAGCCTCAACAACCTCCCCAGGAATGCAGTTCCATGCATACACCACTCTCTCCGTGAAAAAATATTTCCTCACATTGCCCCTGAGCCATCCCCTCTATCCTTAAATTGTGTCCCCTTGTTCTTACACATCTCTTTTTCTAAAAGATGCTACCCTCCTGGACTTTGTTGATTCCCTTGAGGTACTTGAACATTTCTATCATGTCCTCCTGTCCCTCCTTTCATCAAGGGTATACATATTAAGCTCTCTTAGTCTCTCTTCATATGATTTCTGATGCAGACCCTGCACCATTTTAGTTGCCCTCCTCTGGACTGCTTCCATCCTGTCTATGTCCTTGCATAGATGAGGTCTCCAAAACTGCACACAGTACTCCAGATGGGGTCTCACCAACTGTCTGTACAGAGGGATAACCACTTCTCTTTCTACTTGTGATGCCCCTTCCTATGGATCCCAGTATCCCCCTGGCTCTCCTCACTGACTTCTCACATTGCTTACCCACCTTTAGATCATCCGATATGACTACCCCCAAGTCCCGTTCCATTTTTGTTGTTGTTAGTACCTCCCCTGCTACTGTGTACTCTTCTCCTGGATTTTTGTTTCCCAGGTGCATTACTTTGCATTTCTTTGCATTGAATCTAAGTTGCCATATGTCTGACCATTTCTCCAACCTTGCCAAGTCCCTTCTCATCCTTTCTACCCCCCTTGTGTATCAACTCTGTTACAGATCTTTGTATCATCTACAAAGAGGCATGCTTTTCCTTCCAGACCCTCTGCAATGTCAACTATAAAGATGTTAAAGAGGACTGGACCCAGTACTGAGCCCTGAGGTACTCCACTAGTGACACCCCTTTCTTTGGAATGTATGCCACTCACTATTACCTTCTGTGTCCTGTTGTGCAGCCAGTTTGCAACCCAGGCTACAACCCGGGACTGTGTCAAATGCCTTACTAAAGTCTAGGTAGGCCATATCCACAGCCCCTCCCTGGTCTATTACTTTGGTCACCCAGTCAAAGAAATCTATTAGATTCGTCTGACATGACCTTCCTGCTGCAAATCCATGCTGCTTTAGATCCTGTGCCCCTCTGGCCTCTAGGTACTCAACAATTCTTTCTTCCAGAAGTGATTCCATCATTTTTCCTACCACTGAGGTCAAACTTACTGTGGTCTGTAGTTTCCTGCTTCTGCCTTGCTCCCACTTTTGTGAAGGGGAATCACATCTGCCCTCCTCCAGTCCTCAGGTACCACCCCATCCTCCCATGATTTGTTAAAAAGTGTGGTCAGTGGTGTCACTAGGTCCTCCATAGTTCTTTTAGGATTTGGGGTGAATCCATCAGGCCCCATTGCTTTGTCCATCTTGAGTTTTAGGAGTTCTTTCAGGACTTTTTCTTCTGTAAATGGACTGGTGTCAACCCCCTACCCAGAGTGCTTCTATTGTCTGGTTTAGATAACTCCTCCTCATCTTCTTTTGTGAATACTGAGCAAAAGTATTCATTCAGTATCTCTGCCTTTTCACTGTCTCCCTCTGCCCACCTCCCCTCTCCCTTATTAATCATCACTATTCCTCCCCTAACCTTTCTATGCTCCCTAATGTACATATAATAGGTTTTATCCCCCTTCTTAACTCACTTGGCTATTCCTCAGTTTGGGCTTTTGCTATTCTGACTGCCTTCCCCACTTCTTTCTGCTTTAATTGATACAGTTCCCTGTTGTGCTCCTTCTGTGATGCCTTATACTTTTTGAATGCAGCATTTTTCTCCTTAACCTTCCCTGCCACCTCTTTTGAGAACCATAGTGTTTTTTTACTCTGCTTTGTTTTCTTTATCTGTTTCATACAAAGGCTTGTTGCCTCTATGATGACAGTTTTGATTTTTTTCCATTATTCTTCCACCCCTCCTTTTTGCCCATTTGCCAGTGTATTCTTCAGGTATTCACCCATTTTGCCAAAGTCATCCCTTCTAAAGTCCAGTATGCTTGTTTTTGTGTGGCTTGTCTCCGTGGTTGTGCTTATTGTGAAGGTCGCTTGTTCCCAGATGTCTACCGACTTCTAAATTTGTGATCCTCTCTCCATTTGAGAGTACCAGGTCTAGTATTGCTTCCTCCCGAGTGGGTTCCAACACTAGCTGTCTAAGGCCTGGCCCCTGCAGCGCATCAAGAATGATCCTGCTCTTGGATGTGGCTGCAGTTCATGTCATCCAGTTAACATCTGACATATTTAGGTCCCCCATTAACAGTATCTCCCCTTTTTCAGCCATTTTGAGAATGTCCTCTATCATTTTCTTGTCAATTTCCTCCCCTTGAGATGAGGGTCTGTATACAACCCCTGTGCGGATTGTGATGCCATTCCCTGTCTCCAAGGTGACCTAGAGTGCCTCTTGTCCTCCCCTTTACTTCTTAGTTCTGTAGCTTTGATTCCTTCCCTTACATATAGAGCTACTCCACCTCCTCTTTTCCCTTCCCTGTCCCTTCTGTAGACTGTGTACCCCGGTATGTTGACATCCCAGTCATGGTTCCCCGTGTATCATGTTTCTGTGACTGCCACAATATCCAAGTGTTCATCTTCCATCAAGGCTACTAGCTCAGGAAGCTTGTTTCCCAGACTATGGGCATTGGTACTCATTGTCCTCCATTTAATGTTGGCTTTATCCTTTTTTCCCCCATGCCTGCTCTTTTTGCCCTTGTCTATTTTTCCATTTACCCCTGTCCTGCCCTCTGTTGAGCACTGTACCTCAGTGTTTACCTTACTACCCGTCATGTTTTGTGGGAGAGGCTTGAAATTTCCTGCCTCTTATTAGCACCTCCCACCATGGCTAGTTTAAAAGCTTGCCAAGGAAGCATTTAAACCTGTCACTTAGGATCTTGGTTCCCTTCATGGACAGATGCAGACCATCATGCCAGTATAAACTTTCATCACTCCAGGTGTACCCCCAGTCCCCAATGAAGCCAAAGCCCTGTGCTCTGCACCAGTTTTGCAACCATTCATTAAACTGTATGGTGTGTAGTACTCTAGCCTCACCCCTGCCATGGACTGGCAGCACCTCTGAGAAGGTAACTGTGCTTGCTACCTCTCTGAGGCCCCTCCCCAACTCCACAATTTTATCCTGCACTGCACTGATCCCAAGCCTAGCTAGGTCATTTGTCCCAAGGTGGACAATGATATCTAGTTCCCTCTCCTGTGATGCTGCTTCTGCAATCCTGAGGATTCGTTTCTTGTCCCTCCAAGCCATGTCACCAGGCAGGCACCTTACTTCCCTCTCCTCTCCCTTCCCCAGGTCTATCCCTCTAACAACTGAGTCCCCTATCAGAAGCTGTTTCCTTCTCCTGTGGTGTCCCTTGACACCCTTCTGTGGGTCTCCCTTGTGGGTGTCCTCAGCATTCTTCTTGGTCTCCACTGAGGGTGCCATCATAGAGGAACCTTGCTCTGCCAGAATGGCATATGGTTTGTGTAGAGGTACAACTAGGGGGCTTCATCTCTGTTCCACCACCTGTACCCTTCCAGAACCCACTGTGGTCCACCTGCTCTTCATACTTGGTGGCCTCTGTGGCAGTGGTGCTCTTTGGGTGGGGGGAGGCCTCCTTAGTCCTTGCCAGTTCAGACTGGAGGTGGGCTACCTCCTCCCTCAGAGCTGACAGTTCCCTGCAAATAGGACAGCAATGCAGTTTCCAGAATGTCTCCCGGAAAACTGCTACCTCACAGCCAGTGCATTGTACCACTCCCCACATGTCCCTATCCCTTATAATATACAATATGTAATATATATATATATTTTTTTCTTCCTTTTTTGTGGTGTGTTCTTACCCTTTATGCACTATGCTAGGTTATTAAGAATATGACAGTTCTGCCCCAAGACCTGTTGAGGAAGTGATGTCAGAACCTTGGCTATAAAGGAAACATCACACCTGGGGGGGTGGGATGTGGGGAAGGGTGAGTGAGTAGTCCACAACCACTGTTGACTGTTAGAAACAATCAAATACACCACTGCTCCACCACCCTGGTGAGTACTGCCCTTTATAGTAATTCAGCTAATCTCCAGTAACTGATTTGTCAACTATTTAAAAGTAATTGATGCAAACTGTTACAGAATACTAGCAGACAGTCCAGATAGCCACAAAGGAAAATCAAATATGCAGTTATTTCCAACTCTTCTGAAGTTGCTCACAAGATAAGTAGTTTTGAAAACCCCCTTCCTGATTTAAAAATGAAATTAAACACAAAGCAATACCAATGTAAGACTGTAAAGTAAGGAAAACGTCCCTCAGATGTAAGTAAGAGAGATCAGTTGCAGAGTTCTAGTCCAATATAGTATATCCTATGCAGCTTCTCAGTTGTTTCAAAGCACAGCCTGTTACACCACTTGAAGAGATGGGCTTCTGTCTGAAACAGGATCACACCAGTAGTTTATAGTATGATCAATGCTAGAATAGTCCTCCACCCAAAACAATTGGCTATGATGCAAGGTCTCCCTGACTAGTGAAGACAATTTCCCCACCTGAGGCTGTGTCTGACAAAACAAACTGCAGCCTTTGCTATTCAAAGTACACAGCTACTACCAGTAAGTTATTTCCAACTATATTAATGTAAACTATCAGAATACTAGCAGACAGTCGAGATAGCCACAAAGAAAAATCAAATATGCAGTTATTTCAACCCTTCTGAAGTTGCTCACAAGATAAGTAGTTTTGAAAACTCCCTTCCTGATTTAAAAACGAAATTAAACACAAAGCAATACCAATGTAAGACTGTACAGTAAGGAACACTTCCCTCGGATGTAAGTAAGAGAGATCAGTTGCAGATTTCTAGTCCAATATAGTATATCCCATGCAGCTTCTCAGTTGTTTCAAAGCACAGCCTGTTACTCCACTTGAAGAGACGGGCTTCCTTCCTAGGTTGCCAGGGCTAGTCTCCCAGCCACACACTGCCTCCTTTAACAATAACCCCTATGTCTGTCTGCTTATTATTAACAAAAAAAACAAACTGGAATTATTGCCAGCTCCACAAGGAGGCAACACTGATCTTTCTCAACAAACAACCCCACACTCTGCAAAGCAGCATATTACTTCTAAAATTGCCCCAGTTGATTTGACTGAACAGGAGGGGCTTGTAGTCATACCTTCGGTTCCTGGCTATCTCAGTTGGACCCCCTCTGTAGCACAGACCCCACAGATGTCTGCCACCCACTTCATACCACAGCCAGTCAGTTTCATTATAAGTGATTGAGTGCGTCAGTGCATGAAGTAATATGGCACCCATTTGCACTTTAAAAAATATTCAATACGTCCCTCTCTACCCCCACCCCCACGCTGGCAGCACTTTAATTCCTCACTGTAAAACCCATTTCTCGTTATGAGAAGGCAACTGGCACAACCTGTCCGTCTTCACGGCCACCCACTTTCCTATGAATGAAAGCGCTTGAACTCTTGCATAGTAAAACCTGCCGATCACATGATCAGCTGGTTTTACTATTCAAGTGTGTGAGTGCTTTTCATGCAAGAGGAAGCAATCGACTGCAGAGGAGGGAGAGATGTGCCAGCTGCCTTCTCGTAATGGGAACTGGGTGCTGTGGTGGGACAGTAGGGTGCTTCTAGGTTGGGGGACTGGAGTGGGATATATTGAATATTTTTTAAAGTGCAAATGGGGGCTATATTACCATAAAAGACAATGGCTGGCCATGGAGTTGGGCAGGTTGTGCCCATTGGGGATTTTATTTAAAATAATAATAATTATATATATAGATATATATACATTTTATATATATATATATATAGTGGGTTCTATGGAAGGAGGAGGAGGGAGAGATTGGACTGACTGCTGATAGACGGTGGGGGAACAAGGGATACATTTTACTGAGTTTTGGGCTGGGGAGGAGGGTGGGGACTTGTTTGTTTTGCCTTTCTTTTTGGTAAGGTTACCTGAATACTGAACATCTAATCATCAGCATATTTGGCTGTCAAATACTGAATATTTGGCCGAATGTTCAGAAAAAGGTATCTGCACACCTTTACTGACCAGAGTTTGTTTCTTTTTATGGCGGTTTTCAAATTGAAGCTGTTCCTGTTCCATCAAGTTGCTGCGGTTCCTTTCTCCTGAGTCCTGAAGCAGCCTGTGTGTGTCATCCTGAGGAGTGCTGCTGCAGTGTGTTCTGGGCAGTGGGCAGCAAGTGTGTGCTAGCTGGCAGTGAGCTGGTGCCCAGCCCTGGTTGTTGGCCCCTTGGTGGCATCCCATAAAAACGGTTAAAAACAAATTCTCCATGTACCTTCAAGTTGCTGAAGTTCCTTCCTCCTTCTGCTCAGTTCTGAAGTAGCCTATTTGTGTATTGCCCTGAGCTGTGTTGTTACAGTGTGATCTGGGCAGTAGGCAGCAAGTGTAAGTCAGCTGGCAGTATGCCGGTGCCCAGACCCTGGTTATTGGCACCTTTGTGGCATCCCATAAAAAATGTAAAAAAAGAAAAAAAAATAATTTTTCTATTTTTTTTGCAGTTTTCAAATTGAAACGCTTCCTGTTCCCCCATGTTGCTGCGGTTTCTTCCTCCTGAGTCCTGAAGCAGCCCATATGTATGTCATGCTAAGCACTGCTTTTACAATGTGATCTGAGCAGTGGGCAGCAGGTGTATGCCAGCTGCTAGCGAGTCTCATAGGTCTCATAGGTCATTTACAAGCATAATAAGGCAAATGCAGCCCAGTGGCATGGAGGGCTGAAGCACTGGATGCCACACCTCATGCCACGTCGGTGACACAGATTTGGGAACAGATTCGGGTGCCAGAGGTCAGCAGGGAAGGGAGAGGACTGAGCATCCAGAGGACTGCTCTCCTCTCCCCTGGGAGGGTTTTGGGGCTTGTTTGATGCCTTAGTGACCGCTGATGCAGTTCGGGGGTGCTACAGGTGCTAACACTGTTCAGGGGTGGAGCGGCGGTGGACATCAGCAGCATGCCTGCGCAGACGTCATTCAATGTCTGCACTCCAGGGGGAACTTAAGCCATAAAAGCTCTGGCCCTGGGATATGCGATGGCTACCTCCAGTGCCCTGTCGCCACACACCCAGTACAGGGTTTGTCCCTCCTCTCTTCTGATCCTCCATCCTGCCTGGACCAACACACTAGAGTCCAGATAGAGCACTGTGAGTGGAAGGCGGCCCTGCCTCAGGGGAGCTCAGAGCTGGGGGGGTCCGTTGGTCTGAGGTAGGTGGGGGGTGTATGTCCCTGGTTCTCGGGAGCATGGGCTTCAGGTGGGTGGTAGAGCAGTGGAGGTGTGTGGGTCAGCCTGAGAGGGTTCCCAGGAGCCAGAGAGAAAAAGAGTTGACAAAAAATAAATAAATAATAAGGCAAATGCCCATTTAAAGCTTTCTCTTTACTTAAAGGGAGTATCCTGTTATGTTGTTCTTCATACAATAATCATCCAAATTTGCCTTAAACTTTTGTCATATTCCTACTACCCACCACCTTCAGCAGGAGGGCATTCCACATAGTCACCACCCTTTGATTAAACCAAGAAGCCCTTCTCTTGGTATGGCTAATTTCCTGTTTCAGTTGTAGTATGTGGGATTTAGTGTTATGATACTAATTTTTAATTTCTAATTCCAAACAGGCCCAAAGTTCATGGTTAGGAAAAGCTCTGTAAACTAGGCATCTATCCCCTGGTAGCCATCTATATTCTAGAGAATACAATTCCAATGTACCCCCCCCCCAATGTCTAGGGGTATGATGGCATGTCCGTGGGGAGGGGGGCTACCAGAGCAGTAGATACGGATCCAGAAGGGTTTTGTTTACCTGGTTGCTGATCTTCTCCGGGGTGCCCAAACATCGCAGGGTGCTGCAGCTTAAGGGGAGAAAAGGATCAGTCTTAATGTAATTTAATAAATAAGTCCATTGTCCACATTGCAGCTAAGGGTATTAGCGGGATGTTGGCGTGAGTAGCCCTGTATTTCTTTTTAATGACTGTATTGCAGCCACAAAGCTTTTAAAACCAAACATTTGTAATTAGCTTATACAGCATGGCGTACTTCTGACTCTCGCTCCACGAAGGTCAGAGGCACTGGACAAGCACTTATGCTTTGGGGAAGCGCCTTTCAGCTACCAAACACAGTTTAAACCAATCTTTTAAGGGCGGTTTACCTGCATTGTCTGCCAGCTAAGGCATAGTGTTTTGAGGGGTTGGCATAGTTTTTGAGGGGTTGCCATAGATATTTCTGACGTCACTGGGAACGCCTATTTAAACACTTAGCCTCTGCAAGCAGTTTACTGCAGCTAAGGGTATTAGCGGGACATTGGAGTGAGCAGCCCTGTATTCCTTTTTAACAGCTGTATTGCAGCCGCAAAGCTTTAAAAACTAAACATTTGTAATTAGCTGTGCACAGCACGCTTGGCCTCCATGAGCTGATTCGAGTGCGGAGCAGAAGCGACACGGGCAGAGGCCAGCGGCATCTATAAGCATCAGTAGCAGAAGTGGGGAAGTGGGGCCACAACACCAGGCAGGGTTTTAAATAATTGATTAGCAGTTTTTTTCCTGGGACAACACAAAACTTCCATTTTCCCACTACCAACCTGTCTCCTACTTAATTACTACCTGCTCTCCTTGCGCTCTGTTCCTCGTCCCTTGCATACTGCTCAGTCACTCTAAAATGACCTGATTGTATTTTGTTACATGCTTAACCTAAATGATGTATTGTTTTTGTCAGTTTTCCGCTGTCAATTTACTCAAACACTTAATTGTCACTTTCAGTATTGTACTAAAATGTTTTTCCTGTAGTTTGTCTCTGTACCCTCCCAGGTTGTGCCTGAAAATAGTCTTGTTGGCCAGTGCACCTACCCGGTAAACAAAAGCTAAATAAAAATAAAAATAAAGAAAACTGTACAGAAAGTATTTAAATAGTTTATCTAGAAGTGTTATGTTTGTTAAACACAATGAGGCAAGTGCTATGAATTTTTACAATGTTTTAGCACTTTTATGAGCAAAACGCTAATCAATTTTTAGAGTTAAATAAAACCCTGCCAGGTGAGGTACAGGTACAATACACAAGAACTTGTGGGATACACACAGTATTAGACATGGTTAATAAAAAGGACAAGACTAGTGTAAAGCAAAATAGGAGAGATATACTGTACTAGCAATATTGCATAATGAAGGTTCAATAATTAAATGTAATACTTGCCACATGTATAGTCCAGGTATAGGAATAGGTCAAAGCAGCAAGTATGAATGTTATAAATGTGAGACAATGAAGAGTATGCAGGAGTCTAGGGAAATGTTACTTAAGGAACTACAAGAGATGAAAATACTCACAGATACGCATACTAGGGTACATGAATACGACATTTCCCCTAAAACACAAATCATAGGGAAAAGAGGTCAAGAGAAAACTATGAGTCCGGTGAGCCCTAGTGGAGAATACCAGGCCACAAAAAAAATGTAGAGAAGCCTCTTTAGATCAATGAGGCAATAGGAAATGAGTGACTATTAGGAGAAAACAAAAAGTAACTGCATTGTCTACAGGAGACTCTGACCCAATCCAATTAACAAATAGATTCACTCTCCTTCAAGATACTATGCAAACTGATAGCAATAGTAATGAGCCTTCAGGATATATCTATGAAAAGTTTGTTATCGGAGACTCTATAATAAAATACTGTGACTCATACGTTTGTAGGGCAGACAAGGAGAATACTACCTTACTATGTTACCCTGGAGCAAAGATTAATGACATTAGGGATAATATTTAAAAAATCCATATGTCTAAACAATCATCTATTATATTGCATGTGGGTACAAACGATGTGGTATATAAACATGAAAAGGACATTTACTGTAACTTAATTAAATTAGCTGAACAACTGATAACTGATGGAGTCCAGGTGGCAATTTCAGGACTTCTCCCAATCCCTACGGCACACAGAGAAAGGAACAATACTATCTATAGAATCAATGTTAGGCTATGAAACTGGTGTACAGATAAGGGTATTACATTTATAGATAACAGGTTTAATTTTAACAACAAGTTTGAATTATATTGCCATGATGGACTTCATCTCAACAATAATGGGACTAAAGTACTGGCAAAAAACTTTCTAAAAAGCTGGGAATGTATTAATTTAAACTAGAAAGATGGGGATAAGCTGTTCATTATTTGTTAAAAAACCTAAGGTTAATAAACCAAAAACATACCGACATAATAGAAAATTAATTCAATCAATGTACTTCAATTAAATGCTAGAAGTATGAACAATAAGTTAAATGAGCTACATGTGGTTTTAGATAGTACCCACCCACAAATAATAGGATTAACAGAGACCTGTTGGAAAGATAATAAGGATATTGGGGAACTAATATTGAGGGTTTCCAATTATACAGGCATGATAGGCTCCACAAAAAAGGTGGAGGTGTTGCTCTGTATGTTACTAACCAACTAAAGACTAGAGACATCACAGATAAGATTAGGGTGGAGCAACCCAATGAATCTATTTGGTTAACAATTGAAGGGGGGTGTAGTGAATCAATCATGCTAGGAATCATATATCATCCAACGTATAGTATAGTTGAGAAAACAAAAGCCATTATATTGGAGATAGAAAAAGCCTGTGAATTAGGTAATGTTATCATTATGGGAGAACTAAATATGTGGGAAATTAACTGGACTAAGGAAACTGCATCTTCTGGGATAGCAAAACAGTTCTTGGATAGCTGTGTTAGAAATAATTTAAAACAACGTGTTCAAGAACCTACAAGAAATGCTCATATATTAGATCTAGTAATTTGTTCAAACACTCTCCAAACTGAATCTTGTATGGTGGGTCCTCCCTTTGCTAATAGCAACCACAATTCTGTAAGATTTAAAGTGAAATTTGGCTAAGATGGTGGCCAAGCTGGGTTGACCATCAGGACGCAGGATGAGCAGCATATTTTTTTGTTGTTTAAATATTTTTCTTTTAGTAATATTTGTGCATTTTTTGTTGCAGCAGCATTAGTATTTTAGTTATCGATTAGTTTAGTTTTAGTGAGGGTTTGTAAGTGAGTAAGCGATCGTAGTGTTTTCCGGCTCAGTTAGCAGCACTCTCATTTAATGACTCCCTAGTTTTGGAGTTCATTTTGAAGTTATTCTGGCCCAGACAAATTGAAGTGGGTGAAGTGGGAGTAATTAGACAAATGCTTTTTACCTTTTTTGTCTGCCTGGTTGTTTGATCCCGTTGTTTGGAGGATTCATTTTGAGATCTAGATGAGGAGTCCGTTTTTACATCTATGTTCCACGTTCTGCATTGGAACTGTTGTCGGGGGAGTGGCGCTGGGTCGGTGTTGGAGTGTATGTGGTCAGGACTTGGTTTACCGCTGGACTGCCTTGTTTATCTGGAACTGCTTCTGGGGGACTCCAGGACTATTGTGGAGACCTAAGGGCCCTTTGGTGGAGTTTGTTATCGCCGTTAACATTTTTGACTTTTTCTTGGACTGTGTCTGGTTCTAGTATTTGAGGGCCTGTTCTCTCTTCCCCTTGCTGGTGCTCGTGTGGGGGCTGGGTTCAGAGTTTTACTTGAAGGTTGACCCTGAACCTATTATCCCTAAGCTCTTTGTGGATTCAGCCGGTGGGCTGTATTTAAGGAGAGTTAAGGTGTTGAGTCACTGGTGATAGGGGAGGGAGGAGGACCATCATGAAGCATCGTAGGCCCAGTCTGTTACAATTATATCTGGAGGCTTAGAAGGCTGAAGATTCCCTGCCTGAATCAATCTGGAAGACCCTGGAGGCTTAATCTTAATTGAACTGGATGACTGGACTACAACCTGGTTTGACTTTCTCTTCATTTACTCATTGTTTTTGGCCAGATTATTATTATTATCATGGGCAGTGAGAGAGCCTAAAACTGTGACTTTAGATAGTGAGAGTGTCAAAAGTCTTATATCATTTAATGATTTCACCCTGACAATTGTGAGAAATACTGTCTGGGAAAATCTATTTGTTTTAGTTTATCTTTTGGGGAGGTGGAAGCTCCCTAGAAAGAGATAAATTGCTGCTTCTGGATCATTTTACTTTGCTGCTTCCTGGAAACCTTTGTGCTCTATTTTAGATAGCTGACTTTATTATTGGTGGGGGGGGGGGGATTGTATTTGTTATAGATTGTGTTGTGTTTGGAAGTTTATATATTATTTGGTTTGGATATTTGTTTTAGTAAATGTGCTGGCTAGGTATGTTGACAGGCATTATTCCCCCTCCAGGCTGAGGGATCTTCGCCCTTTTATGCCCCTTTCTATCCCTGGAGGTGCATAGATGGTGTAGGGCATTAGGAATAGTAAGGAGGGTAAGGGTGGGGACTCCAACCTGTTGGGGGAATGGAGAAGAGTGGGCGGATTGGGATCATAGGGACAAGGAGATGCCCTGGGGTGAAATGGGTCCAGGAAAAGAGTTCTCCCTATCTGGTTCCCATATCAAAGGGCTCTGCTTATTGCAGACAGGAAACTCTGTCTTCCTCAGCTGCTCATCGGACTCGGATGGTGTTGTGCAATGCCAGGTCCGTTATAAACAAGACCGTCATAATTGGGGATCTAGTTAATTCAACTGACCTGGCTTGCATCACTGAGACCTGGTTGGATGGAAATGCTGGTCCTGTTTTGGCTGCAGTGGTTTCACCCGGGTACTCGGTGATACACCACCCAAGGACCGATTGTAGGGCCGGGGGTGTGGCCTTTTGTTTTAAATCAGAACTGAACCTGATGGAAGTTCCAGTGGGAGCCACCAACTCCTTTGAATGTATCATGGGTGAGGGTGTGACGTGAAAGATTTTCTCGTTTACCATCCACCAGGAGACGGGAATGTTTTCCTGCAGGAAATCACGGACTTCATTGTTGACCTGACATTGGGACCCCACAGATGGCTGATCTTGGGGGATTTCAATGCCTGGGTCGATGATGAACTCTCACAGTTTGGACAAGACTTCCTCCAGTTAATGATTTCACTGGGCCTCACACAGGTTGTTTCTTCCTTGACCCACATTGGTGGTCATTCATTAGACTTGGTGTTTCTCCTGGGGATGGAGATATCTGACTTGGTGGTGGAACCAGTCGGGTGGTCTGACCATCATACCATCAGTTTCAGTTTGGAGGCCCCCCCAAGAGGCCTGCCCCTATGGAGATGGTCCAATACCACACTTTGAGGGGGCCTATCCCCTGATGGTCTGATGGCAGTGCTGGACCTATTGGGTATGCTGAGGGAATGCTCTGATCCAGGGGATCTTGTACTTGCTTATAATAAAGCGGTGACAGAGTCCCTGGATTCCATTGTTCCTGTTTGTGTTCGTCCACTCTCCCTTCGCCCCAGGTCTCCATGGTTTGATGAGACTCTGAGGGAGCTGAGGAGAGTTGGATGAAGGCTAGAGAGGCAATGGCAGAGGTCTGGCCTGGTGTGTGACAGGCTTAGTTTGATGGACCATTATTTGGTCTATCAATCAACAATTTCCCATAAGAAGGCAGAATTCCTATCCAGGGAAATTGCTGCCATGTGGAATCGACTAGCTCAGCTCTTCTGGACTGTGGACAGACTGTGCAATCCACTCTGTCTTCAGCCTAGAAGTGCTTTTTCTCAAGAGCGGTATGAGGAGATTGCTCAATTCTTCGCGGATAAGGTTGCCATGGTCAGGTCCGACATCCGCCTGACCCTTTCTCAAGGGAGTAGCAGTGGTCAGCAGGAGATGTCAGACTCCCAGTTTGTGTGGTGCGACTTTGGCCAGCCCACAATCAGTGATATTGTGATGGTTATCCAGTCATTACATCCTACCAACTGTAGTTTGGATCGGGGCCCCACGCACTTGCTTGTTGGCTGTGTTGATGTAATCGGCCCAGTCCTTGCTGAGATAGTCTGGTTATGCTCGGAGAAGGGAACCTTTCCAGATTCCCTTAAGAAGGCCGTGGTTCGGCCCCTTCTTAAGAAGTCCTCTTTGGATCCCGACTTTCTGTCTAGCAAACCACAGGCCAGTCTCTAACCTTCCCTTTAAGGGTAAGGTTATTGAGAAGGTGGTGGCATTATAGCTGGAGGACCATTTGACCAGCCACAATATCTATGATTCTCTCCAGTCGGGTTTCAGGAAGAGACATAGTACCGAGACAGCTCTTGTTCGGGTACTAAATGACCTCCTGATAGCGAGAGATCGAAGGACTCGTTCCATCTTGGTCCTTCTTGTTCTCTCTGCAGCATTTGATACTGTGGACCATTGTGTGCTGTTGGATCACCTGCAGCTTATCTGTGGACTCTCGGGAGTTGTCCTCAGATGGTTTCGATCTTACCTCATGGGTAGGATTCAGACAGTGGTGTCTGGGGTTTGTACCTCAGCTCCATTCCCCCTATCCTTTGGGGTCTCACAGGGATCCATTTAACACCCATGTTGTTTGCAGTGTATATGCTGCCATTGGGAGTGATTATTAGATGGCATGGCTTGAGTTTTCACTGCTATGCAGATGATACTCAGCTATACATGTCTTTTGTGCCTGAACGAGATGATGCTGTCTCGGTGCTTAACAGTTGTCTGGCTGAAATTCAGGCCTGGATGAATGTGGGCTGGCTAAGGTTGAACTGAAGTGTTGGTTGTGGACCCGGGTCATTGCGAGGTGGGTATGTTGGCAGGTTCTCCTTCGGGTTTATGGCTTGGAGATGTCCGGCAAGCTACCTCAGACCGGGTGCGGAACCTGGGCGTTATGTTTGATGACTGTTTGACCTTAAAGTTACAGGAGTCAGCAGTTGTTAAAACTTCTTTTTACCATCTGAGAAATATCACCTGGGTGAAACACCTGGTTCCTCCCGATGATCTTCCAATGTTGGTTCATGCCTTCGTTACCTCCCGCCTTGACTACTGCAATGCCCTTTACTTAGGGCTGCCGGGGGTTGATATCTGCCACTTGTAGCTGGTGCAGAACGTGGCAGCCAGGCTATTGACTGGTGCCTCAAGAGCTAGTCATATGATGCCTGTGCTCCACGGTCTGCACTGGCTGCCGATACAGTGGCGGATCAACTTCAAGGATGCTTTGCTAACCTATAAGGCACTACACAACCAGGGATCAGGTTACCTGAAAGATCTCCTTTGTCCCTACTGTCCCCTTCATCCTCTCCAATCCACCAATGAGGGTTTGCTAGAGATTCCAAGGGTTTGTTTGCAAACATCTGGAGCAAGGGCATTTAGCTTTGTCGCCCCGTCCCTGTGGAATTCTCTAGCTCATTGGGTACGAGATTGCCTAACCATCCAGAGTTTTAAAAATGCTTTAAAGACTCATCTTTTTGGCTTGGCATTTGGGGATTAATGCTGCTGCTGCTATTATGCTGCTATTATACTGTATTCTGTTGTAATTTATATGTTTGTTTTGTTTTATAATAATTTATTTTATTTTATATATTTTATTGTACAGGCACCTTGGTTTTAGAAAAACACCTCTTTACAAATAAAATTGATTTGATTTGATATATCCTGCAAAATTGTATTACAGAAATTTACTTACATAAGAAAGCAAATATTGAGAACATCAAGGTCAAATTAAAAAATATTGATTGGGATCTTTTGTTAAAGAACAAAAATACAGAGGAAATGTGGTATATTATCAAACATGTATTCTGACTACTGCAGATGAATGCATTCCTAAAATAAAAAAAAAATAAGAAACAGCTGTAAAATACCTACATGGCTAAATAGAAAGATTAGAAAACATATTAAAAGGAAACATAAATTGTACAAATTATATAAAAATACACCTTCCGCAATTACGTTGAGAAATGATAAAAATTGTGTAAAAAGGGTGTAAAACTGAAATTAGGAGGGCAAGGCTTAAAATGGAAGTTTCCATAGCCAGCAATGCAAACAAAGATAATCTTAAATATTTTTTTGCATACCTTTCATCATTGAAGAAACCACAATCTCGAGTAGGGCCAATTATACACAAAAATAAAACTATAACAAATAATAAAGAAATATCGGAAATATTTAATAATTATTTTTGTGAGATTTACACTAAGGAACCAAAGCCAAATTAAGTTAAGAAATTAATCAAACATGGCCTAATAATAGATTAAGCAGATATTATAAAAAAAACAAAAACTCTCTGCTTAGAAAGCAATTTTTCCCCCCTGGACCAGATACAATTTCAGCAAGATTACTACAAAATTATGATTAATTACATTACAAAACCATTAAAGATTCTATTTAAGCAATCTACAGCCACAAGTACTATACCAAAGGATTGGAAAATAGCCCATGTTGTGCCAATCTATAAAAAGGGGATCAAGCAAGAGAAGAAAATTATAGACCTATCAGCCTTACTAGTGTCTGTTGTAAAATTTTAGAATCTATAATTAAAGATCATTTATCCACATCTGTGAGGGACTCTGATAGACTCC
The DNA here is from genome assembly GCA_016271365.2 of Neoceratodus forsteri. Lineage (NCBI taxonomy): Eukaryota > Metazoa > Chordata > Ceratodontiformes > Ceratodontidae > Neoceratodus > Neoceratodus forsteri. The sequence continues at coordinate 990,993,603 of CM057455.1, forward strand.
AACATGAATTTAAACCAGGGAGAAGCTGTACAACTAATTTGTTATGTTTTTCTGAGAAAGTCAGTTCCATTCTAGATTTAAATATTCCATGTGACGTTATCTACCTTGATTTTGCAAAAGCATTTGATGTAATTCCCCATTGTGCAATTATTGAAAAACTTAACAACTTAAGAGTGGACCTTGCCCATATAGACTGGATAAAAGAATGGCTGTATGGTCGCACCCAGAGAGTGGTAGTGAATGGCCCCCTGTAGGGGGCTGTTACTAGTGGGGTGCCACAGGGGTCCATGCTTGGCCCACTGTTGTTTCAGATCTTTATTGCAGACTTGTCACTGGATTTAGATAGTTGGGTGTCAAAATATGCAGATCACACTAAAATAAGAGGCCCTTCCGGTACAAAAAGTGAAGTGGAAAGTATTCAATGTGATGTCAACAGAATTGTTAATTGGATGCAAAAATGGGGAATGAGATTGAATTTAAATAAGTGTAAGGTTTTACATACGGGGGAAAAACAATATTAAATTTGATCATCATATACAGAATCTTATAGTGCCAGAAGCAAGTGGCAAGAGAGATTTAGGAATACAAATTACCAATGAGTTTGATAGCCTAGCACAAACCACAGGAGCAATAAAATAGCCACTAGAATTATTTGGACAATAAAAAGGAACATTACTTCAAGAACCGTTTATGTGACGATGCCTCTATATAGGGCCTATGTGTGCCCACACTTAGAATTCGCTAGTCAACTATGGAACCCCTTTAGGAAGCATGAAATAAACAAAATTGAGAGAGTTCAAAGAAAATTTACTAAGAGTATAAAGGGGATGGAGAGGCTTAGTTATGCAGAAAGACTGAGGCTATTAAATCTTATGTCCCTTTCTACCAGGCGTATACGGGGGGATGTCTTATTATTGTATGATATTATGCAGGATATAACACTTATTTCTGAATTAAATATTGAATATAAGGACACCTACATGCAAACACGAGGTCATCCATTACAGATCAGGGGAAGAAAGTTTTCACATATCAATCGGAAATACTTTTACACTCTTAGAGTGGTGAATGTTTGGAATTGTTTGCCATTGGAGGTGGTGATTAGTAAAACTAAAAGGGAATTTAAGGAGAAATTAGATGCTTACTTAGTGGGAGGAGGAGGAGAAGGTTTTAAGTATTATTGAAGTAGGATATAGTAGCATATATGGGCATCTGCCTTCTGGCTCCTTACCATTCTTAGTATGAACCTTAGTGTGAACAATGAGCAAACATTCATAACACTATTTAATTCAGTGGGGTACATTAAAATTCCACTCCATGGAGCATGGGGGTGAACAAAGGCAGCAATTAATTCCAATGCACAGAAGTACCTTTACACAGTGGGACACTCTTGATCATGGAGATCACCCACTAGCTTTTCCTCTTGGAGCTTGGACCAGGCTTCCAGCTTCCTGGTGGCAGCAAGACACTCTGAGGCTGAATCAGACCTTATCACACTTTTCAGCAGCTCAGCTTCTCCCTTTCTTCCTCCTGCTCAAACTTCAATGATAACTGAAACAAGTTTCATATGTGAGAGACAGACTGCCAGAGTGAACCCCACTACTTTCCAACTGCGGATTGGGACTGGCACATGATGGGGCTCAAACCTCCGCAGACTGAACCTGCAATACACCATCCATGGAGGAATACTCCACATTGCCTATACCTCACAGTCGCTGGGCACCAACAAATGTGAATAACATGATGAGCACACCTGACACATGGCAGTGACAATCACACATGAGCTGCTCACAGAGACTTATGCCTGGACTCCTGGCACTATCTGACCATTCTCACCCACTCCTCGCTCAGCTTTCTCTGGTGCCATCTTACAATCACTGGCATAGCATGGCTGGCATGGGCCCTGGTGCAAGGAATGAAATGGGGTGTCACTGATGATGATGCCAGATGCAGACAAGCAGTCAGTGTAAGTGTAAATGAAGTCTAAGGGGCAGTGATCCAATTTTTAACAAGAGACCAGTGATGAAAACAAGGGGAAGTGTAAATATGGAAGGCTAAATATCACATTTTTTCAAAGCGGTCTCAGGGGGGTTGGGGGTGGTGCTGATGATCAAAGTAACAGTGAGGACTCCTTAACCCCAGACTGTCATTAACACCAAAGAAGACTCCATAGGTGAAGTCATTACTGCTTTTATCCAAAGCCTGCTTGTAGTCTTCTGATCTGAGATTCCAAAGCAGGAATCTGATTAGCTGCAGAACCAGGCATTTAATCTTGCAGAAACAAATTCAAGAAAACAGCAAGAGAAGGAAGTGAAACCAAACTAAGGCATTTATATTAGAAAACTCTGCTTCTTATGAGAAATGGATGCTCATAAAAGCCTCGTGCCAAGTGTGGGGCTGCCCACGATGGCACGATTCACACATTTAATGGAACATGAAAACTCTGTTGTTGCAAATATTCTATTGAATCACGCTGATACCACCATCTCCCCACCAACATTTTGCAAGTCCTACCACTCCCCGCAGTACCCCAGACTCTGCTCCCCCCCAAAAAAAAGGTTAACTGCAAGAAGGTTCTATTTACTTGGATAATTATTACTCAGTTAAAGCCTCTGCATGGCCAGCCATGATCAAACCAGCTCACCACATCAACTGGTGTCACACTTTTATAAAAGAAGTGTAAACTGTATCAAAAAGCAGTACTCCCAATGTATCACTGCTGATATATATTGTAGTATAATTTGAGACGATGTGTGTATTAGATCATTGTGTTTACAAAGTTGCAATTGACTGTGACTGAGAGAGAAAATTCCCACCTGAGTTGGTCTGCAGATCATGGCTGGGCTCTTCTTGGGTTCAGCCCCACTTGCTACTGCACCCTAGCTGCCCCCCTCCTCGCTGCTGACTCACTGTGTCTCACCTCCAGTCCCAGTATTACCCATCCTGCAGCTGGACCACATTTTATAACTGCAGAGCACCTCAGAACATCTGGCAGGCAACAAAGCTGGAGGGGGGAAATGCAGCCCTTACAAGAACCAACCAGCAAGTGCCCTCACACATGCCAATGGAGCACTGCAATCCAATTGGACTGATGTCTCCTAGAGGTGTGGTGCTTTGAAGTGTCAGTCCCCTCAGCCAGCCCTGGTGGATCAAGTTAGAAAAGTATGTCTTGGCCGCACCCTGATTGGCTGAGATGCTCCAGCCCAAAGTCTGACTCAAGATTTTTCCTACGAAGTTGTAACTGCCCGCAGTCACTTTATGATTGCAGCCACGGCCCCTCTAGTTTATGGGCCATGGTGCAGTTTCACTGGCTGCACATTCTATAGTTATGCCCCTGCTGCTGCCTCTTCTCACTCTGGGGCATAGATGAGCATTCTACCGGTAACCTTCTTCAGTCCGGCCATTCTCCCTCCATGGAACGCTTCCATACTTGTTCCCCGATGCTGCCATTCTGTGATAGCTGTGGGCTGGGGCAGCAACCGTCTCACCCCGTCCCCGAGCCTCAGTCATCCTCCTCCTGGACTGGGCTCCCAACCACCTCCCCCCTTCATGCCTAACCTCCCCATTTTATGCCTTCTGCCCTAACCAGGCCACCCACCTGGGGGCGATCCATACATGGCACAGGAGTTAACCCTTTCGACACTTGAAAGCCCCAAGGGGGGCTTACAATCTCCTCTCACATAAATGTTCACCCCCTGGTAAGCACTCACCCCAGTTACACAGAATTAACCCCCAGGGGGAGATATGCGCACGCTCCTTCTGGTGCCACTAAGCACTGCTGGCATCACCATTGGAACAATGGAAACCCCAAATCCCAACACTATACTGCCCATACCAACTGATGCTACAGGAACCTTAAGATACACCGGGGACCAGGGGACCCACCCACCGTGCCCTCAGAAGGATTGCCTAAACCACAGTGGTGGCATCCCAAGTCCAGATCTCTCGCTACTTAACCCTTAGGCTGCCAAAGGAATTAGTACCCTCCTGGACTTTCTTGATTCTCTTGAGGTACTTGAAAGGACATGATAGAAACTTTCAAGTGCCTCAAGGGAATCAACAAAGTCCAAGAGGGTAGCATCTTTTAGAAAAAGAGATGTGCAAGAACAAGGGGGTGGGGCACAATTTGAAGATAGAAAGGGGACAGCTCAGAGGCAATGTGAGGAAGTATTTTTTTATGAAGAGGGTGGTGGACACATGGAACGGCCTTCCTGAGGAGGTAGTGAGGTCAAAAACAGTGGGGGACTTCAAGAAGGCATGGAACAGACATAAGGAAATTCTGGTTGGGGTTAGGAAGAAGTAGGCTGTTGGTTAACTAGGATCTGCAGCTTATCCAATAGGTAGGGAAATGGGCAGACTGGGTGGGCCAAGCGGTCCTTATCTGTCATCAAAGTCTATGTTTCTATGTATAGGATTTCTGGACTGATATATCAGTCTGTGGCACAGCAAGGGTTAAACCCATACATCTACCCTAATGCTGCTGCCACCAGTTTAGCTAATTGATGTTTACACCTACCTCACATAGCCCACCAATTAATAAAGCACAATGAACACATTCTGCAGCTCCAACGGGGGCGCAGGTAATTTATTCAAAAAAATACAGATATTAAAAACAAGCCAGCTGCAGGACTGATGGACACTCACTTCCCCCCCACCCCTCCGACACACACACACACACACACACGCCTCTTTCATTCTGTTTGAATGGAACAGGACAGTGCTGCTCAGTCTCTGATGCAAAAGTCTGTGATTTTTTTTTTCCTTTGCAGAAACACCATCTTTTCTCTGCTGGTCAGCTAGGTTATAATGCTCCCTCAAGTCCAACTTTTTTTTTCTTTGCTTAATCTGCTTCCTGGTCAGCCACTCCTCCAGACAGACAAGCCTCTCCCACCACCGAGCTTCCCCCGCTGCCCTCCCATCTTGCTGTGGCTGGGATGACCTGACATATTCCTTTGTCAAGGGGCCCCCCTCCCATGGTTAGAACCGGGAGAGCAGACTTGCTCAGGAGTGTTTCATTCTTCACTGGACACAGTGGGGGTGCAGCTCAGACACCTTTGGGCTTCACGGCAGACATGAGAGTGGCCACTGTCATCCAGTCTGCCAGATGGCCATATTTTCTATTAGGAATGTCCTGCCCTCCAAGTATGACAACACCCTTGTGGCATCCTGGCAAATCCCCCTGTGGTACGTGGTCACCCACATCGCAAATGTGCGCTGCCACTGAGGGCTGCCAGAAGCCACCCCATGAGTGGTGCAGGCTCAAGCCCACCTCTCCCCAGGAGGAGAGCATCTCAGGGATGCTCTGTACCCTCCATTCCAACTGTCGCTCCTGTTGTCCTGGGCTCGGGTGCAAATCTGGGTTGCCAGCGTGCCTGACAACCCCTATCACCCGGCACAATGGAGCCAGCTCAAGTCCAACTTTAATGATACAATCCTATGAACTAGTAAAAGGCAGCAAGAACATTACAACAGTAACAAAGAACATAAGGATTGGTCTCACCAGATTTTTTTCTGGTGGGCAAGCCGTCCTTATTCAATGTTCATACAGAGGGGCCTGCAATAATTGCACAGTAACAGTCCTGCAGCCACGGTGGGCCTCATTGGCAGCTGGGCCTATGACTTGCAACTTCCAAGAGTATAAAAAACTGGGTGTCCGGCTTGGTCACCTTCTCTCCAAAGTAATCCTGGCTGATTACATAGAACTTTGTGTGCTTCCCTTCGATGTCCTGGATGACGGCAAAAGTTTTGAACAAGGTAACTCCAGTGTAGGTGTGCATATCACACATGGCGCGCACATGACATTGGACCTTTTGAAGCTGCATTGCAGTACTGGAGGGGCTAACATGCCGCTTGGTGTACACTTTATCCATGATTGGCATGGAAAACCTAGTCAGCACAGTGTTCCTCAATTAATGTCCCAAATATGCTCAGGGAGATAGGGATAGCAATGTCCAGGATACTCCTTATGGATTCAGTTTCTGATGAATCTCTCAGCTTGGGACCATTCTGGTATGGCACGCACACTGGTTCGGGGGCCTGTCCATCTGGTAGCCACACTCCAGTTCAGTAGGTGAGAACCTTAGGGTCAGTGGGCCTGAGCAGATCCAGTTTCAACCTTATCAGGGAATCGGAACATAGGTGACACATATGGCTTAGGTTATGTCTCTCCCTAAAATTTGATCATCAAATGTCAGCTTGTTGCTTAGGCTGGCCATAACAGCTCCCAGCTCATTTTCTTCCTCCTAGGGGTCTAACTCTAAGCTGCCACCTCCTTTCTCCATCTCCTCCTCTATCTTGACATCAAGGTGTTCCTTGACTTTAGGAGCAGACTTTTTGGATTGCTCCTTTGGTACAGTACCAGGATCTATAGGATTCATGGGCAGCAGCTTTTGTGATGACTGGTCCCCACAGCCACAACCTCTCCCACTGCCAACAGGAGAATCAGAACTCGGGGCCGGAGAAGGGCTGGGCAGATGGTTAGCACCCTTCTCCGGTGGGAATACAGGACTGGGCTTCAGCTGCACTTCTTCCCAGACCTCAGTGCTAGCAGTGTCGGAACTGTGTGGGGTGATCAGTCCAAGCCAACCCCACAAATGCATATAGTGCAGCAAGGTTTCCAGAACCTTAGCATCTCTGTGGGAGCATGTTGGGCATAACAGCATTTTCCTAACTCCTGGACTTTATAGCTTCAGATGACGTACTAATTTTTGGTGGTCAGCTTCTCTACTGACTCCCAGAGCCACCGGAGAATGGAAGTGAGAACAGTCACTTCTGAGGATGATGGCATTGTTGCTTTTGCCATTTTTACAAGACCAATACAATGGTTTCTCCCTGTCTCTCACTTTGTTCTCCTTCAGCTTCGAGCTGTGCAGTTAGCTACTCCTCTCTCTTCCCGCCTCTTGGCTGCCGTGAAATCTTACTTCTGGCTCAGATCCTTTTCCCCAGTAACCAATTTCCCCAGCCAATCACAGATGCTCTAGGGTACATTAACATACTCTCACATGTTGCTACAGATCTCCCCTCATGGCAGGTTCCAGGCACCATTCCCCAGAAGGTGGGAAATTTCACAAGTCAAAATGGCAGGCTTAAAATGCAACAGTCCAGTCCCATTCAGGCATCTAAAGTTTTTTCCCCACTGCAGCACCCCAAAATGCAGTCCAGGCAAGAGCAGGCACCACAAAACAAATACCAGATGAGCCCCCTCATTTGTAGCCCCACCTCCCAGATGTCTAGGCATATGATGGAATGTTCGTGGGAAGGGGGCAACCACAACAGCATACACTGACACAGAATGGCTCTGTTTACCTGTTACACTGATCTTCTCCAGGGTGCCCAAACACTACAAGGCACTGCAGGTTAAGGGGAGAAAAAGTTTAGTCCTAATGCAATTTAATAAATAAATCCATTGTCCACACAATGAGCAAAAGTTCATAACACTTTTTAATTTGATAGGGTGCATCAAACTTCCACTCCATGGAGCACGGGGATGAACAAAGGCAGCAATTACTTCCAAGGCACACAAGTACCTTTACACAGTGCGACACTCATGATCATGGAGATGCCTACTAACTTTTCCTCTCGGAGCTGAATCAGTCTTCCAGCTTCCTGGTGGCAGTAACATACATGGAGGCCGAATCAGGCAATATCACACTTAAGGTTACCACCTACTCAGTTTTTGACCCAATGATTCGGTTGTCTAGGTCCAGATTCGGTCCTCCTGTTTTCACCATTGCAAATTCGTTTTTTATGGTGGGTCAAGCAGCACCTGTTAGATTCCCCACTAACGGTTTCATTTTCCTTCTCATCTGACTGTAAGCTAGTGTTTGACATGTTAGTGTGATTGCTTGTTTGCAGTGCATTCTAATCAGGAAGTGCCTTCAAGAGCAGGGCACTTAAAGAGCCAAATGGGTCCCTGTCTGCTCAGTTGTCACCTCTAACTTCACACCAGCAAATTGGAAGATTATTCACAGGAAGGGTAAACAATACCACCTTAATTAACACCTTAATTTTTCTGATACCAGACAGGCACCACATTAGGGTAGCTTCCTGTCCCAGTATGGACTGTACAATCTGTTTCAGAAACTTTACCTGCTAATCCAGTTTTATTAGAGGTAGTATTTTTTCAGTCATTTTGAATGCTCACATGCTTGTAAAACAAATTATGTTAAATCCTTCACCATTTTACTTGCATGGTCAGATTAGAAACAAATTCTAATGTCATGCAGACCTTTGTTTGTATACCAGTCAGTCTGAGAGGTGTAAAGTAGGGCTATTAAGACCATTAGCAGAAAAAAAAAAAAGTTAGTGTAGAGGGGAGGTAAAATGAGAGATATATATACAGTTGAACCCTGTTTATCCGACCAGCATGGGGGACATCCGATCAGTTCGGATAAACGGGTGTCCGGATAATCGGGATTTCAGCCTGTTAACCACAGGCATACACAAAATCAAAAAAAGTGAAGTGCCAAAAAAATCAGTCAGTTTAAAATACAGTTCTGTACTTGTGATTCCAAGTACATTATTGTTTTTGTTTAGGAGTCCTGATCTTCCTCTTTGTCCTGTTGTGTACGGGAAACCATCTCTACAATGCCTGCGTCGGACAACATGACATGCCCTTCTTCACTTTCATCACAATCTAGTCACTGTCGCACTTCATCTTCGGATGGTGGATTTGGAAGAACCGAGCAAGCTGTGCGATCTTTGCCTCAGAAACATCAGTGTTAGTGCTGTCAGTGTTGTCAGGGAGATCAGGGCTGCACTGAGCCTTTCGCCACAAAGTCTGAGCTGGCGAATTCAGTGGCGATGCTTGAAATGATCCAGCCAGCCCTCGCTAGCTGAAAAGGGGCCACTTGCACCAAGGAGTACCCTTCTCTCGCTCTTGGCGAAACCAGTACAGTACATGAACAGACACAGAGACAGGGAGTGCCTTAATTACTTAATTTAAACAATTAACACTTGGCAGAACCAGTACAGTACATGAACAGACACAAAGACAGGGAGTTCCTTAATTGCTGAATTTAAACAGCACCAATCGCAAGGTGGCAGACTGACAGCCTATTTAAAGCGGGGGACACAGCGCAGGTTCGTTAGACAGAGAGAGTCAGATTTTTGGGGGTCAACTCTATGTAGGGAAAGAAGAAAGGGGAGGCTCAGGGAGAAGAAGTGATAAATGGTAAGATTAAGAGAGAATCTGTGAAACAAAAAGGTGATGATGGGAAGGATAAAGCAAAATAGGAGTGAAAGAGCTAGGGAAGTTCCCAGGTGGGGACTAATTAACAGGACCTAGTAAGAAGGCTGAAAGGTGACAAATGTGTGGGAAGGAGACAGAGATGGAGACTTATGGTGAAAATGAAAAATAAATTAAATGAGTACAAAAATAAATAGACTTTAGGGAAAAAAAGGGATGACTGAAAGATGTTAGTGGAAAATAAGTCTATCATTTAAACCTGAGGGCTACTGGGAGCCAAGGCGGATGATCAGCTTGGCTTCCATGTTTTTTCTATGGTCAGGATCCCAGAAGCCCTGCTGAAGGACACAAACAGAAAGGTCATTGACACTGTGGTCCCTGGAGATAAAATGGGATACAATGGGTTTAGCAGTTTCACCATTCCTGACTGCTCTGTAATGTTCCTTGAAACGGTCAGCAAGACGCCTACCAGTTTCTCCGTTGTAAATAGCTGTACACTTCCTGCAAAGAATACAATATACCACATTAGTGGAGGTGCATGAGAACTCCTTGGTGATGTGAAAAACACCTGTAGGCCCCTGAATGTCAGTCACACTGGAAATAAATTTGCAGGTTTAGCAGCGAGTCCTGTTGCAAGGTTTGGTACCTGGGAGGGAGGAACTGTTTGGAGTAGGTAGGCTGCTTTTAACCAGGAGATTCTGCACTTTAGGTGGCCAGCGGTAGGAGGCAATAGGTGGTTCTGTAAAGGAAGCACCAATGTTAGGGTCGGTTTGCAGAATGTGGTCTGATGGAAAGGAAGCACCACTGGAATTCTCCGTTGTTCTTGTGTAACAGTATCCTTCCTGCGGGGGTCAAGGTTACAGGGCATGTTACTGACCCGGGAGAGTGCTCTATCCACTGTGCTTTTAGGGTATCCCCTGTTGATAAAAAAACTATGCATTATGTGGGTCTGCTCAGCAAAATCATCCTCTTCACTGCATAACCTGCGAAGTCTAAGAAACTGTGAATAAAGCAGGCCATTCTTTTTTTTTTTTTTTTAAACTTGTTTATTGAATTTTCTCAGACATATTACAGACATAACATACAAAGACTTACACACATACATACCAGGGCATACCCCCTGCCCCTCAGCCCAAAACTGGCTGTGGATACTACATACATCTATAACTATGTACATACACAGCTACGTTAAACATTCCTATACCTCTAATAGGTTATCTGACCAGTATCTAACCTGGGGGATAGGATAGGCCTTAATTTAGCTCAGATATATAAAGCTTAATAGATGATTGCCCGTCACCAAATATTTTTAGGTTATCTTAGCAACTCCTGCTGAGGTCAGATAAACAAACACAGCTGTGTCCCTAGAAAAGAGAGAGAGAGTCCCCCCCACCCCTTCCTAATCCGCAAATCTTTATGTTCCTATCCTATGTATAGCCAAAGGTACAGTTCAAATTATTTGCAGATTCTCAAAAGAAGAACATGGCAACTAAGCCAGCCTTCAAACCATTATTCATCTGCTAATCTCACCCTGACAGACAGGCCCACACTCCGGGCGCTTACTAGTTGAATAGAATAAGCAGCTTCCAAAGCCAGCCACCTTTCCTTATATAATCCAATCTTGCCCTCACCCAACATCCGCCTTCGTATCATTCCCAGGGTTCTCAAAAGATCCCCCACCCATTGGTCATATGTATAGGTTAGGCTGTCTTTCCAGTGCTTTAAAACAAAGGATTTGACGAGGGCCATGAGTAAGGAAAGGTGATATTTGGCTATAACCCCTGAAACCTGAGACAGGTCCCCAAGCACACAAATTGCAGGTAGTATAAACTCCGAATAATCTAGTATGGGGTCCATATTCTGCTTAATTTTAAGCCGAAGGGGCTGAATCTTAGAGCAAACCCACATCACATGCAATATATCCCCCTGCTTCTCTCCGCTCCTGAAGCATAGGTCTGTCTGTCTGAGGTTTTTCGCACATAGCTTTGCCGGAGTATAGTATATATTAGAAGAAATAAACATTTGCATATTCTTAAGTTTAGGTATAGTTATATATTTACAGCTTTTCCATACGATCTTCCAGTTAGGCCTTAGGGGAGACATCTTCTTATCCCAATATGGGATTTGAGTTGGGAAGCTTGAGCCCACAAAATTCAAGAGTACCCTATAAATTTGGGAGATGGACTTATTTGTAAGATCTACCCCATTTAGTTTTTCCCAAGTAAACCCATTCTACTGAGGATCCACTATCCCTTTTTGCACCCTGCGCAGCAGATTAATAAGCTGCATCTTCTTGAAGAAATGCAATCCTTGACATTGAGGTGAAAGAACAACACTATCCTCCTGTATACAATCAGACAACTTAAGGTCCTGTAACTGTCTGGCCCATTGCTTTGTAATAATTTGACCACCTAGTCGAAAATTCGGGTTGCCTAATATCGGTTGATCCTGTGCTTTCTCTTGCCCCATCTTCTGTGCTGGCGTTAGAAAGGACCACCATGCATTAACCATTTTTCCTATTGGAGTCAACTTCCCTTTTTTAGGAAGCTTTTCTGGGTGGGAGAAAAGCAGTGCTTTTGGGGAAACTCCCAATTCTTTTAAGATCTGTCTCTCGATGTGAATCCAAGTTGGCACATATTCATCCCCCCACCCCGTCCATTTCACCGTCCCATTATTCCTACCTGCCCTGTCACAAAATATAATTGGAGATCCAGCATCTTAAAGCCCCCTATATCCTGTGGAAGATGCAGGACGGTGTGATTTTCCTAGCGGGCTTAGAATTCCATAGAAAGCCAGACAACAACTTTCTGATTTTTATAATCCAGGACTGAGGGAAAAGATATGGGGCCAAATGAATCAGGTACAATAGCCTAGGCAATAGATTCATTTTGACCATTCCTAACCTAGCTGTAAAGTTCAGTGGAAGTTTATTCCATCTGAGCATGTCACCCCTGATTGTGGTTAATAGTTTTTCCAAATTAATCTCCGCTCCCTCCTCTACATTAGGAGTAATCCATATACCCAAGTATTTGATTACTTTAGGGGCCAAGTGAATCTGGAGTGGCTCGAAGTCTGCCCTGAAAGTGTGTGGTGTAAGTGGGAGAATTTGTGTTTTGTTTAAGTTCAGTTTATAATTCAAGACTGCTGAGTACCTTTGTATAATTTCCAATGCCTGTCTCAAGCCCTCCGCTGGGTCCTGCAAATGTAAAAGTATGTTGTCCATGAACACAGACAGTTTAAGTTCTTCCCCCTAAATATTTATTCCCTGGATCCTGGGATCTAGGTTAAGTGCCCTTAACAAGGGTTCTAAATAAATGTTGAACAAAATAGAGGAAAGGGGGCATCCTTGCCTAATCCCATTCCCTAATTTAATTTCCTGAGATATGTATCCATTGCATAACACCCTGGTAGTAGGGGCTGCATATAAATTTTTAATTCCCCTAAGAAGGTCTTCAGAGAATCCCATCCTCTTCATGATGTCAAAAAGAAAAGAGTGAGAAACCCTGTCGAAGGCCTTCTCAGCATCTAAAGAGATCAGGGCCATAGGTATCTGGGAGTCCAGCGCATAGTTTAGGATATGGTGAAGCTTCCTTAGTGCGTCTTGAGCCCACCTGCCCGGCATAAACCCTACCTGTTCCCGACTAATTAAACTTGGAGCAACTTTCAAGATTCTATTAGCCAGGATCCTTGTCAGGATCTTGATATCCTGATTCATCAGTGCTATCAGTCTGTAGCTCTTCGGAAGCTACTTTGGCTTATCCAATTTTGGGATGAGAGTAATATATGCTTGGTAGAGTGGGGGATGAGATACCCCTGCTTGCATTATCCTAGTAAACATATCTTTTAGAAGAGGAAGTACTGTTGAAATATGTGCTTTATAAAACCTGGCTATAAGGCCATCAGGCCCTGGAGTTTTACCATTCGGCAATGATTTGACCACCTCTAAGATTTCCCCCTCACTTATTGGAGCTGCCAGCCCTTGTACCTGTGCCAAATCTAGAACACAGAGAGGTATGTTTTCAAGAAATGCTTGTATTTCTTCCCCATTGTCAGTCACTTCCCCTTGATAAATCCCTTTGTAGTAAGTTGCAAAGGCATCAGCCATTTCTCGGGGGTCAGTTATAGTTTCCCCTTCCACTTTTATTAAGTTTACCGTTCGTGCTGCTTCCCATTCTCTCACTCTACCTGCTAGAAGGCAGCCAGGCACATTCCCCTGCATTAAATACTTAGCTTGAACTTTCTCCAACCAAAAATCCACTTTGGCATAGATCAGTTCTGCCATCTCATCCCTCAGGTCCTTAAGTTCAGCATCTAGTTCTGCAGATGACCCTTCTAAGGGCGCAAGAGAATCTATAGTCCCTAGGCTAAACTCCTCTCAGGCTTGTTTGAGTTTGTTTCTTCTCGTAGCATATCTTTGAGCTACCCCCGAATAAAGAACTTTACAAGCTGGCCAAGCTATTTGCTTATCCTGTAATGTTGGTAGTTGGACTTGAATGATCTCTCTGAGAGCATCCTCTAGCATTCCCTGTAGTTTAGTATCAGTCAATAGAGATTCATCTAATCTCCATCTGTATGGCTTGGGCGGAGAGGCTTTTAGCTCCCACGTCATCTGTATAGGGGAATGATCAGATAGGATTCTACTATAGGTAGCTATTTCTTTTATTTCCACCAAAGCTTTCTTATTAACCAGGAAAAAAATCAATCCTGGAATGCATTTTGTGGGCCCCTGAGAAAAAAGTCATGCTATTCGATCCCTTACCGTGTATCCAAGCAGGGTCCACCAATGACATAGCCTCTAAAAAGCGACCCATAGCCTCCTGCGCTCTGGAAGGGGGTTTCTTAGAGGGTGGATTCCTATCTTCCCAATTATTTAGGCACGGGTTCCAATCCCCTGTTAAAATAATTGGGTGTGCTGGCAACCCCACTACATTTGCCTCTAATGAAGCGAAAAAATCTGGGTTAGGGGGCATTGGGCCATAAATGGAGGCGACTGACAAGTCTGAACCCAGGATAGAACCAGAAAGAAGAAGTCCCCTGTTGTCTTCTCTTGTTACCACTCTCTTTACCACATATGGGCAAGCCTTCCCCACCAGAATAGCAACTCCCCCCGCAGCAGTTGTGTTTCCCACTCCAAGTACCTGACCCACCCACAGTTTTTTCAACAGATCCAGTTTCTCTGATAAAAGATGAGTCTCCAGTAAAGTCACAAGTTGGGCCCCCACTCATTGAATATGTCTCAGAATCGCCAACCTTTTTTGCCTACCCCTAAGGCCTTTAACATTCCAAGAGATAATTTTAATATTTAACATTGTATATATACAGTATATACTCCCCTGTTTATTACCTCACTAAGATCTGCCACTGTCTTGTTCCTAGCCAACGGATTCTCTCTCTTTTCTTTCCCCACCCCCCACACATCCCTGATCCTATGACCACCCTTCTAGAAAAATAGCGATCCATGAATGAGCCAGTTCCTGAGTGTCCCCCTGGTCCCCCCTCAGAGCTCATATCAGAGATTAAAGATAATCCCATCCTTCCAGTGCCAACCTACAATGCCCCATAATTTAGCTTCTCCAGAGCACCCCGTGTCCCCCTCAGTTTCCTTCTCATAGCCCCCTTTATCCAAAATTCCACCCCTGCTTTTATTTAAAAAAAAATTGCTTCAAATGTCTCTTCCCTATCCAAGTCCCCTCGTATAATGCCAAAAGAAGAAAGGGAAAAAACAACAGACTCAGGGAGATTCCACCACATTCCATCCTTCTCCTCCATAGCAGTAGGAAAAAGGAAGGGAGTTAGATCAATGACTAAAAAAAGAAATTAATAGTAATAGATGTGAAAAAAATTGTTTCTTTTTCCCCTCTCCCCCCCTTTTTAAAAAAAAAAAAGAATGAGATGTGAGGGGAGATACATTCCTAGTAGTCTCACAGATTATCCCCAGAAACATAGAAACATAGAATTTGACGGCAGATAAGGACCGCTTGGCCCACCCAGTCTGCTCATTTCCCTACCTACTGGATAAGCTGCAGATCCTAGTTAACCAGCAGCCTACTTCTTCCTACCCCCACCCCCTAGAATGGCCTTATGACTGTCCCATGCATGCTTGAATTCCACCACTGATTTTGACTCCACAACCTCCTCCGGAAGGCCGTTCCATGCATCCACAACCCTCTCTGTGAAAAAATACTTCCTTAAATTACCTCTGAGCCACCCCCCCCCATCTTCAAATTGTGTCCCCTTGTTCTTGCACACCTCTTTTTTTGAAAGATGCTACCCTCTTGGACTTTGTTGATTCCCTTGAGGTACTTGAACGTTTCTATCATGTCCCCCCTCTCCCTCCTTTCCTCGAGGCTATACATATTAAGCTCCTTTTGTCTCTCTTCATATGTCTTCCGATGCAGACCCTGTACCATTTTAGTTGCCCTCCTCTGGACAGCTTCCATCCTGTCTATGTCTTTGCGGAGATTGGGTCTCCAGAACTGCACACAGTACTCCAGATGGGATCTCACCAGCTGTCTGTACAGAGGGATAATAACTTCCTGTTTTCTACTGGTGATGCCTCTCCCATGCATCCCAGTATCCCCCAGCCCTCCTTGCTGCCTCTCACATTTCTTGCCCACCTTTAGGTCATCTGATATGACTACCCCAAGTCCCTTTCCATTTTGTTGTTGTTAGTATCTCACCCCTATTGTGTACTCTTCCTCTGGGTTTTGTTTCCCAGGTGCATTACCTTGCACTTTTAGCATTGAATCTAAGCTGCCATACATTTGACCATTCCTCTAACCTTGCCAAGTCCACTCATCCTTTCCACCCCACCCTGTGCATCAGCTCTGTTGCAGATCTTTGTCATCTGCAAGAGACATACTTTTCCTTCCAGTCCCTCTGCATAAAGTCCTATAAAGACATTAAAGAGGACCGGTCCTAATACTGAACCCTGCGGTACCCACTAGTAACCCTCCTTTCTTCTAGTGGACTCCATTTACTATTACTCTCTGTGTCTATTCTCCAGCCAATTCTTTACCCAGGCTGTCATCTTGGGACCCACTCCCAGGCTGGCTAACTTGTATATTAATCTTTTGTGTGGGACTGTGTAAAATGCCTTTCTAAAGTCTAGGCAGGCCATGTCCACAACCCCTCCCTGATCTACTACTTTGGTCACCCAGTCAAAGAAATCTATCAGATTCATCTGGCATGACCTTCCCACTGTGAATCCATGCTGCCTAGGGTCCTGTGCCCTCTGGCCTCTAGATACTCGACAATTCTTTCCTTCAGAGATTCCATCATTTCCCTATCACTGAGGTTAAACTAACAGGTCTGTAGTTTCCTGCTTCTGCCTTGCTCCCACTTTTGTGAAGGGAATCACATCTGCCCTCCTCCAGTCCTCAGGTACCACCCATCCTCCCATGATTTGTTAAAAGGGTAGTCAGTGGTGTCACTAGTTCTACCCTTAGTTCTTTTAGAATTCTGGGATGAATCCCATCAGGCCCCATTGTTTTGTCCACCTTCAGTTTTAAGAGTTCTTTCAGAACCCTTTCTTCTGTAAATGGGCTGATATCAACTTCTATCCAGAGTGTTTCTACTGTTTGTTTTAGGTACCTCCCTCTTCATTTGTAAATACTGAGCAAAAATATTTGTTTAGTATCTCTGCCTTTTCACAGTCTCCCTCTGCCCACCCTCCCCCCTTTATTAGCCTCACTATCCTCCTTGGTCTTCCTTCGCTCCCTGATGTACCTATAAAAGGCTTTATCCCCTTCTTAACTGAGTTGGCTATCTTTTTCTCGGTTTGGGCCTTTGCTGTTCTGACTGCCTTCCCAGCCTCCTTTGCTTTAACTGATACAGTTCCCTGTCCTGCTCCTTCTGCGATTCCTTGTACTTCCTGAATGCTTTCTTTTCTCTTGAACCTTCACTGCCACTTCCTTTGAGAACCATAGTGGTTTCTTACATCATTTGTTTTGTTTATTTGCTTCACACAAAGGCTTGTTACCTCTGTGATGGCAGTTTTTATTATTCCCCATTGTTCTTCCACCCCTCCTTCCTGCCCATTTGCTAGTGCATTCCTTAGGCACTCACCCATTTTGGCAAAGTCAGCCCTCCTAAAGTCCAGTACTTTTGCCTTTGTATGGCTTGACTCTATTGCTGTGTTTACTGTAAGTAAGTAAGTAAATTTTTATTTCTTTAAGGCGCCCTTCCAAAGCTCAGGGCGCCTTTACAATATCAATCATACAAATCGAAACCACACTGTAAACAACATCAAATTCAGAAACAATCCAGTATAATTTAAATCACTAAAAAAATACTTGGTTAAAAAGGAAGGTCTTTAAAGCTTTTTTAAAGCTTTCCACAGTCAGGCAATTGCATATCTGGCAAGGTAGAGAATTCCACAGGGTAGGGGCCATAAAGGCAAATGTTCTTCCACCAGATGTTTTTAAGGTTACCCTGGGAATCTCCAGCAATCCCTCACCAGAGGATCGGAGGGAGTGGGAGGGACAGTAAGAAGTCAGGAGTTCTTTCAGTTAGCGAGGTCCCAAACCGTGTAGGGCTTTATAGGTCATCAACATGACCTTGAAAGTGATCTGCCACTGTACAGGCAGCCAGTGCAATTCATGGCTACAGGTGTTATATGGTTGGACCTCGGGTTTCCAGTCAACAACCTAGCTGCCGTGTTTTGCACCAGCTGTAAGCGACGGATATCCACTCCCGGCAGCCCTAGATAAAGGGCGTTGCAGTAATCAAGATGATTGAACACAAAGGCGTGGACCAGGGTAGGAACACCCTCTGATGGAATCAAGTGTTTCACCCGTGCTATATTCCTTAGATGAAAAAAGGATGATTTGACTACGGCTGACACCTGTGCCCTCAGGGTCAAGCCCTCATCAAATATAACACCAAGGTTACGCACCTGACCAGATGCCTATAGCGGGTTCCTCCCAGAAATAAACCTGAGAGTTTTCCGCCCATGGACTTGATATCCTTACCCGGTTCCACCACCAATACCTCTGTTTTCCCAGGTTCAACCTCAGCCAATTAGCACTCATCCAGTTCTGTATCTCCTGGAGGCAGTTGTTAAACAATGTACTTGACTCAGACTCCTGCTCGGGCACAAAAGACATATAGAGTTGAGAATCATCGGCATAGCAATGAAACTCAAACCAAAATGTCTTATAATGTCCCTAATGGAAAATATACACAAAATAACATGGGGGACAACACCGAACCCTGTGGCACTCCACAGTGTAGGCAGCGAGAGGTCAAGGAATAAATCCCCGATACTACTCTTTGAGTCCTACCCTGCAGAAAAGATTTAAACCAACTGTGGACCACCCCCCTTAGTCCACAGAGAGACCACAGGCGTTCAAGCAGCACCCCATGATCCACAGTGTCAAATGCAGCTGAAAGATCAAGGAGAACCAAGATAGAATGAGTTCTCCTATCTCTTGCCATCAGGAGATCATTCAATACCTGAACAAGAGCTGTCTCAGTACTGTGCTGTTTCCTGAAGCCAGACTGGAGAGGGTCATAGATATTTTGGATGTTTAAATAATCTTCCAGCTGCAAAGCGACCACCTTCTCAATAATCTTCCCCAAAAAGGGAAGATCGAGATTGGTCTGTAGTTTCCTGGGCAGTCGGGATCAAGGGAGGGCTTTTTCAGAAGGGGACGTACTATTGCCTCCTTCAAAGGATCAGGAAAGATCCCTCTCTCCAATGATGCCACTACTATCCCAGTAAGGATCAGGCCGATAACCTCTACACATCCCACGAGTAGGCGTGTAGGGCCCAGATCTAGCCCACAGAAGGTTGGGCGCAGAGTCTGGACGATTCTCACTATATCCATAACTACCGGTTGACTGAACGTGGACCAGGTCAAATGGGTACTTGTGTCCCTCGATTGGTTACTGCAAGACCCAATGGGGAGGCCCTGGCTGATCTCATCTCTGATAGCAGACACCTTATCAGCAAAGAACGCCGCAAACTCCTCACACTGTAACTGTGATAATGCTCGACGGCATGAAGACAGACTGGATTGCACAGTCTGTCCACAGTCCAGAAGAGCTGGGCCGGTCTATTCCTTGCTGTAGCAATCTCCCTGGACAGGAACTCTGCCTTCTTATGGGAGATTGCTAACTGGTAGATTTTATAATGATCTAGCAGTCTAAGCCTGTCAACTTCCAGGTGAGTCTTCCACCAGCGTCTCTCCAATCTTCGGCCCTGTCTCTTCAACCCACGAATCTCTGCGGTAAACCACGGGGACTCTAGGTGAAGAGTATAAGGGCGAACTCAGAAAGGAGCAATGACATCCAGGGCCCCCACAACTGCCCTATTATAGGCCAGCACTAAAGACCCTGGATCCATGCTATCCATTGGAAAGCCCGAGAAGTCCAGCTCCGTCATTAGGCCTTCTGAGGTAACTCCTCTCAAAGGACGGAACTGTACTATCTCCTTAGGGGCAGGCCTCTTTCGGGAGCCATGAAACTGAACCTCAGGGCATGATGGTCAGACCAGCCGATGGCTCCACCTCCACATCGGAGATTTCCATCCCCAGATGGAATATCAAGTCAATGAATGTCCCCCTCGTGGGTTGCAGCGGTAATAACCCGTGTCAGGCCCAATGAATCAGTCAATTGGAGGAGATTTTGTCCAAAAAGCGCGAGTTCATCGTCGACCCAGGCATTGAAATCCCCCAGAATTATCCATCGGGGGAATTCCAAAACCCTCTCGGCGATGAAATCCGCCACCTCCCTCAGGAATTCTCTCCCATCACCTGGTGGACGGTAAATGAGGAGTATCCTGAATCCTGCACCTGCACCCACAATACATTCAAAGGAGTTGGTATATCCAACCGGCTCCTCCCCGAGGTCCAGTTCCTGTCTAAAACAGACTGCAACTCCCCGGCCCCTCCGGTCCACTCTCGGGCAGTGTATCACCGAGAACCCGTCCGGAACCAGAGATCCCAAAATGGGGCCTGCATTTTTTATCAAGCCAGGTTTTGCGTGGGATGCAAGCTAAGTCCACAGAAGCAATAAGATCTGCCACTAAAGCAGTCTTGTTTCTAATAGACCTAGCATTGCTTAACACCACCAAAGGGACGAGACTCCAGATGACTCTGCCTCCTGCCTGATCAAGCCAGTGCCCATGGCATGGAAGCAAGATGATGGACCACGCCCTGCATCCATTTTGCCCCAGGCGCCTCCTGGTTCTAACTGTTCCTATCCGCCTCCTTTCCCATCCCCCAAGAGTTCCAGGATCTCCTATTCCACCACTCCTACGCCTCAAAATGCCAAGTATTCGCATTTCCTATACACTCTGAAGGGAGTGTGGACATTCAAAAGGTCAGAGATCCTTAGTCTTGAGGGGAGTATCACGACTGTGCTTTCCCAACCCAACACATTAAAACCTATTAATACTACTAAAAATAACACTTTAATAATATGCCCCAATCCACTTTTACCAAAACAAAAAATAAATAATAAAACAAACAAACAAAACACAAAAAATGCTCTTTTGATGAAAACTCCACCACTTCCTCTCACAAAGTAGTGGAAAAAAGAGGCAAATTATTTACCAATCCCACCCACTGTCTCTCACACAGAGGGGAGACAAAAACCCAAATCAACAAACATAATAAAATTATAATAACTAAACCATCAAATATAATAACACATACAAAACTAATATAAAGTAGAAACTAACGCAAACAGCACTTTCAACTAAAAATTTAACCAATCAATAAAAATCCTTCCAACCATACTGATCGATGGTCGCTAGTTCCCAGATGGCTACCCGCTTCTACATCTGTGATCCTCTCTCCATCTCCATTTGAGAGAACCAGGTCTAAGACTGCTCCCTCTTGAGTGGGCTCCAATACTAGTTGTCTAAGGCACGCCCCCTATAGGGCATCTAGAATAACCCCACTCTTCAAGTGGCTGCTGCAACTGCACCAGTTAACATCTGGCATATTCAGATCACCCATCAGCAATATCTCCCTTTTCTGCCATTCTAAGTATACTTTCTATCACTTCCTTGTCCATTTCCTCCCCTGAGAAGGGGTCTGTATACAACCCTGTGCAGATTGTGGTGCCATTGCCTGTTTCCAAATTCCCCACCTACAGTGCTTCTTCTCCTCCTGTTTACTCTTTTGTTCTGTTGCTTTATTCCTTCCCTTATGTAAAGAGCTACTCCTCCTCCTTTTACCCTCCCTGTCCCTCCTGTAGATAGTGTATCCTGGTATGTTTATGTCCCAGTCATGGTTTTGTGTGTACCATGTTTCTGTGACTGCCATGATATCCAGATGTTCCTCCTCCATCAAGGCCACTAATTCAGGAAGCTTGTTACCCAGACTACGGGCATTGGTACTCATTGCTCTCTATTTTTTGATGGCTTTACCTTCTGTTGCAGCATCCCCCACTGACCTTTCTACCTCGGTCTTTTTCTCATTTAGTACCCTGTTTTGTAGGGAGAGGCTGGGATTTTCCTGCTGCTTATCAGTGCCTCCCCCTTTGACTAGTTTAAAAGCTTGCCAATGAAGCATTTACACCGATTGCTCAAAAGACTTGTTCCCTTCCTGGACAGATGCAGACCATCCTGCCAGTATAGACTGGTGTCCCTCCAGGTGGAACCCCAGTCCCCAATGAAGCCAAACCCCTGTGCTCCACACCATTTTTTCAACCATTCATTAAACTCCAGTTAACTGTGGGGTCCCCCGGGGATCCGTTCTGGGTCCCCTACTGTTCTCTCTATACATCAATGGATTGCCCACCAATCTTATACGCGGACGCCTTGTAGTCCTGGCCAGTTCCCGTGATATCAACACCATCAACTCTCGGCTAAACACCGACTTTGAGCATATCCAAAATTGGTTTAAGGACCATAAGCTCATCGTCAACTTAAAGAAGACCCTTGCCATGCTATTCGGGTCAGGGACTCGCACCTCTTCCTGCCCTGCTCCCCTAGAAATCCAAGGGGTAAACGGTGACTTACTGCCAGTCTCTGACTCGGCCAAATATCTAGGGGTCACCCTTGATCCCCAACTCGATCTCACTACACACATCAGGAACATGTGTAATGCCTCTAATGGCAAGCTCGGCCTTGCCTACAGAGCCAAGGACTGCCTCACCCCTGCCGCCCAGCTAGCCATAGCTAGGGGGATACTCCTCCCTACACTATGCTATGGGCATGTTGCCTTTGCCTCGGTCTCCAAAGCACAACTCACAAAATGGGACACTGCATACAACAACATATGCCGCTTTGCTCTCTCTGCCCCACCGCCTAACGCATTGATGTGAGCTTTACTCACGTCTGGAGTGGCTCCCCCCCGAAAATCACCGCACATTCATCCTAAGCAACTTTGTTGACAACATAGTCCGGACTGCCACCCCCTCGGTACTTGCCCTCCCCCTAATCCCGCCACCCCCAACCTACCATCTCAGACCTTGTGCTTCTCAGGCCTGACTTGTTCCAAGGACACACCCTCACTGGTGATCGGGCCTTCTCAGTCCACGCGCTTAAAATGTGTAACTCCCTTCCCGCATTAGTGCGTGCCTTGCCCTCCCACCACTGCTTTAAAGCATCCCTCTGGCGCTTTCTCAAGACTTCTGCGGCCTGCCTATGCTCCACCTAGGCCAGGCGGACCCTCTACCCCTCCTGCCCCTGGGAGGAAGGGGAGCTGCTGCAATTATATCTATACCCTCCACCAGTATATTTCTCACTGCCCGCCCTTATTGTGTGATTATATATTGTCATTTCCTTTTTTCTTCCTGTCTTTGTATTATCATGTACTACCGTTGAGTTGTGATCAGTCTATAGACATATTAGGATACCTGACCCCCTATGTAGTGTTGTTTACTATAACTTGTCTGCCTGCCTAGCCTCGCTTGAGCCTGATCTGTACCTCTCACCCTTGTAGAACCTACGGCTCCTGACTGTAATTCTCTTACATTGTATTCTATTTCCTTAACGTGTATCTTGTTACCTGTATGCTCTGTAACTCTCCCGGGTCGCACCTGAAAATAGGCACGTGGTTGTCTAGCATGCTTACCTGGTTAACAAAAGCAAATAAATAAATATAGATATTTTCAGGCAATCCTGCCTGATTATGTTTCTATGCACACTAATAATTGATGGAGTTTTATTTTGACACGCTATTATAGTGCACTTCAAGTTCTTTACCCACTATTCCCCCATGGGTCTTCATTGTTTCTTAAAATAACCACCTCCCCTATAATGCAGTTTTCATTTTCCCTGTGTTGCGAAGGAAGCCCAGCTCTAGCCCTCCAATCCAATACTAAACCGAGAATCCTCTTCTCCGCTTCCCCCCCAAAGAGACTGCCCACAGTACTAAGGCTGGTCTGGTGAAAGGAAGCAGTAACTTACCAGAGGAATAAACTTACAGAGAAAATAGATAATGCCACTCGCTATTCATCCCAGTTGTGTGAACTGAAACCCTTAGCTCCTTTCCCCCAGGATTAGCCTTCCACATTTATTTCGGAGCTTACCAAATTTAAGAGCAGCGGGTTCTCAGTTATCCGGTACAGCGCCGAACCTGTTCTTTAAACAAACCTGGACTGAATAAAGTGCTCTCCCCGCACCATTTAAAACAGGTCTTAGCCCCCACCCCATCATAAAATCATTAAATTGCTTTACCTAAGGCACGTCTGGCCTCTAGTGGCGTCGCCCAGTAATCTCTTTGCTGCAACTCAAAATTGCACTAAATAGGAAAGTTACCCACCCAAGTTCGCAGCATCAACCCCACCCCAATACCTCCCTGCAGCTTTCCATATCTCTTTCTCCCACTCAGTCCCCTGTGATGCCTCAAAACACAAACGTAGGCAACCTGCCTAATATAATCAACAGACTGTTTAGTTTTAATAAACCATAAACCAGTTCAGTCCACGCAGAGCATTTCAACCTTTCTTTTATCACATCCAGATCAGGTTAGAACTCCCCATTGCCACAACTAGGCCAGTCAGGTCGGAGGCTTGAATAATGGTGGCAGTTCAAACCTCAAGCCCTCCAAAGCATCACACGCTGTTAAGTATTTTTTATCTCCAGCTTGGAGTTTAACTATTAGGGTCACTGGATACTGCATCCAAAACTTGATCCCAGCTAGGTATAGTTTCTTTTTAATATCTGAGTATTCTTTACGGTGATCTCAAACAGATGGGGTTTGATCCTGGAACAACCAGAGAGTCACCCCGCTCCACTGCAGATTTTTTGATTGCTTAGCTTTACTGAGAACAAAGGCTTTTTCTTTATAGTTAAGAAATCTCATTATTAATACCTGCGGGCGAGCTCCTGGGGGGGGGGGCTATCTCTCTAAGTGCCAGGTCCGCTCTTTCTAAATTATATGCGTCCCCATATGGGGTCGGGCCTAGTAATCTCAGAAGCAGATCCTGCAGAAAGGTTACACAGTCTGCCTCCTCCATTCTTTCGGGAAGCCCGGCCATAATTAAGTTATTTCTCCTACTACGTGATTCCTAGTCTTCGATGCGGTCTTCCAGCTTTTTAACTTGTTTGCATAAAACAACAACTTCTTGCTTTGTTGTTGTGGTTTTCTTTTCCTACGACGAGACCCTGGCCTCCAGATCTCCCTTCATCCTTGCTAGAGCATTTAAGGTCAGCTTTACCATTGAAAAATCCACCATCAAACCCTGTAGCATTTGTTTAATTTCCAGGATGTCATCCGCATTTGCCTTCTCTCCCCCTTCCACTCTCTCTTCATTGTCTTGATCTTCAGGAACAGGCGAAAGGGGTTTCTGGCACTTCACTGCCGGAACCCAAGCCGACAAAGGCTCTGGATTTCCACACTCCATCTCGGCCATGCAATCAGGCCTTCACAGATCACCACAAAGACCAGGTAGAAGATTCAATCTGCACCTTTCGGCTCAATCGTAAGGCAGAGAGACTTAGTAAACTTTTCTTAATGATTAGATTACCAAATTGAGCCCCAAAAATATTTTAAAAGTAGAATAAATTGATGAGGGCCCAGGAGCAACACTCAGGACCTCCTCTCTCCTTTAGCTCATCACGTGATCTCCAAGGCAGGCCATTCTTGACATGTTTAGGATGGAAGGAGCTGTGGAGGAGGAAACTGTGAGAATCAGTGGGTTTGTAATAAACTAATGTCTTCAGACCAGTGTTCTGTACTGATAGCTGGATATCCAGAAAAGGCTACACTAGAGGAGGATACTTCAACCGTGTATTGAAGGGAAGGATGAGCCGTAGTAAACTTGTCAAGGAAGACTTGGAGGGTCTCCTTGGAGCAGGAGGTGGCCCCCACTCAGTCATCAATGTAGCATTTGTAGAGTTCAGGCATAGTCCCTGTGAATGAGAGAAAAAAATGTTCCTCCACCCAACCCACAAACAGATTAGCAAAACTGGGACCCATCTTGGTACCCATGGCAACTCCACTGACCTGCTGAAAAAAACTGTTATTAAAAGAAAAAGCACTGAGTGTAAGAACAAGTTCTGCCAGACGAGTTAGTGTGTGTGTGTGGGTGGCTGCTGGACTTCCCGCTTATTCAAGAAATGCTGCAAAGCTGTCAGACCATCATCATGGGGGATCACTGTGTAAAGAGATTTGATGTCCATGGTGAAGATGAGCTGATGAGAGTCACTGAATCTGAACCTGTCAAATAACTGGACAGCATGGTTAGTGTCTTTAACATAGGAGGGCAGGGACTCAACAAGGGGTCTCATGAGGCTGTCCAAAAATGCAGAGATGTGGGATGTGGGGCAGGAGCAGGCAAACACTATGGGATGACCCAGGTTACCTGTTTGTGGATTTTGGGGAGGAGATAAAACCTGTATGTCTGGGGATGCTGAACTATGAGTCTCTTAGCAGAAGCAGGGAGGTCTTTGTTTTCAATAGCAGAGGTGGTGGTGGTGGTGACCTCAGTCTGATAGTCAGCAGTGGGGTCTATGGAAGAGAAGAATAAAACCTGGTGTCAGAGAGTTGCTGTGTGGCTTCAATGATGTATACCTGTAGCTCCTTTTGCCAGACCACAACAGCACCTCCCTTATCAACTGGTTTGATAACAATGTCATTCCTACATCGCAGAGATCTGAGGGCTGCAAGTTCACCAGGTGTTAGGTTGGAATGGTTGTGCCTGCAATGAAGATTGAAGTTAGTGGTGTTTTCCATGCATTGGTTAACAAAATAATCTTCTTGGTACTTCTTGTTTCTTTTTTGGAAACAGATTGTTATGTCTAAAGGGGAAGCTGCTTGGCTCATGAGAATTCTAACAAGGACTGCTAAACTGTAAATTTAACAAGGGCAATAACAGTCAGGCAACTATTGTAAATTTATTTTTTGGGGCTAATTATAATATCGAGGGACAGGGATGTGCAACGAGTAATTCACTTATGCTACTCTGTATTTTAATCATGCAAACATATAAATGATTCCAATATACTTTAGCATATGTTTAATGATCTTTAGCTTGTCTGGTCTGTAATACATTGTGCTACAGCATCATTTCAGCTGAATTATAGGGGTTGCAAAGCTCCCTACTCACCACATTTTATAACAATAAATGCTAGGTGTAGACAACCAGTTCTTTAAAGTAATTTACTATTATACTGCTATGGTGGAGTGGACAACCTAAGTCTTGGTGTTAATGGAACTGAAGTATTTGTCCCTTAACCACTGCAAGGAGAGGAAGAAGGCAATCTTGGATGGAAAACAATGTTTATTAAACAACAATGGACTGAATAAGATACTGGAAAGAATTTGGGGCTATCAGTACATTCACTTATACTGTATCATTTGGCAAGGCGCTTAAACGATATGCAGTAAACTAACTCTGTGTTACTTAGGAGGGTTCCTAAATACAGTGCAGCCCTCCTAAATGTGCACATAAGCAGGTTGGGCACCTATCCAGACCTACATATTTTCAATTGGAAAGGCTGTGCAAGAGAGATGTTTTTTATTTTATTTATTTCTGTACTTAGAATAACATAAAAACAAAATATCAAATAAAATACATTAACGTGATTAAAAATCATTTTGTTAGTGTGTTTCTTTAAGAGCGTTTATATGGTGACCTACCTGTAAGTTTTGTTGCTTTAATTTCCGCTCTGTCTTCCCTTGAATAGTGTGCTTTTACACACCACAGGTCACATCGATCCTGGAGATAGTCTTGTGAGACCCTCCGGGATCCCCACTGCTTACCAATGCTGCAGTTTTTTTTATGTTGGGTCCTGAGGCTCCTGCATGCAATAAAGATCGGAGGGCTGTGGGTTCAGTTTCCACATCTGGCACTTGGGTTAATATCCCAGTACTGACACTGTAGTGCAGCATGAGAGGGGTGCTGCACTTCTGAGGTGTCGTCTTTCAGATGAGAAGTTAAACTGAGGTCCCATCTGCCTGGACTGGTGGTAGTTCAGGTGGATGTTAAAGATCCCATGGCACTTAATCGATAAGAGTAGGGAAATTTTCCCCGTGTTCTGGCCAAATTTCCCTCATTCACTAAAAATACCACCAACAGCTTAATCTGGTTCAAGGTCAATTGGCATTCATCTGTATCCCCCTCCCCTGGGTCGTGCCTAAAAATAGGCAAGATTTGTCTAGTGCACTTACCCGGTCAACAAAACTAAATAAATAAATAAATAAATTTATCTTGAGTTCAGCTACATATATTTTCATATACTAGAAAGAAAGCTGAACCTGGGAAACTAGGCACTTTTTATTTTTTTTTTTTTTAATTTAGTTATTTAACCAGGTGAGACACACCAAGCTGAAAGCTTGTTTACAGGTACAACCTGGGAGCACAGGGAAGTTAAGTGACTTGCTCAGGGCCACACAGTAAGCAAGTGGAAGCTGTGGGATTCAAACCCAGGTCTGGTCTGCTGGATGTCACCAGATTTGCAGCTCAGAGCCTTAAACCACTGCGCTATACTGCCTCCCTTTTCAGAAACAGGGGCTAAGAACTACTTTAAAAGTGCTCAGAAAGTGGTGCTGTAATACTGGGTATGCATTTATGCATATTTATGTTCCTTGGAAGACAAATATGCATATGCTCATGCCCAGTATCATGGCACCTCTTTCAAAGTGCTTTTAAAAGTACTTTTTAGCCCCCATTTCTGAAAAGTAACTAGTTTCCCATGTTCAGCTTTCTTTCTAGTATCTGAAAATAAATGTAGCTGAACTTGGGCACAGTACTGCACCCATGAGCCTCGGGACCCAGCATAAGGAAGTGCAGCAATGGTAAGCAACAGGGGATCCAGGACGGTCTCGCGAGACACTCTCCGGGATCAATGTGAATGCAAGGCTCTTAGTACATGGCAGCACTCAACATGGAAATGAAGCGCAATGCAACGGCAAACCCAGGAAAACAGGGATTGCTCACTTGAGTCGAGCTGCTACTTGCCTCTACATGCCAAAAATATAATGTTCCATTTGCTCTGTACCACTCATTGTGGTACAAAGCTTGTCATGTAAAGGTGCCTTTTTTTTGCCTCCTGGAGTCCTCTACCCTGCATGTGATGTCCCCCTTCACTCAATCACTGGGTATGAGGCCTCCTCCCCTAGACCCCAAAACTTACTCTTCGTGGTGGGGGGGCGGAGCGACTCAACCCACCTGGCCAGATTCAGTGTTCAGGGAGGTGCCCTCCTGGGCCATTGCAGAGGAGGGCCATTGTCATCCATGCAGAGGACTCTTCCTTTTTTCCGCTGTTCTTTGTCCCCTGAGGTTGCAGTGTGCAATGGCGCCAGAGGCGGCAGTGCGCATGCTCCCATGCGCACCCCCGCCAAGTGCCTGCCGCAACTCTCACCCACAGTCTCCAGTGCAGATGTGCCACCTCCCAGCCTTTACTAGGTGGCAGACAATCACCGAGCCCTGCAATCCCCCCTCCCTGGAGAAGGAGAGCAGTCCTGGGGACGCGCGATCCTTCTCCACCCTGCCAACCCCTGGCGCCCCATGTCCATTCCTGAACACGGGTCACCGGCGTGACATGAGGTAAGGCATCCAGTGCCTCAGCCCTCAGCACCACCAGGCCAGCCTGCCTTTTGTTTTTCCATTTGAATCCATTGTGTTAAAAAGCACTGAAGGCAGGATGCTCATTAAAATATTGTTTTCACACCAGCTGAAAACAGACTGTACACTTAACAGGTGCTAATTACATTTTAGTAGATGCATTACTGAACTGTGAAAATGTGCACTTAACAGGAATGTAAACTTAAGCAGCGTGCACTTAATCAGAAAATTTAACACTGCAAAGATAGGAACAAAATTAGGAAATAGAAAAAGTGTGCATTTATCCACAATGTGCACTTAAGTGGGCTACACTTTAATATGCAAAATACTGGTACTATTTACTTAAAGAGCAACTTTTCCAGTACCTTTCCCCAGAAGTATAAAAAACCCTTACCAGGCTCTGAGTCCACTGGTGATAGAATTTAAATTTTTCTATACCCCCATTGAGGAAGGAAAGGGATCATAATTTTGCTCCTTGGAGCCAAGCCACACAGATCCCTTCCACTTCCTAGTACCACTGTAGTCCACCCCACGCTACATCGTTTTGTGACATCACAATTTGTAGAGCATGAGGGGCGTGCTTTATATACTTTCATAGGGCCATTGTTTTAAAGTTAAATTGTGGTACTTTAGATTGCCAGTAGGAACTAATCATGGCCACTGCTTAAGTAACAAGTCCTCATTAGTTAAGCGGTGGCCATGATCAACTGGAGACCTGCATTTCTGGAAGTTGAGCCAGGACCATGTCTAGTATTTCTTTGGGAAAGGGGCAACACAAACCTAAAGGGCATGGGAAACAAAACTTTATGACATTTTTATTTTTAGAAGTATTGATTTTACCATATTTTGCCCCAATAACATATATTTTTAAAACATTGTCCTTTCATCAGCCCAGGGGAAACAGTACACGCATGATGCTATACTACCTCTATTTCTATATAGGATGATCTATGCACCCCAGGAATGCAGCTTACGTATTTTATTAAGGTATATTTTTGTACCATACATGCTCCAGGCTTTGCTTTTAGCATGAAGGGGCATGCTGGGATGGTCATTTTAGAGTCTGGCCTGCAGTGGTGTC
This sequence comes from Neoceratodus forsteri, assembly GCA_016271365.2. Lineage (NCBI taxonomy): Eukaryota > Metazoa > Chordata > Ceratodontiformes > Ceratodontidae > Neoceratodus > Neoceratodus forsteri. Next base: position 991,023,839 of record CM057455.1, read on the forward strand.
CAGTGAAAGTACAGAGCTGAGAGGTTTGGAGGGGAGAGGGAGCAGCTGTGGCGAGACTGGGATAAAACCCACCACCTGCAGGGCAGAACCTGTATACCTCTTAGCAGTTTGTCATTGAAATGTTGGATACAGACACTCAAAATGTAGGGAACTGAGGGGCACTGGTCTTAATAATGTGGAACAAATTGTCAGATAGACACATTCAGAAAACTGGAAACTAGTGACTTAACAGCACTCTTGTCTTGATCACACCCTGGACACTAGCTGAAAATCCTAACAGAGAAGTGATCATGTCTTTTGAGGGAAGCCCCTCTTGAACTGCCAGATAATTGCAGCTCTTAATGGGTTGTTCATCACACCAGGCCATCTGGAACATTGAGAGAGATTAGCATGACAACTAGAGCCTGATAAAGTAGGGAATTTTTTAACTTCATTAACACTCATCTAAAACCTGCACTAGTCAAGGTAGACAAGTAGAGAGTTGGCTGCACTAACTCTGATCAATTTGCATTAGGTTTTGGGTTAGTGAAACAATGTTAAAATTGCCCCCTGAACCACATCCAGTCTAATGCTGGACCTGAGCCAGTCTATCAAGGGCACTTACCACATTTCAACACTCCTGTCCTAGTCCACGTTCATAAAATGGGTAGGGAAATCCATGTGTCCTGATCGGTCAGCAAACATGTATTGTGAGACCACAATCATTGGTTAAAAAAGTGCTGGCAATGAAGACACAGCACATTAACATATCCAAACAGGAAAGGGACCTGTGAGTAATCCTATCTATTGACCTAAAGGTTATCAAACAATGTGACACGGCTGTGAGGAGAGCCAGGGGAATGCTTATCAAGCTTATCCAGTGCAACAACCCTAAACCCAGCAGAGGAGTTGACAGAATTTACTTTAAAATCCTTAAAACGCACCATCATACCTCTAGTGGCCCCCATCACCAACGTATTTAACCTCTCATTTTGCTCTGGCCATTTTCCAAGCATCTGGAAAACTTGCACCATAAAACCACTCTTCAAATCAGGGTCCAGGAATGATGTTGGTAAATACCGACCTATATCTCTCTCCTCACTCCCCTCTCCAAAATCATTGAGAAATTATCACACCCAGCTCACCGCCTTCCTCAACTGCCATAACCTTCTCTCAGAAGCCCAGTATGGGTTTAGATCCAGCCACAGCACACAAACAGCCCTGGTGAAATTCACCAGAGATATTTACAAGGACAACGACAAAGGCCAATACACAGGCTCCGTCTTTGTGGACCTGACCAAGGCTTTCGACCACGTCAACCACAGCCTACTACTTGATACCCTACAGGGTCTGCAAATCTCTACGAATGTTGTTAAATGGGTCAGTAGCTACCTCTCCCACAGATCCCAGAAAACATCCATCAATGGTCACTTTTCCACTGTCTGTCTAATTAAATATGGAGTTCCTTGGGGTCCATCCTGGGCCCGCTCCTCTTCTCCTTTTTCATAAACAACCTACCAGATATCTGCCATTCCATTAAAATTGTGCTATATGCCGATGATGCAATCCTTTACTGCAATGACAATGACTTGGGACACAATGTTTGGAAATCTGCAAGCAGATTTCAGCAAGATACACTCTTGGTTTTCTGCTAAGGGTATGGTTCTCAATTCCAAGAAGACCAAATTTATGATCTTCTCTGGCTCAAGAAAAAACATAACTTCAGGCTTAACCCTCACAGACAGTCTTGGAAACTCTATAGAAAAACTGGATGAATTTAAATACTTGGGACTGTTCCTCGACCCACACCTCACTTGCAATATCCATATCACTAATCTCATTAAGAAGATCCATATGAGGTTGGGTCTCTTATACCGAATCAGAAACTTCCTAATCCCCACCTCCAGAATACATCTGGCTAGTTCCTTGCTCTTGTCTCTCCTCGAGTACAGCTCCATTGTCTACTCCCCCCTTACCACATCCCAACTCTTCTCTAAACTCAGGACCACATATAATAGCATCACACACTATGTCACTAGCCTCCTGTGGAATACTCACCACTGTGCTCTTTACGATCCTCTAAACTGGCTTACCCTTGAGGGTAGGTTCCATTTTGAAATGCTCTTTCTTTCACAAGGCGAACCTTAACCTACTACCGGCAAGCATTACCTCCCTGTTTCCTAAGCTGGTCCCCAAGCACAGTACTCGTGGGGCCAGCTGTCACATCTTCGACATTTTGTTCTATCGTACCTCTCATGCACAGAATTCTATCACTTATGAGGGCCCAACAATTTGCCCATGAAATTCTTGCCTGTAGGTCAGTCAGTTCCTTTTGCAGCACCCTCAAGGACCTCCTCCTAAAATCTACCACATGTGTGTGCCCAGGACATCCTCCACCCAAATATACTAAAATATTTTGTTATTGTCCCTTTCATCAAATGTTTTGTGTTATTTTCCCTCCTTTCTTACTCTCCCTTCCACTCCTCCCACTCCCTTCCCCATTTCTGCAAACATGTTTTCCCTAGCCCCTAGCACCTGCCACAAATACACCTTTTCTGTGTGCTTTCCTTGAGCTTTTCCCTTTGACTATCTGCCACTGTATGAAATGTTTCCCCTGTTTATAAACCTGCTGTAATAAGTGTATTAACTATACTGTATTACTCCTCACCTCACTGTTTGATGTTTTAACTTGTTCGTTCTGTACTTTTTTATCCAATTGTTTTATAAAAATATCTGTATAACTGGACGTTTGTGAAAATGGGCATTTTTACTCACATACTCCAGTATAAAATAAAACTGATTGACTGACTGATTGAATGCTGGGGTGCATAGGGAGAGGTATCTAGAGCAAAAGGAAGGAGGTGGTGATGCCATTGTGCAGAACATTGGTGAGACCTCATCTCAAGTACTGTGTCCAGTTCTGGAGGCCGCATCTCTAGAAGGACATAGACTGAGTAGAAATGGTTCAGAGAAAGGCAACAAAATGGTGCTGGGGCTGCACCAGAAGCCATATGAGGAGAGACTAGAGGACCTCAATATGTATTCCCTTGAAGAGAGGGGAGAGAGAGAGAGAGAGGAAACATGATAGAGACTTTAAAATATCTCAAGGGCATAAATAAGGTGCAAGAGGGTAGAATCTTTCAGAAAAGAAGATGTTCTAGAATAAGGGGCCATGATATGAGAATAGAGGGAGGGTAGACTCAGTGGTAATGTGAGGAAGTAATTTTTCACGGAAAGTGTGGCAGATGCATGGAACAGCCTACCTGTGGAGGTTGTGGCAGCAAAAATGGTAGGGGGGTTCAAAAATGCATGGGATAGACAGAAGAGAACCCTAGAAGTAGGAAAGAGGGGTTAAGCTGCAGATCACTTAGGATCTGCGGTATTTGAGATAGGCAGGGAAGATGGGCAGACTAGGTGGGCCAAGCAGTCCTTATCTGACATCAAATTCTATGTTTCTATATCATTACTATCAGAAAGCAGTGATATGTGTGTAGTGTTAATATAACATTTGCATATTATACTAATTATATAATTAGGTGAGAGAGAGGGGATATAATGTTCTGTAGGTAGGGGAAAATGTGAGACCAGGTGAGCCAAGTGGTCCTTATCTGCCGTCAAATTCTACTGTATGTTTCTATGATAGAGACCTTCAAGCTCCTGAAGGGAATAAACAAGGTGAATTGCAGGGAACTATTTAGCAGGAGTAAAGATTCAAGTATCTGAGGTCATGAGTGGAAACTGGTGGGGGGTAGGTTTAAGAGGGATGTGAGGAAATGTTATTTTTTTGAAAGGGTAGTGGAGCTGTGGGAAAGTCTGTCAGTGGATGTGGTGGGTGCCAAGACCATAAATGGTTTAAAGTATGGCTGGAACAGAGTGAATGGTTTGGTGGTTACTCAGGTTGGTAACAGAAGGGAGGGGAGCAAGGGGGTGGACAGGGAAAGATAGAACCCCATATGGACAACAGACCCTGGGGCAGATAGGGAACTACGAGCAAACTGGGTGGACCATTGGTCTTTTTCTGTGTTTGTGATTCTGGTTCTATATCAGCCACTGTGGCTCTGACTAGAGTTTGTTTAAGAGTTGATGGAACTGAGTTCTTGTGAGATCCTGCCCAGTTTACATAGACTGCACCTAAGCATTAGATAATTAACTGGTACTGTAACCTTAATGACACCCTTACTGATATGCAGTGAACTAATACTGTGCACTTAATGCACTTAACAATATGCAATTTTATTAGCACTGACTACTTAATATTATACCTAAACAATGTGCAGTTAAATGGTACTGTAAACATAATAATGCACACAGTGATATGCAATTAGCTAGTCTGTATACTTAATAACACATTGAACAATACACAATTTTAATTTCATTTATTTATTGTACTGGTAAATAACGTGAGCACAATTGCCCATTTTCATATGTGACCAGATTCCTTACTTGGCAACCAGCAGAAACAACAGTTAATACACATAATTACAAACTGAAACAAGTTTTCAGTAAGTCAAAGAAAGATTTCTTAAAAATGCCAATCAATTTACTTTTAGTAACTAAATTAGGCAAATTGTTGTAAAATCTGGTTGCCTACTAAAGAAGGGTTCTCTGCCCTGACGCAGTACAGTATTTCTATAACTTACTGTTACCGTATATTGTACTTAATATTACACGTGAGCAATATGCAGTTAACTGGTACTAAAAACTTAATGCACTTAATATTTAATAAGCTAGTCCTGTAATTTACTAATGCATTTAATCACATAAAATAACCAGGTTTCCCTTTTTCCCCATAGGGAAATCGTAGCATAATTTGCTGTAACAAAGCAGTGTTTATTATGGCAAACGTGCACATTTTTGCTCACTCTGTGCATGCACCAACCAGAGTTCCTCGCTTCTCGACCGCTCTTCACTTCCCTTCTTGCTGAACTGAACCGCCACTCAGACTTGGTGGTAAGTAATTTCAAGGAAACCAAAATGTACCACAACGATGGAACTTTAGACTGCCCACAAAATAAAAAAATAAAAATAAAACTTTTAAATAAATACCGAAATGTGTCTGCGAACCACGTGCTATGACCTAACCGGACTGCAGCCACATAGCAACTTCTTTTATTTGATATCATTGCTGAGGTGAAAAAGGAAGCCTTAATTATATAAAATAAAATATGGGAGTGTGTAAACTGTAGTTATATCACCTCAGGGTAGATGTTTTCATGAACCCTCAAGCTTTGCTCTTGGGGGCTATGTAGCATCTAACCCCTCGGGTGTGTGTAAACATCTAATTACACACACCACCCCATACTTTATCCTATATATAATAATCAGGTTTCCCTTTTTCCCACAGGGAAACCACACACATCATCCCATACTTTATGCTGTATGTAATTTACTGATACTGTATACCGAATATTATTACTAAGTAATATGAATAAGTGGTATAATAAACTTAATAATGCATTTAATTAAATGGAATTTACTGGTACTTTACATTATATTTGAGAGATGGAACTGCTGGACTGCTGATCTGGACTCTCTGGACCTTGCATTGGAATGGACAGGCTACTGATCGGGACCTCAGTCTTGAACTGCTGGCTTCCAACCTGGACCTTCTGGATCTTAGACTGGAACTTCTGGATGACAACCTGGATCCTCTAAACCTCAGACTGGAACTGCTGACTGCTAACCAGATCCTCAGGACCTCAGATTGGAACTACTGGGCTGATGACATGCACCCTCTTGGACTCTGATTGGAACAACTGGACTGCTAACCTGAACCCTCCATGCCTCAGATTTGAACTGCTTGGCTGTCAAATCTGGAGCCTCTGGACCTCAGAAAAGAACTTCTGTGTTGCCAGACTGAACCCTCTGAATCCAAGATTGGAACTGCTAGGCTGCCAACCTAGACCCTCTGGACATTGAACAGAAACTGCTAGGCTTCTGGCCTAGACCTTCTGGACCATGGATTGGAAGAACTGAAATAAAGCTTCTAACCTTATTTTACTATGCAGAACCCTCGCTAGTGAACTAAGTGGGTTCTCTTCTGACTCAATCACTTTTGAGGTTAGAATGTATGCTAGTTGGAGGCAGTGTTCATTTGAACCCTGTCCCAGCCTAGCTGTCACTCTATACTGCCTCACCTGACTGGCCCTTGTGCGAGCTTAACAAGTGCACCACTGGGCCCCATCAGACTTCTGTTGCTGTACAGGGAGTAATAACTGTGGTTGGTGAAAGATGGAAGCCATGGGGTGCACAGCTACTAATGTGGTTTCATTTGCACATTATCACTTTAAATTTGTTAGTAATTATAGGCAGGTGCTGAATCTGTAAATTTTAAACACCCTTCAACTCAAGAGTACAGTCTCTTTGTTTGTATATTTCATTGTATGCATAATTAACCAATCAGGCTACAGACCACCCCAACCTGCTGCTATTCAACTTTGCCTGGGTGGTCTAGCATTGCTAGATTAGAGGCTATAATCCCACCCTCAGTTGGCATGTCTATGCTGTGATGAGTCCGGGGCTGTTTGGGTTATGCTTGTTCTCCCCCCCACCACTGAGATTTAATGTAAATAAAAAGGTTTGATCCCTCACCTGCTCAGTGAGGAGCACTGAGGCCTGTGCTGCCTCGACTGGGTGTTGACCACACTAAACTCCAGTCCAACCAGGCCATCTTTAAGGGCTATTCCCTCCTTTGCTGGGAGGGAACTGATATGCAGATGCTGCTTCCTGGACCCACTCCCAACTAAAGCCGATTCAGACTTATTTTTGCCCTAACTGGAGGGACTGCCACTCTCTGCCCTTCCCCAAGTGGGGAAAGGGCCAAGGGAGGCAAGCACCACTTGAATGAGTTGCTCCTGACTGGAGCCAACTCTGTCTCATCCTACCCCAACTGGGTGGAACCTCTTCTTTGCCTCGTGGGAAAATTGTTGTGTGGCATGAGCTGCCTGCCAGCTAATGCACTTGGAGGTACTACAGAGTAAAAAAAACTGTGATCATCATCTAGAACAGGTATCTCCAGTTCACTCACTGCCGCCACCAACAAGTGCTGCAGGGAGGGGAATCCTCTGAACAGCACCACCACCTGAGGACCAAGGGCCCTAAATATATGTAAGTCCTCCTTGCTGAAGTTGCTCCTTCTTCTCAGACTGGCCAAACACTACTATCCCATTGGGTGAGGCTCACGCATGGGACCCTGAACATTCAACCTCAAATGGCTGTACTGTGCACTTCAACAAACACGCAAAAAAGAGTTTCCTTCCACATGCTGTGTGACCACCTCAGGGACTCCTAGCACATGGTGGCAGTTTTTTTATTCTGGGACTATGGGGGGAGGGCAGGTGACAGCCATACTTTAAAAAAAAAGCAAACACTAACTAGTAGATATGTGGCCTGCCACTGCCTCCAAAACATTTGTCTCTTGACAGTGGGACCCAGGGGACAAGGACACTAACTAAGGCTAGTTCACCAGGCTGAGGCACTTGGAGACTAGGTGTGAATCTTGTCTTGTCTCAGTTTTATTGTACTGTACCTGCTGTTTCACATCGTCCTTGACAGGGCCTCCTTGGAAATAAGCATGCTCAATGGAGCTTTCCTGTGAATAATCTTGAACTTGAAACTGGCAGAAGCCCACAGGAACTCAGTTCCACCATCTCTTAAAACAAGAATTTGTCAATGCTGAATGTTGTCTTGCTGGCATTGGCAGTGCAGGAGTTAGAGAGGTACATAATAGGAACGGCAGTGAAGTAGTGAACAGACGCCAACCCCACCCCCACCCTGCAGAGACTGACAGGTGTTGGGGTGTGCCTTTGGGTCATTGGCCATAATGCTCATGCCACTTCACCTTACCCTACCCTGCAGATGCTGACAAGTGTTGCAGTGTGCCTTGGGGTCTTTAGGCCTTACGCTCATCCCATTCCATAAGGAAATACACTGAGATAGGTGCAGTATAGGAGAGTGGGTTGAACTTTGGGGCTGAAGATTCCAAGGCACACCTCGATGCCTGTTACTGTCTGCAGGATGGAGGTGGGGGTGGAATGGCATGAGCATTACAGCTGATGATCCCAAGTCACACCCCTGATGCCTATCAGTCTCTACAGGGTGGGGTGTTACAGTTGGAAACCCTAACACCCCGGGCGTTTGTTGGTATTTTCACTCCCAATTTTCAACATGGGCTTTTTGTGACCCCACCTCATGAACAGTGGCACTATCAGTTTGTTAGCCAATAGGTGATTTTGCACAGCGACTGTGCCATTTGGCGTCACAGGTGCAAAAACACATTTCGGGGCAGGATGTAATAAATGACAACTGTACTGTTTATGAGGAGGTGTAAAAAAATGGTAATTTTGAAAATCTGGAGTGAAAATATGAAAAACTGGTGAAGTCACGGGTGTGCATAGAAATTGTGCAATGCACACCCGTAACGCAATTATTTTTGGGATTGTTCTAACCATGTTTTCAACATAGGAATTTTGGAACCTCCCCTTATGAACAGTGACACTGTGATTTTGTTAATCTGTCCTGAAAGTTGATTTCCCACAGCAACTGAACCATTGTGCGCCACAGGTGCAAAAACACATTTCGTGCAGGATGTGAAAAATGACAGCTATACTGTTCATAAGGAGGTGTGAAAAAATAGCAACGTTGAAAGTCTGGAGTGAAAATATTAAAAATTTTCAAAGTTACAAGCATGCGTGGAAACTGCAATGCATGCTCATAATGCAGTCACTTTTTGGATTTTTTTCACCAAACTTGCAACATGGACTTTTTGGAGCCCCACCTCATGAACAGTGGCACTGTCATTTTGTTAATCAGTCCCAAAAGGTGATTCCGTGCAGTGACCATGAAATCACCTTTCGGGGCAGAGTAATGAGATGACATTGCATGTGTTCATGAGGTGGGGTCCCAAGAACCCCTTTTTGAAAATCTGGTACCTAAATTCCCCAAAATGGCTGAGATATCCACCTAAGTTGAAACCCCACATTGCCTGCCATTATAAGGCTTACTGCATTTTGTTCAGTTCCTGGTCAGCTTCTGAAGAGTTAAAACGTGTCCCCACTCCACAGAAGATCACAGTGCCGGCCCTCTGGAAGTAAGTATGGGGTGAGGGAAGCCGGGTAGGTGGGTGAGATGGTGGGTGCGGTTGGGGAGGGCGTGTGGCGGGATGATGAGGGACTCAGAATTTTTTTACAGGTAAAAAAAAAAAAATAAAACAGACTTTGACTGAAGGTTTTCTTTACTTACAGGTAAAAAAAAGATTTTAGGGCACACTGGTGTGAGCTCCATTTGTGCCACGAGTTTGGGAGGGACATGATGCCGATGGGGATTGGGCACCCCTGTCGGCAAAGAAAGTGTGTGGGAGGGGACATGATGACAGGGATTGGGCACCCCCGTCAGCAAACTGAACTGGTTGGGGAACATGCCAACATGGGGATTGGGTATCCCAGATGTCAGCTTTGTGGGGATTGTGTGGCAGGAGCCGCCATATTTATTGGAATGTTTCACCAGGAAAGGCACGTAATGGAACCTTGTCATCTGATGCTCCAATGTGGAAACTGCACCTCACTGGAGCAGCAGATCTCTTTCAACTCCGTGGCTCCCTTTTAAACTGCTGTCATTGCCAGCATGCTCACTGATTGGCAGCAGAGGGATGCACCCACTAAAGCATCCCTTGCACTGGTTACAACACTGACACACCTCTGAAAGTGTAACTACTGCAAGATGTTGCTTGCACATGCACAAGCCAACATAAAACTTGTATGGTGTAACCTCCTCCCACCGGCCCCCCTTGTTCTACTAGCAGGGCTGCTTCTCTCACACATGGCACCAACGAGAGGGATGGGGGTTGTCACTACAAACAGTTCTGTTTACCCATACTTCTACTTTGTAGCCTGCCATCCTCAGACAGGCAAACCAAGTGTGGCAACTACCTGGCTCACACCTGTGGGGACCATTTAGCATGGCCATCAACCTGGGTCCCTGGGAGAAAACATTTGCTCAGTATTATGCTAGGTTTTTACTTCTGGTCAGGGGCACCCAAGTACATCCAGACACAGTGGAAGCAATAACAGTACTGTCCAAACCAGGTTGGAATTCTAGAGTGTGGCTTTTATTCACATACACAGAGAATAATACAAAGCGAAGATGGACCCCCACAGTGCTACTCCCACTGGTAATGCAGATTACTGAGGTACAGAGCACGCACACAGCAAACCCTCAGGTTATGAATGGAACTTGGTACACACGGCCAAAACTGGTACACTTCCCTTGACTAGGCACCCTCGGCCAGTACTAGGAGACTTTCCCATATTTCATGAGGAATTACTGGTGGCACCCTAGACCACCAAAGAGCACACTCAGGCTCAACAGAACATCCAAAATCCCATATCTGGGTATTTTCTTCAAGCACTGGCCAAGTGCACTGAGAGAAAATAAAGGTGCCCAAACTGAACCCAGAGGGGTAAACATGGTTACTCCAGATAGGGGGTCTCCCACCTTTTGCTTCCAAATTTATACTCAGCCATTCATCAGGTTAATAACACCTTTCTCAGAAAACTCTTGTAGATGCTATCTTGACATGTCTTTCACATTTAGCATTCTACTTCTCACACCTTGGAGGTGTCATGAAATTAAAAATTCTGTAATTGGCAATGTCTTTACACTAGACCCCCACTTTAGCAGATGCTTTTAAATCAGACACAAACTAAAATTTCTGTACTTGGCTATTCTCTCTCCGGACCCCACAGTAGGCAGACACATTTAACAGAAACAGTCTTAGTGACAGGGTCCCTTTATCAGAGAAAAAAAAAAAAACTTCACCACAGGAATGCAGGTGCCCCAGGGCTTTTTCCACACAAAAGCCTCAGGTATTCACAGAACAAATGAATCTCAGGCAGCTTCACCACACTCCAGGCTGGACCAGGGGATTGCCCCATAATCCTGGAATTCCCCCTATCCCTCCGGGGATGGGGCACTGGAAAACCCTCTAGGAACAGTCTCTACCATTTCACTCACTGGTCTTCTCTGTTCTTCTAGGGTGAGAACAAACTACCCAATCTCCAGAGGTAGCTCTCTGTCACAGCTAAATCTGAGGAGCTGCCTACTGCAGTACTCCTCCTCACTTTTCACTCTACAGACTACTACTCTAACTCAACATTCTACTGCTAACCCCTGCAGCTAGCATTTCATTGTGGCTTATGCTGCTGCGAAAATTCTAAGGTGACATCATCACTCCAGGTCAGCTAAGACTGAAAACAGAGTGTGACAGTGTGAAACCCATTTAACTGGCATTTCACAAGCTGCCTCTCCCTGCTTGCCATTGATTCTAAGTAGGATTCTGGTAACAAGGGGGTTACAATGGCATTTCTAACACCTCTGTCAGCTTTCTCTACTGAGTACTATAGGAGAGTTTCATCACCTAGAAATAATAGTTCCACCAGCTAGAAATTTAGATGTGACAGTTCCCTCACCTAACATTACCAATTTAGCCACTGATGGTAGCTATACAGGGAAACTGGTTTCAGAAGCATAGCTCTCAACCTCTCAGAATTAAATATCATAGCACTGGCCTTCAAAAATCATAGCAAATGGACAGAATGTGTAGCACTTTCTTATTTTAAATAATAATATGCTTACAAATAGTGGACCCCATATACTTAATGATAAGGAATGTTTCGATCAATTTAGTTCAATGATTTAATAGTTTGTGTGTCCAGAAATAACTCTAACATTATTAAGAACATCAGTAAACCTATGCAGAGCAAGGGTAAATCTGAGTGGGAAAATCATAGCGCTATGTGAAATTCATAGCAGTTGAGAGGTGTGTTCAAGAGTTCCTATGGGTTGTAGACGCAGTGGACGTCAATCACAGAGGTTTCAAAGAAAATATAGGTGTCTCAACCACAACACAACCCCTGGCTACCCCAGATGACGCCCCAGTATTAAAGTTTATTCTTTAGCAGCATCGATTTAAACGTTTGCACTTGTCCTTCCAGTTCCAGATATGCCTGTCAGGTCATGGCATCATACCTCTCAACTGTACCACATTACGACGAACGTTCCTCATTTTACTTCACAAAAGCTCCCTGTACCACATTGTGAGGACTTGTTCCACATTCAAAAATCAACATTTTAAAGCAAAAATCCATAGTAAATGATGCAAAAAATATACAATTGAATTAATAACAGACTTTCTGAACATAAATGAAACATTTTAACAGTGTTTTGAGCTTCTTAGGTAAAGATTTTATTAAGTCTTCCACATTTGGGGGACAAAAGGTTGAGAGGTATGCATGGCATAGATTGGACATTTATAACTTTCTCAAGCAGGTCCTATCACAACTTTTAGAAAAGGAACTTGAAAAAGTGTGAAGAATAACAACTACCCACTTAAATGCGTGCAATCTACCCATTTACGAGCCAACTTCTGGTTCCTTCCAGAGTACGAGCACTCGCGTTAAAAGTATCCAGGCAGAATAAAGTACCGACTGCGAACAACAGGCGGTGGTATACGGTAGGCGTGGGTCGGGTCGGGGTAATATTTTCAGGTTATGCATTAATCAAGGAACGGCAGATATCTATGCACTTCCAAATAAGCATTGATACCATTGGCTTGGTGAAGGACGCCGTCGCTAGGGAGCAGCCTCAACAACAATAACAGGAGCCGGCTGTGGCGGCGCTTGTCTCGCCCAGTTTAGCAGTTCCTGCAAGCAGAAGCCCGGCCAGCCGTAGCAGCAGAGAGAGCGCGAGCGAGGAGCGACGCGCTTCTGTAGCAACGCACCCATCTCCAGGCTGACTGACTGCCACACAAAACGGTAACCGGCTCGCCTGGCAGCTGCCGCTGCCAGCTTGCATCAGTGCCAACTCCTCCCGCCACACCGAGCCGCGCGCGACACACACACAGACGCGCATACACTCACCCCCGTCATTACTCGGCGGGGCTCCGCCGGTGCTGGTGAGCACACTGCATTCACAGCCTGGTCCTTCTGTCTACAGTATCCCATCCCTGGGTGTGAAGTGGTGGTGTTGCTCCGGACTAAGCTCTCTTTAGTTCCCGATGGCGTCTCAGCAGCAAACCCGGATTCAAGCCTACCTAGAGAAGAACAGGATCGGTCCGCTCTTTGAAGTAAGTCCCATGCTGATTTGTTTTATTTCATTTTGGGTACACCTGCATACGAATATTTTCTTTCCTTGTTTTCAACGGAGTATCTCATCATTTACTTTTTATTTCTGTGATGGGGCAAGAGATGCACCTGCAGGATGCATGCTGGAGTAAGTGAATGTGAAGTCAGTTGATTGTGAGTTCGGTGTTGGTTATAATAATGAGCTGATAGTGGTGCATCTGCTGGATGGGATGGGTGGGGGCGACTCAGGACAGGTGAGGTGATCTGGTACAGGTATGAAATGCGTGATGCTCTAATACCCTTATGTTGTCCTAATTCACTCAGGCTCTAAAGCAGTACATGTTTCAAGTCTATCCTTGTTGTAGCCGTTTTAAATACTTTCTGTAGTTGCTGGTTTGTAAATTCTTAGTTGGTGTGGTATCCAGTATTTGTTAAGGACATTATGGAAACAGGACTTGCTTCTCATGGACTCTGGTCGTTATATTGTACAATATATTGCTTTAATAACCAGTTTTAATTAGCAGCATAGCCTTCTTTTCCTCTCTGTACTATAGTATGAAATAAATAATACAACTGTAGGAATGAGGTAGCAAAACGCCTCCAGCAGTACCGATTTCATTACCTTGACTGTAGCAGAAACTCCTTGTTTTGCAAGCCCCTTAAACACCACATTGTAGGTTAAAAAGTTTTCTTACACTGCATTCACAATAATTATAAGTTATCGTTTGTTGTATCTGTCTTACATGCAATGGACGGCTAATGTAAATCTAGGTGCTGTTGTGAACTGAACTTGAGGCATACTGTATGAACTGGAAAAATAGAGATAATTTGATCTAAATGCAAATAAGATGAGATATGTCTGTGTGACCAATGTGTTCCAGAGAAAAGCTTACTGGACTCCTCTGTTCTTTCAGTGAAAAAAAATTTGTAGACCTCAAGGGTTCCCTTGCCTGTAATGTCTGATTTACAGTAGGAGCCATGTTTAGAAGTCTGTTAAAATAAAGCAGGTGAAATTCTTTGGAATAAACTATGTGTTTATGTGTTTTAAAAAAAAAAAAAAAAAAAAAAAAAAAAGGTTGGGAAATAACTTCTTACTCTTTTTGTCAAGATGTAATAATACCTGTGATGCTTTTTAGTGGCTTATCAACATGGGTGGAGTTTACATGATGCTGGCATTAAATGGCATTGGACAGCAGATATGATGGGATTTGTCATAAAGCCCTGCCACAGAGCTCTGAAAATATACCTTATTTACAGTAAGTGCTATAATATATAGGGAAGCATTATTTTTCTGGGGGAAAACTCCCCTAATTTCCCAATAATTAAACTCCCTTCCAAAATAATTGTATTATTGTTCCATATAATTACTCCAAAGTAATTATATTAACCTATCTACAGTACATCACAGAGAGATTATACTAATCTGCCTATGTCATCACCAAAGTGGTTATACTAACTTGCAGCACAAGGACAATTATGGTGGGGCAAAAAATGGGGCTCAGCTTATATGACAAATTAAAATCCAGGCCTTTATATTATGGAGAACGAGGCCTTGTGGACTGTATTGGGGTTGATTTGCATCTCAGGTTTTTTTTTTCAAACTTAATTTGTATTAAGCTTTTTCAGTTTTCTGCAGGTACAGAAATATGAAGAAGAAAATAATAGAACAAGCAGGCTCATTCCACAAGTTATAGCGAAATCAGAATTACACAGTACACATGGAAAGTTGTAATATGCTTGACTAGATTATAGACTTGAAAAAGGAATAGTTTATAATGTTTGTGCCCATTTCTAGGACCCAAAAGAAATGAACTTGATGTCCTGTGATCATTACAGAAAATTAATAATGCGTTCAGTCCAGTAGAGGAGTCCCATTCTGAAATTCAAGGTAAATAAACTCGTACAAGTTAGGGTTCTGATGGAATTGTGCAAACTAAAAGGGCATTTACAGACATCATCAGAAGCCTTTAATACAAAATTTAGACTTGCAATACAGAGTCCACTATGCATAATGCTATATGTAGTGCATATTTGATAACACTAACACAGGTTTTTAAGTGGTATTGCATAATTATCTTCCAGCACTTGGTAATACAAAGCATGCCGGTGTATTTAATTTATTTATTTATTTGTTAACCAGGTTGGCATGCTTGGCCAGTGGCTCTTTTTCAGGTGCAGCCCGGAGCTGTAGACAAGTAGCTCAAAGATGGAAAACGTGGCAGTTATGACAATAAATATAAAAGGTTACACTTGCAATATGCAGGTACAGACAATATTAAAAAAATACTGACACACTATACAACGTGAAAGCATTATTATAACATGTACATTAAGTATATGAAAGTAGATACTGTTTCAATCTAACTTTAAAAGTCACATGAGTATTGACGTCACAACTCTCAATAGGAAGGGCATTCCAGCAGTTAGAGGCACAAAATGAGAATGCACACAGACCCATTAATGGATTAACTTTGGGCACAGAGAGTAAATAAGTAGCAGCTGATCTCAGATTTCTTACATTTTTCTTAAAACTCATCAAGGATGACAAAGATGAATCAATGTTCAGTCTTACAGTCTCATCAGCTAGACAGCAGTACTGATATAATCTGTATGGATGATTTAGGATATTATGTAGAAGTGCTTGATGCAGTTAAATGTAGTGTGCTGTACAAAATGTTAAAATTAAACCCAAATGACACCATATTTAAATGGCATGAAGTAGAGCCAAAATTCAAGAAAATTATAAAACTAAAACAATTTTCATTAAGTAAGGATCATCACAATATAGTGATAGACTATTTTACATTTCTATTGAAAAACAATATTGTGTGGAGATAGATTTTTGGTTTATGTTTATACAAAAACATGTTGATATATTTTCATTATATGTGAAAATATAGAAAAGCTGGATTATTTCTTTCAGTGTCAGTTGCTCAGGTGGTAGCACACTTGTCTATGGTGTTTGAAGACTGGAATATTATGGGCTCTTGTCCCACACCAGGAACTTTGCCAGAACTGTGGGAGGGGTACTGCACTGTTGAGATACTGTCCTTTGGAAGAAATGTTAAACTGAGGTCCCTTTTGCACATCTCTAGTGGCTTTTTGCAACAGTAGGGAGTATCCTCTGTGTCTTGGCCAGCATTCATGCTATCAGTAAAATACGTCCATTCAACCCACTCTGGGATGCACCTTAAAATGAACTGTCAAATCTCATTGTGCCTTGTCTGGTCAAAAACTACAAATGCATAAGTAAGTATGCCAGGTCACATTACTTTTTCAGTCTATTATTTGTGAGGGGATAACATTTTATTTAAATTTGTGTTAAGGCAAAGTTGCTGGAAGATGCTGTACAGTTATGGTTTCCATATGGACCAGCATAGTTTGTATTAGCAATTATAGTGATCCCTGTCTTACCCTAGGTCACAACTGAATATGAGCCTTGGCTCAATGACTTTTTTCCCAGCCACCAATTTTCAAATAAAATAACAAATATTAACCAATATTTCCATTAGTATGTTGTTTTATATGTTGTTGGCATCTGATGACAGCATGGGCAAATATGTAACAAGATGAATTGTAAAGACATTTAAAACATTTAAAACAATAATGTATTTGGCAATTCTTAAAAACTTAACTCGTATGATCAAGGTGTGGTGCTGAAGTCATATTTGAATGTATATTTTTTAGACTGTGTTTTTACTTTTTTTTTTTTTTTTTTAAACATTCAGAATTGCAGGATAGGTTCTGTGAGATACAAAATCTCGTTTGCAGAATGTCCCATGTCAATTAATGCAGTGCAGTACTATATATTAATATGTCCCCCAGAACAACTCATTGCAGTATGAGTGGTTTCACACATGTTCTGATTGTGGGAGAACAGCGAAGCAAAGCTGAGCTGTTTTGGCTCTAACAGAATGGATGTGAAACCACTCTTACCTGCGATGAGTGACGATGAGGGGCATATTAAAATATTGTAGATTGAAGGAGGCTCCATGTAATTAAAAGAAAAAAAAATGTCCCGGAATGTGCCTGTTTCCAGGGCAATCTGTGCATGAGATGCTCTTCACAGAATAAGAGTGTCTCATGCGCAGGGTAATGGAGCGCTCTGATTGGTCGGGAGCCCTCCCTCAATCTATAATAAACAAAATCAGTCCAGTTGCACAATATGCACATAACAATTTTGTATTTAACATATTTAACTTTACAGAATTGTTTAAAGGAGGAAAAACTAGAAAGGCCGCAAAATTGTGTTGCTAAGCTGTTCCAGTGGTGGTGATGGGGGGGGGGGCACCAAAAGAAAAATTTGCTCTACCATTGTATAAACAGGTGAGTGATTAGGCAACTGATCATAGCAATGCTGTACTTCATGTAAAGTGTACTTATAGGAAGAAACAAACAATTGGTCAGATAAGTAAAGAGCAGTTTGACTATTAACACCCTCATAAATCATGGAAAGGCAATGCAGTTCTCTACTACAGGCTGGGGGAAGTCAGTTTAACTTTTGAAGCAGCAAACAATGGTGAGTGTCCCATTTTTCTTTTAAGATAAAATATAACTGTTGATAATATACTGTATTTAAATGAGCCAAAGCAGCTTTGGAAACATGATGATAAATGGCGTCCCCATAATCTAAAACTGAAAAATTGCTTGAGCCACTAAATGTTTTCTATCTTCAACAGTTAGGCAGTACCTGGCATGTTTTAAATGGCCTAAGCATGCTCGAACTTTGGAAAAAAGTTTTTCAATGTGAGTTTTGAAAGTAAGAGAAGAATCTAAATAGAGCCATGTGTACTTAAATTCAGAGACTCTTTCCAGTTGAAGATTATTTAAAATAATAGTGAAAGGACAATCTAAATTAGCCAAGTTGTGTTGTGAACTAAATAACACTGTCTGAGATTTTTACCATTTAAAATAAAAAAAATCTGAGAACCAATTCACCAAATTATCAAAATCTTGTAAGACAAAGACTTTACACAAAGATGGGACTGATTTGTCAGCCATAAAAAGAATAGCATCATCCATATAAAGATGTATAGAACAACTATGAGTAAGAGAAACCAAAGGATTTATCAATAAACTAAATGAAGTATGATGAAGAATAGACCCTTGTGGTACCCCACTAGTAACAGAAAGAGAATAAGAAAGACACCCATCCCAGAAAACTGACTGAGACCTACCCTGTAATAGGAAGAAAACCCATGAATAACATTAGAGGAAAAATCATAGTAAGAGAGCCGAGAAAGAAGTAAAGGATGACTGATGACATCAAAAACTTTACAAAGATCAATAAACGCAGAACCCACAAAACAACCGGAGTCTCTAGAGTACCAGAAATAAGACAGTGAAAATCCACCACAGCAGTTTATTCAGAGCTAAAGTTGGATTGGTAAAATGAAAGTATTTGATACTGTTTTAAATAGTCGGACATCTGTGCAAGCACAATTTTATCCAAGAAGTTATCCACCATGAATTTAGATCCACCTTTGTGCAATGGAATAACCTTTTATTATTTTCAGGCAACAGGAAAAACTGAGTGGACAGAGATAGATAAATAAGTGAAGGATAGTCCACAACATTTTTACTCCATTTTAACAAAAAAGTTGTCCAGCTTTTCCAGGCCCTTAGCTGAATCTACTTTTAAAGTGCTCAGTAGTTTGGCAACTTTGCTGCATTAAATCTTCTTAAAATAAACTCTGGGTCTGTCAAAAGACCATATATCAAAGAACATCAGTAAAAAGGGTGGAGGATCCAAACCAGCTCTTGACAACAAGGCCAAAGGAGCTTCAGTAAAGGAGGAATTTAGTGAGTTGCTAATACTGTACCCTCTTTTGTAGGAGAAATACTATCCTTGTAAGATAAATTGGAAACAGAGGATTCAGAGGCCACCTTCTAAATAGACTCTGCTAGACAACGGTATTTCTTGTGATTGTTCCTTGAGGTAGCCAAATTTGTGTTTAAATAAGATGCCTTAGATTTGCGAATAAAGCAAAACACAAACATTTCAATGTTTGTGGAATGTGTCCCATGATTCAGATGAACTGAGTTTTTTTTTTTTTGCTTTTTGCACAGTTTCTCTGTGCTTCGGTTGAGACACAGTAGATGGAGTGACCCAAGGAACATGCCTCACCCTTACACTTTTTTCAATAATAGGAGCATGACCATCACATATTCTCAAACTGTTTTCCAAAAAAGTTTCATGCATCATTGTTTTTATAAGATATCACCACAAAGAACCTGATCAGGTCTCTCATAAAAATTTCAGAATTGAAAGTTCATAAACAACAAAATTTTTACAGTCGGGGGGGGGAGTTTCGGGGGCAAATATATTTAAAGTGCAAAATGTTACTAAATGGTTACTGAAGATGTCATGTAAGCAGCTGGAATGTGATACAGGGTCATTGGGGAAACAAAATGAAATCAAATATGTTGTTCATCTTGTGAACTGTATCAGTTCGAGTAAAATCATTTATAAGCTGAATCAAGCCTAGAGAGGACAATGCTTGCTTTTATTTTGCTGCTCTGCTGTCACCCCAGCAAGCATTCAAATCACCCAAAATAATATAAGCACCAAAATCATCCGTTTAATTTATTAAGGTTGTAAGATCAGTACACTTACTTGTTTTAACTTTTGGTGGACAATATAAACAGCCCAGTAAAAATCTCTTCCCTGGAAACTTTTAAGAAACAAAAACAGAATTAATTTGGTCCCCTAGAGTGTCAACCTTAATAAAGTTGCAGAAGACAGATGAATTAACAAATAAAACTGCCCCACTGCCCCATATGTTCCTGTCTGGTCTGAAGGTGGAATAATTGGGCAAATTAACTTCTATGTCTGGAATAGAAAGATCTAACCATGACTCGATCAAGGCGATAACAGATGGCTGAACAGAAGAGCACTAAGTTATCAAATTATCTTTTTTTAGGTAAAAAAAAAAACTCTGCACGTTTGAATAATAAAAACTCTGTCCATTTATAATAGGCCCCGGGTGTGCCTTAGTGTCTCCAGCTATTAAGAGACATAAAAATTTAAACTAAAAACTAACTGAAAAAAAAAACATGTTTCTTTAGTCTTTTTAGAGGGCCAATATAGACATCTAGACTGTTTAGTAGCAGCACTAAGAGGAATAAAAATTGGTAATTTTAGGCACAGTAGTTGAAGAAATATCTGACCAAGATAATTGGGTTGCATTGGCCACATTATCGGGTTTAAAAGTGTTGTTTTCTTGCGTGACAAATTCTTGAGGCAGTGTGACCTAGTAGTTAACACCTCTGGCTTTGGAACTGTGAGACTGCAGATTCAATTCCTGTTAAAGCCACAGACTCACTGTGTGACTTTGGGCAAGTCTTTTTATAACATGAGTACAAAAAATCCAGTATTCTGATTTGTCCATACAGGTCACCTGACCATTGATTAATCCCAGTATACGCTCAGTTGCCTTACTGGACCACAAAATCCTGATTGACAGCAATGTAAAGTGACCTTTTCAGATCACTCCACCAGAGAAACCTGTAAAAAAACCAAAAATACAACTACAGCATCCTCATTAGGACAAATCCACCTAGTGGAGAACTACAACTGTGGCATCCGTAGAAGGAAAAACCCATTAGGTGAAAGCACTATTTTATTACAAATGCATGTTCACAGAGATTTTTTTTTTATATTCCTTTATATAAACCTCTAACGTGACGTTGCCCGTGTTATAAGAAGATTAACCCACTCCAGGGCATGGGTTTGAGGTGACCAGACATAAGAGGGTGGTTCGTCTTTTCTTTCCAAGGAGAGGCAGGCACAACAGTTCCGGGACAGCCACTGGTCACACTGGAAAGTAATTGGTTATGTTGTTGCAGAGTACAAGACACTCACAGTGATTGTCATGCACAACACAATACTTAGTGATGGAAGGCAACTAAGCAACTATGCAGGTCTAAGTGCAGTGAGGTAAAAGTAAACAGTCATAATATCAATATATAAGGTACATCTAAAAGGGTCACCTAGTGTCTTACATCTGTAGATGTCAAACATAATCACTTTATCAATGCCTAACCACCTTGGCCAAGGATAACTAGAAATACACCAGTCCGTGGTAGGACAGTCTAGTTGGAGAAGTAGTCTCTTTGGTGTGGAGCAGTAGGTGGCTAGCTAGCTTGAATGGTTGGTACAGTACCCTGGCAACTGATTGGTCTCATTGGCCAGCAGGAAAACTGAGGACAACCAGGTGGAGAAGAGGAAGGGGATGCAGAAGATGAAGGATGAAGGCTGGTCCAGGAGCTGAAGATGATGATGGAAGGATGGAGGATGATCGAGGCGATGTCCTTCTGCTGCAATAAAAACAGGGCAATTCTAGTTTATTGCAGAGTGAACCTCACTAATGTGAGCCAGGGTGACTCCTAGGCTGACTGTAATGGGGGAGGACCTAACTATTGCTACGCTGGCTAGTGTATTCTTCATCATCTTTAGGTGGATGTTGGCAGGCTGGACAGAAGGCACTAGAAGCTTGGCCAGGTGAAAGGAAGGTGGCCTCTGGACCCAGGGATGCAGGCAGTTGCAGTCTCTTGTAGGGCAATCAGCTCAGGTGGTTGGACTACTGTTGGGCAGTCTGTTCACTCCCCCATGGCAACAGCTCAGGCTGGTGGAGGGAGGGGAACTGAAGTAGCAGAACGCAGTTGGTGGTGGGGCAGGCAATTCAAACCCCAATGCAGAAGAGTCTAAAAACGAACTAGTTGAGGTGCAGGGCAAGCAAGTTCATCCCTGGTGCAACTAGCTGTTCTCAGTGGGTGCAGGGCAGGCAGCTCATGCCCTGCTATCCTTTTGTTTAGGCCGCAATGCAAACAGTTTAGTCATTTGGGGTTGACTACATCCCGGTATGCAACCTATTGCAGAGCACTGAAACTGGCGATTACACAATAATTATACACACTGTTCCCAGGTACTGGGTTTACCTAGAATAAGGGCCCGGGTGGCAGGCAGTGTAGTGCAGCATAGGTCTGGCCATCTCCTCAATCTGCAGGTCACACCAGCTACCAGCAAGCAGCCCAGGGGAAACGAGGATGGCCGATTGGGGGTGGTCGGGGCTCCCAGTGAAGGGGCTAGGGCCTGTGGGGTAACCTCATTCTAAACTGGGATGCTGGCCCTTTAAATCTCTGAGGGGCCTATCTGATTTAGCAGGCCTGCAGGGGATTGCCTTCTTTTTGCACATGTAGGAGGGGTGGTAGCTGGGCTATGCAGTGGGCCCAACCTTATTGATCCCCTGGGTTGTAGCCTCACCATGCAAGGCCTAGGGCTTAGCTCTGCCCTCTTTTGCACAAATGCTACAGTCCCAGCTCTGCGACTCCACCCCTGCTATAAATATCAAATTAGGCTGCCCTTTTTTTTGCCACCTAGCGTGGTCCCAAATGCAGCTCTGCCCTCCCTGTTAGCCTACTTTAAATCTCTCCCCTTGTTCCCTCCTGCTGGGGCACTGTTTTGGTGCCCAACCTAAACCCTGGGGCTCATGTCACGTGGTGCCCCTTGCTACTTTAGCGGGTGCTTTGCCCACTTTCCTTTTCCCCTTTTCCTGTCCTTTGGTGACCTCTCTCCTGCAGCACCTCTGGTGCTGAATAAGATCATTTTTGGGCTTCCCGCCCACTTACTGCTTGGTCTGTGTCCTCTGGGGTTAGCTTGCATTGGTGGTGTGAAGTGGTGGTGGCCAGGGAATTACTCTCCAAGCTGGCACCTCTGCTGACTGACCACAACTGCAAGGGTGGAACTATGGCATTGCGGGTGGTGGTTTCCACCTGAACGCACTTTACTGCCACACATCGCAGTCCATCCTTTAAAACAGTCTCCTCCTTTCATGCAGTGTGGGCTCCAGTGCAGGGAAGTCCACGGCCATGCTACTGCTGTATGTGCTCCAGGGGGACAACAAGAAAAAAGTCCCAACTGGCCACCCACAAAATGCTGGGAGGGAGAGAAAGGAAAAAAACAAAACAAGCTGACCACCCCCGAAGGCAGCTCACTAAGTGCCACAAGGGGCAAGCTGGCCACCGTGCAGCTGGCCTGAGGGCCAGCACTGAGCAACCGGAGGGTGAAGAACTAGGGGGACTGCCAGGGCAGCCTGGGGGGAGGGGAAGGCACAAAAAAGAACTGACTGGACAACCTTAGGACCTACTAGACAAAGGGACTCCATGGAGTGGATGGTAGAGGGAAGCCCACACCATGGACTAGCTGCTGCTTGCAGCCTGGAAGACTGCTGGACCTCTAGAGGAGCTGGAGACCATCTACTGCTGCTGCTGTTGAAAACCCCTGGGGGCCACAGACTGTAGAGGAGGAGCCACCAAGGAGCTATGGCCCGAGTTTCAGGTAGGCCTCCTGGGATCCATACTCCTATGCTCTCTACTCTGTCAGCCACCCAGTCCAGTGCTGCCCTCTGGCTAGCAGGGGAGCCCCTTTTGTAGCCGGGGGGCTGACTTGGCTTTTGGCCAGTTGATTGGGTCCCTGGGGCTTGGATTGTCCTCTCTGGCTGATTTATGGCCCCTTCAGTCATTGGCTGGAGCCCTTGCCTGGCCAGGACAAAGGATCCAGCCCG